>CM036554.1:13496717-14091717 GCA_020745685.1 Tautogolabrus adspersus
TCTGTACAAGGCACAGTTCTACTTTAACTTTCTTCCACTGGAATAAAAAAGTGCACATGACAAGCTGAGGTTCTGACACAAATTCCCAATTTTTGCTAAAACACCCACTGTCTGAAGAGAAGAAAGTCTGCCGGCTGGTTTGGGACTTGTGCTGTCATGTCACAAGGGCCACATTATCCATTAACTACCATCTACACCAGATTTGACAGCTTATTTATGAGAGCTTTAGTTTTGAATGGGGCCCTTTTCTCCATGTGAATGGTTGTTTTTGGTCTGGAGGCACAATGGAAAGATCAGTGAGCTGCCAATCTGAGGGCTGTAATGTCATACAGTGTTGTGCTACATTACAACTGGATTAAGGTATTCGGCACTATTTGTCGATTCCTAAGCGCTGCTGCATTGCTATTTGACAATGTGAGATTGCGCTTTTCAGTAGGAGATTTAAGCTCAATCATGTGGTGTTCATATAATTTTCATTAGAATGTCAACATTGGTGTAATCAATTGAGCCTTTTGTAAGAATGTAGCAAAAGTTATCATCGCTATTTTCCTTTTATTATTCTATTGTCCCTTTGTGAATCCGTATAAATGTTTATGTCTTCCACGGGAGGTCATTTCAGTTTTATTTGTAACAGTATAGTATAAGCCACAGATGTAACCTGCTCTCCATAGTATGAAGACAGATTTAGTCCTTCACATAGCAGTGCTTGCATTAGAATTCATTTTTCGGCATGGCTGTTACAGTAAAGATAATAAGGTAAAGCAGTAAAGTCATTTTGCTCACACTGTTATATTTTTCAATATAGTTTACTGTGAACTCAAATTGCTTTCTGAATGCCATCATTATTTTCTCTTGTGTGAAAATAAAAGCCGAAATTACAAGATAGAAAGTCTTAATTATGGCAGCATGTGAGCTTGCATTCTTTCCCACTCTGCCGGTATGGAAAGCATTTTTCTCTCTCTGTGGTCATAGTTTAAGGTGACAGTGAATGTCAAGAGTAATTGTCGCGGCAATTCGCTTGTCGGTCCCTGCATTGATTCATCCCCTGCCACTCTCCACCAAAGCCCTGTTTGTTTGCTATTCAAAGCGCTTTATCTTACGCTTCAGCTTGGGACTTTGTCTGTTCTCTGCTTTGAGTAAAACCTGCGGTATCGTCTGCTGCTAATGTGTTAAATTCAACAGCGTTCAAACACAACAGTGCCGAGAAATAACAGCATGTCACTCTGTCCATGAAACCAGAACTCTCTTTGGTTCCTCAAAATGAAGTATTTTGCTTTAATTGGGAGACAAAACATCAAGTTGGTAAAATATATTTGCCTTTGGCCTTCATCGAGAGTGCCACCTCAAGAGGCAGAACTGATGTGTGGAGGAATGAGGACCCTGCATTGTATTCATCCCCAAATAGCTCAGGGCGAAACTTCTTTGATTAATACGTCTGTTAGGGAATGCTATGCACCAGAGAGAACCGCTTTCTGAAAACACAACCATCCTTCACGCACAACATTTTTGTCCGTCAGGTTTAATGTTTCCCTGCGTCCTTTTGATGGAGGCCACGGAGGAGGAGAAGGGAGGCGAATATTTGGAGGGAGCAATTTGTTTTACAGGGATTTCAACTGCTCCTATGTGACATTAATCACTTCATGCACTCATACTGACGACTGGCAGTAAAATCAAATGCCTGTTTTTACCATTTCAGAGGCAATATAGGTAAGGAATACGTCCTAATTGCTGCTTAATGTATTTCAGATATGAAAAAAGTAATGAGTGGGAAAAAAACATTCAAGATTAAGCCTGTGTGCATGTGTGCCCCTCCTGTTGTCAATCAATCGTACTCAATCCATTTTTCTTTATAAAGCTACCAATCATAACAAAGGTTTTCTCATGACTCTTTGCACAAAGATCAGAGCTCCCTTTATGTAAAATGACATAAAAAGACCAAAAATGTACCCAACAAGGAACAAGAAACTGGTAACAGTGGCAAAGAAAAAAATCTTCCTTTAAACAGGCACAAACCAGAAGCAGTACCAGATGCATCCATGGACAGCCATCTGCCTCAGTCTGACTTTATCTTAAGCCCTTTTTTCATGCATGAACTCCTGACAATTCAAGATTATTTCACATTTAAGTCCTGACATTGTCTACACTTGTCTTTCACATGTCACCAAAGCAAGAGGGGGCTTGGGTAGAGCCCGTAGGGGGAGGCGGAGAAGGATGGGGAGTCTTCCATAATGGTGACAGTTTCTAGGTTAAAATCACTTCAACATATATAAGGATGCTTCTGTAATGCAAATGATATTGGGCCACACAATACTGGCATTCAACAATGAGCAGTAAAGAGTATAAAGCAGAGAAACTTCACTCATTGTGAAAGACATCATCTTGCCAACTTGGTTGCTGTGAATGTCCCACACTATTACCCTCTGCTGTTGTGGTTATATATACGTTTAGCCCTCAGATGGAATGCTGTGTTTCTTATATACTCTGTGTTTAAAAACGCATTTGTTACAAAGTGTCACATATGCTTAACGACTACTGTATGTGGTACATTTTAGTAGATATCTCTGAATATAATGGTGTCAGGCAGCTGGTGCTCTCTGGCCTGGAAGTCCCCTGAGGTGGTCTTCCATTACAACCAGTACAGGTGACTTTGGGTGAGTTTGGAAAGGCAGTGCGCCACCACTTCATGTGACACCATTACTTCCAGAAGAGTGTTTGGTTCTATTTATAAAAAATGGATGGAAGCTTCACTAAATAGAACGGGTTGACATTGAGTACATAAGATGTAGTCTAAGGAGTTTCACATTAGTTGTTGATGGAAAGAGCTTGATAAACTCTACTGCACAAGATCTGCTCATCTCCAGGGAATTAAATCCTTTTTGACAATCCAGTAGTTGCTACTGAAGTTTATTTACTGAGTTTAAGTGCTGGTAAAAGATCCAGGGTCATCTCTGGCCCAGATGTAGACTTCTGAGACCCAACCCCTTCTTCACACATCTGCTCACACCGACTTCTCACAGACTTTTACTAGTGGGGCTTGCAGGAAAAAGTCCACTTACAGTTGGAATGGAAAGATGGCTTTTAGCGTATACACATGCACCCCACCCAGACAATGTTGAGACATTTTTAAGAGCGCAATGCATGTGTGAAAGAGGGTTTAAGAGAATCGAGTCCCTACTGTGGTCAAAATAGACCTTCCATCTACACACTTTTCTCTGCTTAGCACCGGAAAAAAATGCACACATATTTCTCTCTTCCTCTCCCACGCACACATGCGAATGAACATGGCAGGTGGCAAGGTGTTAAACAGGCCATGATTTGGCTAGAACTAGACGGCAGACACTCCCAGAAGGCCATTGTGGAGGTAGAGTAGGGGGGTAAACAGGATTCCACTGATTCAGAGTCCAGAGGCCAACAGTGCCAGTCCCAGTGCATTATGAGTGCCAGTCAGGTTTTTTTTTTTTTTGCACTTGGAGTTTATGTTTGGCAGCCTGTCGGGCCACAAATAAAATTTGCAGCTTTACCTCAGCTTTGTGCTCAAACCGTATAAAATTGTCACATTAACAGTGTTATGTCAGTGTATTCCCATTCTGGTCAGCTAATATTGGTCCCTGATAGAGGCCAGGCCCCAACCTTTTCCCTTGTTTCTGCATGTGTGCCCCCAGATTGGATCAGAGTTGTGTCTTACTGCTGGGAGTGAGCAGTCTGAAAGGCATATAATCCTGTTCCCACTGCTCCATTGAGAGCAGCAGGCGTTTGCCGATGTGTGTGTGTGTGTGTGTGTGTGTGTGTGTGTGTGTGTGTGTGTGTGTGTGTGTGTGTGTGTGTGTGTGTGTGTGTGTGTGTGTGTGTGTGTTTCATACCTATGTTTATTTTTGGGGTGGTGGTGCCAGGGCAAAATTCGCTGTGACTGTTTTTTTGTGTGTATCTGTGTGTTTGTGTGTGAGAAAAAAATCGGAGCCACCTCCAAGATATGGGTTTTGAGCTAGAATGGGGTGACAGGGGAAATCTGCCTTGTTTTGGGGGGGGGGGGGGGAGCAAAACTCATCAGGGCTTTGCTTTGTCCGCCAGTTGCACAGTCAGTGGGATTTATAATTGGGATTAACAGTTGTCCCCTGAGTGAGTTTTTCCAAGCTAGTTATCATTAATGTAATCCAATTAGTGCATTCATTGTGTTTGCAGATTTGGCTCTAAATGACTCATTGCAGGTGTAGGAAATGTCAACTTCATTATAACCTAACTAGAGTAATTTGATATATAGTTTATTCCATATGCTTGTATTCATTTAGTCTTATTTGAATTGTTTATATTGTATTTATCACTTCCCTTGTCCCTGTGATCAGATACTTGTTACAATGAGGTCAGTATAAATGGAAATGTTAATGAGCATAAGAACACACAGGTTTCTGTTGCCTGGTGTTGGTTGAACAAAAACAATTGTACTGATAGAAAATACTTAAAACCCAGAAATGGCCCCAAAAGAAGTCAGTTAGCCGAAAGGGAAGCTCTTCATACAGCTTGTTAGCTATGATTGAAGAGACAGTGTCTGAGTCAGGGGAGGCGATGTTGTCTAAAACATTAAATGTCATGTCCCTGCGATCAAAATCAACATTAAAATCCAGCCTGATAGCTTAAGCAACTTGAATACTGACGACAGCTTAAGTTAGCAGTAAGGAAATTCCCTGGAGAAGAACACATCAATCCATTAATTCCCAATTTATAGATTTTTGGGACAGAGCAACAGCTTGTCCTTTCAGTGTGTGAAACACATTTTGCTCAACAGCTAAAAGTAGACCAAGAATTGCAAACAGTATCAGTCAAGATTATAAATGATTACGATGTTCAAAGCACAATTTCTGGACCCTGTGCTCAGGCTTACTGTTTTGATGTGACATTAAAATCAGTTAAAGAAGTATGAAGGGTACTAATTGATGGACAGATTGATTCCTGTGTGAAACAAATAATTTAGGCTTGTTTTATGAATGACTTATTTTTAAGTTATGTGACCTACCTTAGTTTGGAAACCCTTAAACATTACTTAACTAGCATATGAATGTGAGAAGTTATTTAACCCAGACCATAAACACAACAAAGTAGTTTTGGTGCCTCAAAATCACCAGTTTTACAACATTTACCATGTGTCTCCAAAAAGTCCTAAAATAGGAAATATAAGTCGACAAGCTTTATATTGAAACTCTTATCAGACCTTGCTTTTTTTTTTGCTGACTTGACAATCCAATGCTAGAGTGGTACCTATACAGTAGATCATCCTTAAGATTAGGGTCTTAAACAAAGCTTCTGTGTTTGCATTAGTAGGTGGAGTGAAGTGATTTATTCAAAGAAAAGTAGTCAAAATAAAGAGGGTTGGGTTTTGGCGGGATTTACAAGAGGTCAGTAAGAGTGTGACTGCAAAATGATGTAATGAAAATGTAAGAGAACATGGGTGTGGCATGTCTAGAGCCCTGTTGGCCTCTAGTCAGGCGGCAGGTGGCACAGAAGGTGGACAAACTCGACATCAAAGTTCCAGTGCCCCAGTGGATGCCAGTGACACACCTCCTACTGCTCCTCTCCTCCCACTGCAGCACACATCAAACCCAAAAAAAATAAATAAAACAGGCTCGGGCCAAGAGAAGAGAAAGAAAAAGCCACAGGAAAATACCACTTTGCAATGCATCCACACAAACAGTGAACCCTGCGAATCTAACAGTACACAGCTGCCTAGAATACTTACACAGCCAAAGTCACAGTTTATGTGTCAAATAAAGCGTTAGCTTAGCTCATTTTTCTCTGCTTTAAATCTGGAGTAGGACTGTGCTTGCTTTTTCATATCAATAGCATCATCCACTGAGATGGTGTTGGGACTAATCACATCTTCCCTGCAGTAAGCCTAAGTCCAAAACCCCATCTCAGTCAATTTTTACAGCGGCTCCTCTAATCCGCCTCCCTTTTGATCTTTCCTGCTGTTTGTATAAAATCAATAAAATATACAGCAGAAAAATGCCCTCCCCTTCATTCATCTTGGCTGCTCTGAGCCACCGAAACGGGAATGAGCTGCCATCCTTCTGATCTCAGGAGTCACAAAAAGGGTGAATTGTATAAGTGGGTGCTAAGACCAGCCTCCCTGTTATGCTCATGTATGCCCCCCCAATAGCTCCATATGCCAAGTGAGCTGCCAAGGGAGCGGACAGGCAAGCTCAGTGACTGCCAATCTGCAGATGCAGGAGCCGTCCGCTCATGCATATTAAACCCGCACCACCTGCTCGTCGTACATCACACCCTGCATTCTTGGTCCCAGGAATTTTAATCAACTGCGCTGTCAAGAAGCCACTCTCTGCTCCACGTAGGTGAATCATTCAGTTGCTCTCCCCACCTTCACTCCTGTTACTGCCGAAATGGGGATGCATGTTGATGTTGCATTTCTGCAATAACCTGGAATCCCCCTGAGGAAGAAAAGGAGAGTGGCAGGGAAAGAGCGGAGGAAAAGGCAGAAAAAAAAAGAAGTGCTGCTGTGGCTTTAAAATCAGGAGATCTCCGACAGTGTTCGGTTGTCTTGCTTGTCAAGTTCTCACGCTCTGCATCGCGTCCCTTCTCTCCTGCTGTCCTCTCAGGTGTGAATAATTGCCTGAATCTTGTTGGATTAGCCAAAAAGAGAGAAACAGGGAGGAAAAAAAAGGGAAAAACAGCATCAATACTTTGTGATCAAATCACTGGTAAATCTTTATTGGCTTACTCACTGTGGTGTAAGCTTCCAAACTTTTCCTCTTCTGCTTTCTTCCCCTCGTTTGATAACTATTTCATTTGTTTGCATGTGCAAAAAACGCATCTGGAGACGGGTGCTACATAAAACAGTATTTTGAGCAATTTCCAATTCAAATATGTTTGTCTGGCATAAAGTAGGAGCTAGTAAATACCCATGGAGGGAAAATAAAAAAGCTGTTTTTTACAGTGAAGCATTTTAACACAACTGTGTGGTGATCACAGCACTGATAAAGCCAACTCATCTGCATGAAAAAGCAACATGTCTCCTTCAGGTTCAACTGTCATGTCAGTGAAGATGTTACGTTAAGTAAAGAAGCCACAATTAGTAGCTCGTCCGACTGCGCCTCTCAGTCACTCTGCCAGATTCTGCTGGCAAAGAATAATCCTCTCGAAACCCAACGATTAAATTTTTATGCAATCTTTTTAAATATAGTCTTGAATTTAGAAAAAAAAGGCAGATGGAGTCAGACACTGCCAAAACAGGACCGGGTGAGGTATCAGCAGCGTGGTAACAGTTAGCTGCACGTTAACAGAGAAGCCAAATATGCCACGTCTGATAAATGGTTTGTTGTGTTGCAGTGAAGAACAAAAGACTTTTCATCGGCATAAAAAGCAACATTTTGATCCACACATGCTGTACACGTACACAGATTCACATCCCAGATAGTAATCATCTCTCTTAAATTAGTGTTTTGTAAAAGAATGAGTCAAACTAATTATGGTAGTGTTATTTCATAGGCAATTTAGTTGATTAAAAATGTATGCTTTTTTTTTTCTATTAAAAAGATAGCAGTTTTAGGGCTTTTTCTCTTTCATGAATAATAACAACCAGGTCATTTCAATGCATATTTCCGCAATGATATCATGTGTTCTGTCTAAATGTCTAAATTAATCATGCTTCAAACACACTGCATTTCATTCACCCTCCATGAGAAAATCTCTTCCCTTCTTTCCTGCATATTTATGTGTGTATGTTGTGTGTTTTTTTCATTAGTTTCTAGGCCTCTTTCGTGGCATCCCATTTGTAAACACTGGTGAATTATTAATTACCTAGTCCTTCCCCAAGCAGCACCACAGGTATGTATATTTCAACGAAAACTTGGGCAAGCTTTAATTTGTGCCTCATTTCGTGTGTGTCCTGTCCTGGAATCCAAATCTAAATTTAATGCCATTGCCGTGGCATGAGCACTGAGGCGACCTCGGTCATTAAATTTACATTTGATAGTTTTAAATTTAGATAGATAGATAGATACTTTATTGATCCCGAGGGAAATTCAAGAAAATGTATTCCTCCAGTTGCTGGTTTCTCTCAGATAACAGCATTAAAGTAGTCCTCCCACTTGTGGATATATGTCCATCCCATCCTCGACAGCTTTGTATGTTTCCTCAGCTGTTTGTGGCAACTTCATCATAAATCTTTAGCTAATTGATGTTAAACACGAATGCCTGCAAACGAGACCATCTCCAACTCTTAACGTCAGCAATAAGCATAAGAATCTATCAGAATAACATAAGAATAAAATAATTTAAACACATAACAAACACTTACAAATAATAGGCGCCACATACAATAGAGTAAATTGGATGTTGTCATTGCCGAGATCACAAGCAGTCACATCAATCTGTCCCTCCTGGTGGTCTATTATGATAATTAAACCACAAATTGCAATCAATGAATCAGGATAAATTATCTGTCTAGTTCCATATTTCTGCATATGGATTGTGAGGACAAATTAGTGCGGGAGAAATTGCCTCTGATAATACTGCACTGTGTTTATGCATTCTAATAAACATCATTAGTGATTGAAGTCAGTAAGAGTGGAAGGATAACATTTTGACCTTGATGGCCAAGAAGCTGCAACAGGGGCATCTACAGGTTGAAAAAGCAGCAGAGTCACAGTTATGATCCAAACTGTGGCTTTGTTAGCGCCACTGAGTCAGAGAACTGTGCAACAGAGGAGGCAAATTATCCTGAAAGCCCTCAAGGCAGCTTGAGAAAGACACAGAGCTCTCGATACTGATAATAACCTAATAACCTAACAATTTGAGTCATGTTAATTTCAGAGAACTTCAATCAATCTCGGCCATCCCTCTGCTCCCATGTGCTGTCTGAAGGGTGCTTATGTAATATCTCATCTGTTACTCTAACAGCTATAGGTCTAAGGTCTCTAAAACGGATAGAAGTAATCACATCTATACAATAAAGAGGGGTTATCAAGTAGTGAAGTCATGTTTTTTTTTATTTCAATGCCATTTACATTTTTGTACTTTCCTTGTATTCATTATGATTCAGGCGTGGATAAGCTCTGGTATTCTATACATAAAAACACAGACATTCCTCAAACCAACCCAAGGAAAGCAGGCAGCTGTTAGCCTATGACCGTCTAGCATTAGCTTTGTCCTTGGTTCAAGTAAGTACTGCGACTAGTGATGAGTGTTGAGCACGGTGGCTCTTTTTTTTTTTTTTAGCTCTCTAAATTTAGTTCAGGTCATTGCTAAATTAATGTTTTGGATGACTGTTGAGTGTTGGTAGGAAATGTTTGCTCCTTAATAGCATAGCAATAGCTAACACTACAGAGCTATGCTTTAGCTTAACATTCATAGCTTTAGGTAGGGGTATCTAAGCTAACATTGCATGTGTATGCTAACTGCTCACTATGATATACTCAGGAATACATTTTGTCACTCACCACTCAGAGAACAGTTGAAATGAATTGTTTTCAGATGGCTGGCCTTCTGCTTCCTCCTCTGAGTTTGACTCTGACAACACGGTATCACTGCTTATTGGTGAACATCACTGATTGTCTCGTGTGACATTGTAGTGTGAATTGCTAGAGAGTTGCAAATCAAAGTTGATTGGCCACACCCACACAGTCTTGAGGAATGGTGTAAACAGCAAAATAAGCGTGTTTTTTTTAAACTATGTTCTCAATAGTTATGGATGTTTATTTTCAATGCGATTTTTATTCAAAGCTCAATGTGATGCCCTGCTTTGGTATCATATGAATTTTTATTTTAAGCCAAAATTCCAGCGGCTTAAAGGTCTTTTCTCCAGTCTGTTGAGGATTGATGGACAGGATTTCTGTGCTTTTTCTTTAAGAACTGAACCTATAATTACATACTCAGTCCACTGATATTTGCACAGTCTATTTTATTGGATGCTCTAGCTCAGGCGATTTGGACATACTGTCGGTCTCTTGGCTGCAAAACGCTTGCACTATGTTGCGTGGGTTGTGGAGAGAAATTTCAAGGTCACTTTATGATTTGTTTGGGAGGAGGGGGATGGGTTTTGAAATGCAGGGCCTCACTTGTTGTGTGTGTGTATGGTAAGCATCCAAACTTTAATCAAGATCCAGCTGACACCAGGTCAGCAGATAATGTTGATAATTAAAACTTTTCATTAAGGGGCCGAATTGTTCCCCTCAAGGTTCAATGCATGTTTGATGTCTATTGGGGTCTACTTTATTAACCTGCTGCTTTGGGCCTGTCACTGTGAAAACCTTTTTTTTTGTCCACCTGATAATAATGCCATTAGATAATGACTAGACTCAAAGGTGTGTCAGGGACAAAGAAGAAAAAACAGCCATTTGAAGTCCTAAATTCACCATACAATGAAATAAGGAATTAAAATGTACAACTTCTTCTTCTTTTGACAAACCTTAGGGAACCGATGCATTCATTATATTGACATGAGGGCAATTTTCCTCTGACATTATACTCAGGATGGGGAGTTCAAATGCTGTTCAGGTTTCGGTTCAGGTTACTCTATTTGTACCAGGAGGTAGATTTGTTTTGCTTCCAGCAAGATTGTGACATCCATCATGACACACAAATTACAGAACAGATGTAACAAGAGAGAACACATGAGACAGAAGGAAAAACTATTTAAAACCCACTGAAACATAATAAAAACCTAAAAAGTAAAAAATGATTATGTTGCTCAAGGTTCCATCAGTTAGGGCATATAGAGAGAGACATTTCAACACATAGGATCAATAAAAATCACAAATAGGTAAATCATCTCTTCAGCCAGGATAAAATAAGTTTTGGACATGAATAGGTACGTGTGTGCAACTAGCAGTATAATGTGATACTGCTAGTTTCAGGTTTAGAAATCAGATAAATGAACAGAATTTAATTAATGTTTGTAATTTCAGTACATCAAATATTCAGCAGCTGACAATAGATAATGAAAGTCTTGAGGGGGCTAGGGTGATGTAGCTATCTAGCTAGCTAGCTAACGATAACTATCATGGCTAGCTACATTACCATATGCAATGGATTTACTCTTTACCTATTGTATCCTATTTTACTGTCAAACACTAGCTCTGGTTTCAAGATAGCTAATTATTTAAAAAATGTGTTTAAATTGAAATATTGCCAATGTGTCTCCAGATTTTGCCCTACCCGTTGTCTTTACATTTTCTTATTGGGAAGCTACAGTAGGAATACATGATCATATCAATTCAACAAATGTAATTTAAGCTATAGCTAACATGTTAGAAAATGTTAGCTCACTAATATTTTATGATATGACCTGATTATTCTAGATTCATGAATTTATAGGACTTTCAAACCTTTAACGCAGCAGACCGACATTAAAAACAGGGTTTTTGCTTCTCTCATTGAGATAGATATATCGTGTAAAAATGGCCACCATGTGAATATGGAGACCTGCTTACACCTTGGTTGAAAAAATGAAATCAACCATGAATGTGGAGTATATACACTTTCGGGACTGTAGCCTTAACCACCAGTTGGACTGGAGTGAAGGACAACTAGAGTACCTAAAACAAATGTCCAATTGAATGCCTATCAATACGCTGCCATGGCAACCAAGGCTATTTGCTCTTTAACCCTGCTTACAGGCAGTGACTGCATCCTTTGACCAACAGTCCCGAGGGTCAAGTACTATTTGTTTGTGTCAAGTCAGGGACATAAACTCTCCCAGGGCCTGTTATGTTGATGGTCATGCAAGACATATACCACAGTGTGTATATGCATGTCTCTCTGTGTGGGGGCGTGTGTATACTGACTGTTTCTACATATTGACTGATGCTGTGTGTAAGTATTGAATATTCAAGGCTAAAATAAATCTTTATTGTTGTTACTCTCCATGCCTCTTGGCACTTTTGCCTACAGCTTCATATTTGAAGGTCATACATATGGAAATATTGTTGTATTTGCTTAAAAAAATGCTAAGTAGTGGGTTCTGGTATGGTAAAGAAGTACAACCTCTGTTTAATCCTGTTAGGAACCTGAAACAACATGAAGTAAGTTAGAAGTTTGTAACCATTTAGATTCATATAGTTTGGTGTCTTTGTTACTTTTGGAGGTGATACATGAACACCATATGCTTGGCATGACTTTAATGTGGAGGATGTAGTTCTAGTGAAGGCATCCATAGGCTGGTGGACTAATGTTTTGAATTTTTGTTGTTGCTGTGGCTACCTTGGAGTTTCGGAATCAAACGTGGCCATTTGTATCAAGAGGGTAATGCAGTGATACCCTCTCTGTCCTGGTTGACAGATCTTCTTGATAGGGACTTGTCTATCAAAATTGACCATGCCCTAAAGCACACCTTTCTTTACGAACTCTAAACTGGAACATAAACTGGACTACCTAAACTTTACATTGAGGAATTGGGACCAGAACTTCATAATGAAAATGTTCACTGAGGTAATAAACTGAGAAGGAATATGAGTTTCATACCTGGTTTTTACATACTGCTTTCTTTTTGCCACCAATGTGGTCTACCCCTGCTGGCCTTTAAAAAGACTGCAGATCTAAGGCAACCTAGCACTAGCTTCATTTTTGTTAAAAACTAACAGGTTAAGTCCACTTATTATAATTTATAGAGTCTATGTGGGGAACATAATGCTATAGATACCAACTATTCATTGCCCTATTTTGAATAAGGATTCCAGTTATTTACAGTCTCTCCAGTTTTCCTGCAGCAGTTAAAATGCTGCTACAGAGAGGGAAAAGACAAGTTCAAGTCATCCAAACCATTGTGAGCGATAGCATTGCCAGAGCAAATGTGTTGTCCATACCAGCCAAGCTGTATATTTGTCTGCATATGGTTCTGTCCAAAAGGCAGCAGTGCATGATGGGTAAGCAATCAGCAGGCTCTCTTAGGACTTTCCCTTTACGTAGTAAGGCCTTCTTTGATGTGTGCTGCAGTAAACACAGGCAGTTCTCTCTCCACCACAGTCTCTGGGGGTATAAGGCTCAGCACAAGAACACTAATGAGCACATTAGAAGGAAGCCATAGAAGGAAAATGCTACAGTTGTAAATGGAATTGTCTCTTGTGTTGTCTGTGCCAAGAATGCTCTGTCTACAGTACGTTGTGTGTGTATGCATCCAGCAGCATCTACATACAGAGTGTGTGCCGAGGACGTGAAGGTCTCCATAGGAAACTTACATAGAAGCCTTTTCACTCCAACTTCATGAAAGAGTAATGGAACATTTTAAAACTGGGTTTCAAGGGAGTCGAGGCTGCAAAAAGTGTAATATAACCACAGCTTTCAGCAGGACTGTAATTAACTGTTGAAAGCAATCAAGCATCAGAGCTAAAAAGAAAAGAAAAAAATGAACTTAGACAAATGCAATTGACAATAACAGTAGCAATCCACTCCAAATGGAGCATATATTCCATTTAATATAATCACAGGCCATAAAGAAGTCGTGCATAATAATCCCTTCTGCTTGACAAACATAGCCAAAGTTCCATCTACGTCAAAATGTGTGTTAGTTAAAAATGCAGCCTATTTTATGGATCTGTGGCTTGCCAAATTGACATGAATATGTTTTAAGTAGGATTTTTTTAGATAGAACCGAATTTTTCAAGGTTTTTTGGCCGTGGGCCAACATTGAAGAGCGACTGCGTTGACCACGCTCCATCGTGCAGTATAATGACTATGAGACACTGGCCCACTTTAAGTGCATTGTGATTGGCTGTGTCTGTAAGCACTCATAAAGAATAATGTGTGGCGCTTTGACTTCCTGCTTACGATGGAAAAAAACAAAACAATGTGTCTTAGTCTCATGAGTCTTTTTCAGTGATGATTACCAGTTCTAGCAATGTTAGCATGCTTTGAGCTTTGAGCTGTAGTAATTCAACTCATGGGATTTTGCTTTGTCGTGGAGTTATTGTAATGTCTTTAGAGTACAGTAATCCATTGGTATGTAATGATGTTTACTTCCATCAGAGATAAAGACACTGTCCATTTCAAAATAAAACAAATCCAATACTTATTAGTTTAAGCTACTAGACTTTTTGAAGATATTGACTGAAACTATTTTGTACTTGTAACTGAGGAGAAGTACTTGCCTCAGTAGTCCTCTCAGATTTCCCTGATCTCTCAAGCATCATCTGGATCTGTGATCCCCAGCCAGTAGATTCCTTGAAAGTTTCTAAGGGAATCAGCAATCTGGATTGCCTTTGTGCAAGGGGAGATGATTTTAAAAAGTCCAGAATGAATCCCGCTCCCACTTAAGCTGCCATTTATAAGCAAATGTTCCTCCATGTATGTTTTAGCTACATGGCAGTCTGAGATTCAGAGAGTTTTCATTGGGATTTGTTTTTAATACAAAGATTCATTTCAAGTCCTAATAATTAACCTAATGGTAACATGTTTGCTATGTTTGTTGTAATTAGTCATGACTTTGCAGCTTAAAAGTGGCGACACATCATTAATTAGCTATTATTAAAGATGCTGCTTATTATTTTAAAGCTTTGATATGCTTTCAGTAGTTTTGAATAGAAAAAAAATCAGCTTTTAATTAGTTTGACATTGCATGGTTCCATTGGGTTTATCTGATCGTGTCATGGTCAGTGTATTATTACCAGGAAATGACAACACAGAAAATAATGCATATATACAGTACGAACAAACCCACATTATCACCATTCCGCTCCGGTGCGTTCAGGAAACGGACTAATTGCTTTATTAACTCACTCTACTTAAGACAGGGCTATTTTCAAAGAACAGAGTTTCTACAAGATCCTGTTTGACAGGTGCTGGTTCAAAAAGTGCTGCAGATTTTTTACCATTTCTTGTCTGTCATAGTGATGTAAAGGGACACCATAAGAAATGGACAGCATGTATTGCTCAAGGGCTAACATAGCTGAAGATGACTTATTTTTTTGATGCAGCAAATAGGGATGAAAGAGTTGAGGTAATCCTTTAAGAGTAAGAGCCTGAGAGCAGAGCCTGTATGTTGTTGTAGTGTGACAGGTGAGAGACTTAGCACTTTTTAAAAACATTTTAAAGAACATGGACAGCAAGATGACATGAATGCATTTTATGTCCAAGATTTGAATGGTGAACTGATTCATGGGATACTGGTATGGGTGCAATTTAAAAGCTACAAAAAATGTTGAACGAGCAGCTTTAACAGAACAACAACCTCTGTACATATAAAGTATGCTGTAAAATGTTTTAATAATGTCGGCCTGCTCTCTGAGTATGAAACTGGCATATTAATGAAAAATCAATGTGCCAATGTACAAAAAGCCTGCTCTAATGAGTCATGGAGTACAGTTGTATTAACGCAGATACATGCCTCAGATATAGCCTCAAATGCAGTATCTGGCACCAGCAATTAAGCTAGTCAATGCCTTGATACCTTAATCTGAAATAATAATGTATTAGTCCCACAAAAATCTACTACTTCTTCCAAAAAGCACAGCCGCAGCAATATTAAACACAGTCGCTGTCATTAGCAACTACTGTTGACTGATTTCAGGTACAACAAGAATGACTGCTGGCAGAGAGTGTAACATAAGTCAAAGCTAGCAAAATGTGAGTTATCAGCGTTTGAGCATTACATTTTTCAAAGCTTTTCCCAAATTCAAAGTTAAGATCTTTTAAACAGTTAAACACAAAGTGACATGTTGTGGTTAGCCAAGCAGTCGTTAGCCAAACAGACTTTAGCCAAGCTGTTGTTAGCAGAGCTGTCATTAGCCAGGCTGCTACTAAAGTTATCTCATCTTGAATCTAAGTGCTCAAGTTGTTTTAGGTTAGGATTCCTTCAGTATACTGTGCCACGGATACAACAGTGAAAGGAATCGTCACGTCCATACAGGTTTAGTATATTTGTACTCATAAGGGAAATTCTGTATCGTCCAAAATGTAGTCCTTTTATAACAAACTAGAACTGCATATGGCATCCGCATACATCTATTTTTGAGTTTTGTGAGAGCTTTGTCCCTTGTGCTTAAATATACGCAGACGTTATACATTATCATCTACTCCCAAAGTGCTGTGTCACTGGTACCATTCTGACCTTGTGTAGTTCACATCCTATCCCTCTGCGCCGTCAACAATGTATGACAAATGAAATGCTGCTGCTCTTGAACCACTTTTTATCCAGAGGAGTATATAAAAAATGAACCGGGGGAAACCTTCTTTCTTTGAAATAAGATAAGTTTGAAGTGGAAATATAAATTTTTAGCAGAGATAAGATGACTTGCAATGCAGGTACTAAAAGGGTGCTTGGTATCTGTATGACCTTGGCTTTTCTAATGTAAATTTATCAATGGTGGGGCTTACAGCACAAAATCAATTTCCTTCTCTGTCAGAAAAGCTTTGCTTCATGTGCTTAAACCTTAACTGCTGACCTAACATAGCTTGTATTGTCTTTGTACTTCAAGCGGGACATTCTTCACATGTGGTCACTTGCTTGTATTTGAAGAAGAAGGGACTTTAAATATGATAACAATCATTACCAGGGACATGTGTACCACAGCAGTACGTTGTGTTCTATTTTCTATTATTGAAGTCGCAGCTTGGAATAGATAACCTCTTGACAATTCACTGAAGGAATATCAGGAGTTAATAATACAAGATACAAGTAATCCAGTGTGTTTTAAAGCAGAGAGAGCGAGAGAGTCAGCATGGGTTTGGGACCTACTTTAATGTGCAAAATTCTCCCCAGACTGAAAAATTTCATTTGAACTCATAATAATTCCAACCAGAAATCAAAAAAGAAGACGTGCGACAGATTCAGAGCTTTTAAAAAATATAAAAGGGAGCCCAAATCATTTTGAAGATAACATTTTAGCAACAATTCTAAGTGATATTTTCCACATTCATAATCTGGCAGAGAACAGTCTTTGTTGCAGGGGTGTGTCCAACGGGTTCCCCGGGATGGCTTCCTGAAATCTGATTGGCTACCCCAGCTGCAACCCCGCAATCCTAAACTATCATTGTTGATCTTCGAAGACAGAGGGCAGACTTATGTTACGTCAATCAATTAATTGTTGGAAAAGACTGTCAGTAGCTTTTGTGTTATTTCAAAGTATCAAATCTCTATTAGTAGATTTCTTTTCAGTTCTTTGGTGTATTATTGAGATATTTTCTAGTCCTTAAAGAATGAAGCACTCAAGATTAAAAAGTGACCATTCTGTTTTGCTGTTTTGTTAAACTAAAGCTGTGGAATATTGGTATGTACACAGTGTGTACCAATACAAATAAGCTCTTGATAATAAATTCATTTTAATATGACACCTAATGGAGATTCAGTCACTATTGAAGCCAGCCTTAAGTAAATACTTAACTATAGTTTTTGGCACCTCTGCATTGCCTTCCATTTTTTAACACCTGAGGTTAGCACTTGGTATGCACACACTACTTCATGCCCATCCACCCCCGTCCTGCATAAGCCAGAGCCCCAGTTTTAGCCATCCCACACCAGTCAGAAAAGTCTGGATATGCCCCTTCTTGGTTAGCCTCTAGAGCACCACCTATCTCTTTTTGCGTTTCCTCTGATCTCTCATCATCTCTCGGGCCTTAGATCAAGAGCCCTGGATTTATCGATCAATGGTCATAAACAAAACATAGATTGAACTGGACACTAGGGCACAACAAATGGATTACCAGGTTGTTGTTTTTTTGGTCACTTGAGCCTCGAGCTCAAGCTGGGAAAGGACATTGGACAACAGAAGTGAAAGCACACAAAGCAGATGGCAACAAAGATGTGTCAGACGCCCTGCAAAAGGATGATAGAAATAGACTCGGAGTGACAATTAGAAGAATGTGGTGTGTGAACGTGCATGTGTGTGCATAATATAAATGGATGAAAGCAGACTCAGATGTGTAATCCAATTGTATTGGCAAGGTATTGCGTGTAATACCAGTCAATCCAATTTTCAAAGCTTGACGACATGCTGGAGTGAAAGAGCTTCTGAGACAATTACTGTGTGTGTATATGTTTGCTTACACTCTGATGTTCTAATGCTTTTGATGACATATCTGCATGCACTAGCGTGTGGTTGGTTGCACATGTGAGCACACAATATTTTCACGTCACTGTGACCACACACCTGACAGCTGTGCATATTTCACAGGGTGGGGAACCCTGCATTGCAGTGCTGGTTTATGGTGGCCATGCTCTTTATGTGAGAGCAGCGCAGGGTCAGACTAGAAGAGGAGAGTTAAAGCTCCATTTTTGCGCCCATTTTTCTCACAGTTCTGCCCCTCGGTAGTGTGACATAGTATAATCCTTACCTTTGGAAGTTATTTTTGTGTCACCTGACTGTTTTTACAAAAGCAGGACCAGGGAAGTCATTGAGTCTGACCTGCTTCATTGGAAACAAAACAAACAGGGAGCCTGTACACATGTTTAAGATGTTTAAATGCCATTTTCCCTCCCTGATATGGATTGTGACACCCATTGGCCAATACCAAGTAAAGCTACCATTCTAGTGTGATTATAAAAATAATAGCATTGGTGATAAAACACTGGTAGCTGATATTCAGCTGGCTTTCACTTACTCTTTGCTAGCACTGCACCATAATATTATTTTATTGTCACACAATAACTTAACGTAAAGAGTAGATTCTTTTGTATTGGGGGGGGGCTTATTGGTGATGGTAACAGCTACTATTGCATACTGCCTGGTACTACATAATCCATTTTAGGCCGTAATGGAGACCCTGCATCTACACAACTTTTAAGTGTATATGTTTAAGAGAGGCCAACAGTTAGTACACATAAGCAAAGTGCATTACCAATAACAATAGTAATATTAAAGCATGTCAATGCAGTCAGTAAAATCTGTGTTACTTCCATTTCTATTTTAATTCAGTTTGATGTCAGAAAGCTTCAAAACAAAAATCCATAGTTTAGTCAAAGTCTGTAATGAAGATTTGTTTTTCTTTGGGCTACTCTTACTTTAGGCCACTGAGTTTCAGAAATCATCATGAAAAAATCTTTATTCTTCTATCTGTAGAAAGTGTTCATCTAAAAACAAAGACATTTAAATAAACATGAAAACCATGACAGCTTCCATGACCAACAGCAAATTAAAGAAATGAATGAAATAAGAAATGTTTCTGTGCATATACGCTGAATTTGCTTAAAGGATGGCTGGAAGACTTGCTGTTCAATTGTGACTAAATCTGTGTTTCTGTCTTTTTCTCTGTAACCAGCTGTGGCCCCCACGCTTCCTAGTCTACTTTCAGAGGTCTTTAAGCCGTGTGTAGAAGACAAGGACCTGGCGTTTTGTCTAAATGAGGGAGAGTGCTCTATCATTGAAACTGTGGCTGGGGTTCACAGACATTGCAGGTGAGTGCACTGATCCTTATTTGTGTGTGTGTGTGTGTGTGTGTGTGTGTGTGTGTGTGTGTGTGTGTGTGTGTGTGTGTGTGTGTGTGTGTGTGTGTGTGTGTGTGTGTGTGTGTGTGTGTGTGAGTGAGGCGTTTGGTTTCTCTTTCAGCATTGACGTTTCCTCGCTTTGCCCTTCTCTTCAATCCCTGACCTTGGGGTCATTTTCATTCAAGATGTTTTTTTTCCTCTCAAGGCTGACAGACTGCGTCTTTAGGGTGATGAAACACAGGAAAATCGTTTCGCAAATGCACCTTGAATGCAACAAAATCTATAATAACCGACACCACTAACCGAGGAATCGAAGATGCTTTTTCCACATTAGATGCAGCTTATTCTCTTTTTTCACACAAAAGCAAAGGAATGCAAACTAGCAAGCACATAGAGAGCAAATGTGATCTAACTAAGACTTTAATGTTACCTGACACATTTTTAGTCAACATGAAATGTAATGAAACAGCCTTCCTTTATGTGTAAACCTTGGCATTAATGTTGTCTGATATGACCTCTTTGGAATAAGGCTCATTTTAATGGTACGTGTAGGGCTCTCATAAGGTTCTTCTTTGATCTAACTTAAAAGAAGCTGATATTTTATAACACTTTCCTTTTTCCTTTTCTTTTTTTTCTCTTTGTTTCACCCAAGTAGTCGCTCAAGGCCTGATTGCCAAACAAAAGAGATAGATGGGACCACTTTAATTTTACTCTTATCTGACTTTGACACAGCAAATAGTGTGGAGGGCGAAACTAAAATGTTGTCAATAACCAAGATAAAACGTATTGAAGCAACCAATCCAATCCCTTTTGATGCATTTGACAAACCTATTTGCCTGCTTTTGCAAGCCTTTATCTGCCAAGCCAGCTTGTTAGGTTACTTTATTGTTGTGATAAAGGGGAGGCAGACTTTTATAAAACTCAAAACAGAGAGCAATTTGCAATGGGAGGAAAACTCAAAGAGTTATATATGTGGATATTGAATGGTATTAACAACTTTTCCTTTCTGGTAGACTGCTAATTTTGATACCTGAATTTGAAAATAGGCAAATTCCAAGTACCAATCAGATACCAGTGCTAGTGTCTAAAAACTGACATCTTTACACTACTAACCCTGTATTGATGTGATATGATTGATTTCTAACCTAAAAACAAGCAGAGCAACTGGAGCAAGTTTAGCTAGCTAGCTGACTATAGCAGCCTTCTGACTTCCTCTGTGGTTGAGTGTTGGAGAAAAACTTAATTTAATGTCAAATACTTTAGTTAACGTTGAACATTGAGAAGTGGGGAATCCAAACCTAAAATAATGTTAGAACCAAGATACAAGCTAAGCTAGCTTTAGCCACAGCCCCTCCATATGTGCTGTGTCATTGGAGTGACACTAAGCTGTGACTAGAGTTACCTTCTCGCTAGCACCGTATACTGTTGTTCATAATTAATGTATGATATAATACCTGAAATCAGTTCTTCTTCACTGCTCTAAAAAAGTAGTTTCCTGTAAAAAACACAATATCTCCATGTTTGCAGCTCTGGCTAGCTTGCTGTGTTTTCTACTACTTTCAAACAAGAACTGATTTCCCTCTTAAAAAGATGACTTTTTTTCATAGTTTATGAATTGTGGTATCTTATTGTTTCTTATAAAGTTGCTTGCTGATGCCTTATTGTGCACTTTAGGCTATATCAGACTATATCAGAAGCATTTCCCAGACTAGTATTGGTATAGCAACCATAGTTCCAAGTGTACTTAACGCACACACGCACGCACGCACGCACGCACGCACGCACGCACGCACGCACACACACACACACACACACACACACACACACACACACACACACACACACACACACACACATACGAAACAGTATGCTTTAAAAGCAGGCTTATTAATAATATGCATATAATCATATGCATTGCGTATTTATGAACATATACATGCAAATATATAGAAAAGTGTGGGTTCATGCTATAGGCCCATTGACTTCTTTGTATGTTCCTGCATATCTCCCCTTTTGAAGCCTGCTGTATCTCCTCTCCTTTCTGCAATAACATTTGTATCCCTTTAAAAATACATCACTTTAAAAATACATGATAAGACATTTTCTCGGAGGAGAGTTGTGCTGAATGGTGCTGAATTGAAAATAGCTCATTAGTATACCTACCTGGAATTAAAGGGCCCAAATCTTCATCCAAGAGAAAAAGTGGTGCATTATAAATGAGTGCATGAGCACAAGCAAAGCCTCTTAGAAAAGTAAATGTTGGGCAAAAACAGATGAAAAACTGTGGGAAATAGTGCACGTAGGCCTTGCCGACTATTTTCAGTCATAAAGACAGTCATATGTTAACAGTATAACAAACTGTTAACTTGATAACTTGTAGTTCAAAATAATGTAATTTCAAAGTATTTTTTGTTCCATATTTGAGAAAACATACAACTTTAGAAGTAACCATGATAAAGGGAAAATCACATTGTTGTAAATGGCAGGAAGCAACACTCTGATAATAAATTTAGATCATTTTTTAATAATTTTCCTGAATGGACAATCAAGGTAATACATAGGACTCTTGGTGTATTTGACATATAATATTATTAAATTGCACCATCCCACCTGTGCAGCAGTAGCATCAAAAAACCCAGAAGACTCGTAGCGGCTAGCCCGAGGGCTATAATTAGCGAAGGATGAATGACTGCATATAGAACTCAGGAAAGATTGGAGGGCCTAACCTAGAGGCACTGTCTGCCCATTCCTCTTGAGCTGAGTGCCTGTTGTGTGAAAGAATGATTGCAGGTTTGTGAGAACTTTTGTTTAAAGGTTGCTCCCTTTGCTTGGGAGAAGTCCTGAAAATAAGTGAGTAAAATATGATCATTTTGCACCATAATAATTACCATGCTGATGTTGTTTAATGTCATAGCTGCTATGGAACTCCATGTGTTAGTGGTTTCAACAGGACAGTAATTGATTGTTTTAAAGATGACTTGCAACAGCAGATAGATGTTGAAGTCTACATTAAAGGTGCATCAAAACATTTCATACCACTAGGGGGCAGAAAGCACTCCAAAATATCAAAGCAGCAGAACTGTGGTAACTTAAAGCTAAAAGTGTTCACGTGTACTGAACATCACATATTTTTCCATGAAGTAAAGTTGTCCTAATGTGAATGAGATATTTTATACTATGGAAATTAGAAACAACTTGAAGAATTCTTGGGTAATGAAAGCTGCGGCACACTCTACCAAAAAATATCCTTTAGTTTTGTGGGAGCTTTAAACCCTTTGCCTTGATAAACTATTGACACTAGGGCTGTACACAACTCAGAATATTGGCTGCCAAACTTTTCATTCCCTTTAAGATATACAGTACATTCATCTGAGCTGGCTATCAGCTGGAATATAAAACATTCTTAGCCAACAACTTTATAAGTAAACCATTAAATAGGATGAAGGATTTTAGTTGCATAGCATAGTGAGCTAAAGTTAGCACCAGCTTGGCTCATAGCCCCCCCAAACCTCACCAAAGAGGGTTAGAGAAACAGTTATTTATAAAGTGAAACTGCTGTATTCAGTGATTTCACTGCTTTTAACTAAGGGGTCTGATTATTTCAGAGAAAAGGAGACCTCTGCAGATAACTTGGCTCTTATAAAAAAAAAACTCTTAAACGATAAACACTGCAAGAACCCCTTCCTGGAAACAAAATAAGCATCGACAAATAAGCTACTGACAGCCAAGCTCGAAGATTGGTGTCTGCCAAAAAAAAAAAGCATTGAAGACAGCTTTCTTTTTTAACTTATACTGCTTGTTCAGTGTATATACCTTTTTTTAATTACTCGGTCAATTCTTTCAGGGAGAGGACGAGACATGTACATTAAAACTAAAGAGTCATTTTATACATTGTATGATTCTGGTGTGGTCTGGTTTGGTCAACCAGCTCCTGAGAAAATCTGTCTCTTTTTTGTTTTGTTAAATGTTCTACTTTCCTCACCAGCCATTTGTTTACTTATTTTATTGCCATTTCATGCTGAGCATGTAGCAGATAGTCAGCTTGTGTGCTGAAAATGGCTGCCCACGATTTTAGTTTTTAGGGAATCAACCATATGGACTGACAAAAACCCAAACAATGAGTTAGAGCTGCAAATAGCAGAGGAGTTGCTGATGTGCCAGTACTTTATTTCTACTGCACAGTATTTATCTCTATTCATCTTCCTGTCTGAGATACTCTGGAAGTATAATGTCACATAATGTCACTGCACATTTCTGGATACAAGTACAATGGAAAAAGTTGTGAGTTGAAGAAATAAAAGTCAGATGATTAAACCCAGGTTTCTGGTGCTGGAGATACTATTGTTGATCAATCATCGCTCCAAGCAATGCTGGAGCAGCGTCCTCATGACAATAAGTGCTGATCTCCTACTGTCTGCTTTAAAGTAGAGAAAAGTCAAGTTTCTTTCTCTTCTGACGTCATCTTTTCCTCCAGGCCATGCCGTAAAGAGCATAATAGATGGCTGGATGTTTTCCAGCATTAGACACATCAAGATGTCAGAACAATCTTTAAACACTTGGATCGTTGGATGAGAACACAGTTTAGAAGTTGGGAATCAATTTATTTTGTTATGAAACATTTCCTTCACTCTCCTCCTCCTTTCTGCAACCCCCTCCCCTTCCCTCCTCTCCCTCTCTGCCGGATGCTCGTGTTTGCCAATGCTAATAAGGCTCCCAAAATAAACATGCAAATGTGAGTTTAAGACCTACTTCCACATCAGTGCTAGGGATTCTTTATACTCTAAGTACAATAAATGTAGAAAAAGTCAAAGGCTTTGTAGGGAGTGGTGCTAAACACATGACTGTAGCGTGTAAATATTATCTCTCCATAGATAAAGACAGCAGGAATTAGATCATTCTCCATCAAGGATGCTTAAACCCAGCTGTTACTTCAGTGTCCTGCCAAATTCACCCGAATTTCCTTCTTTGATTGTGAAAAAGGCTTAATTGGCAAATTTAGACTCATATACTTATATACACAAAAGGAGCAACAATGGAGCAAACAAATGAAGTGGAATTGAATTGAATAGTATCAAGTCTTTGAAGACGCAAAACACTTTAAAGATGTAATTTAGAGTGCCTTTAGGACACTGTCATTTTTCAAAAATAAGATAATTTAATCTTAATCAATGGGTCTTAAGAGGAGAAAAAACTGAAAACATTTGCTTCATCAAGGGAGACATTTAGCTTAATTACAAATATTTCCTCCCATGTAGCCAAAGTATTCAGGTTCTTATGAAAAGTAGTACATAGAAAACTAACAGCAAAATGAATACCTGATTTATTTTGAAGTATTAAGCATCAGATGTCACTCACAGTCTAATGAGTTACCTGAGTGAGCGCAAATTGGTAACAAGTCCGCCTTCAGCAGGATGAGAAACACATTTTTGACAAAATTCTTATTATAAAGGAGGGATGAAGACGATGGCACACTTAGCTTTTTTCTTCGAGATGTCAGACTCACTCAGCAAACAAAAGTAGAATGCATATATTAAATGAAAATATAAAAAAAGCCAAAGGTGGATGAATACATTATCAGGAGGTGTAGTAGAGCTGGCCGTCAAAGCCAATCTTGTCACCTGGTTTCTTCTTTCAGCTCCACAGCACTGAGACTTTTTCTGTGTGACGGTGAGTGTGGAATAAAAAAAGCCACTAAAGCTTCTCCCCAAGGGGAAAATATGTCCTTGTGCCAGAAGTGGAGGATTGCTATGGGACGATGTATGGCATGTTAAATCAAATTAACACTAGAAAGAGATTACACGTGTGGTTGTGATCTTAAGAGAACTGTTGCTTGCTCATGTGAGTGTTCACGTGTTGGTGTGCAGAGCTACAAAAGGACTGTGGGGATGCTTTCATTGGCCAGTGACTGACAGAATATCTCAGGTTTACTCCAGAAATGTCTAGGGCTCCACAATAAAATGCATGTTTTTAGTAAAAAAAAGGATAAAGATGGTGCCAGGAAAAAAAAAGTATGTACACGCACCACACTGAACTCAGATCAATTCCAACTTTTAAATCCAATATTTCGGCACAAAATAGCTTCTGGCAGTGCAGTATAGTGATAAATTACATCTTTGTATTCAGCTGCATTAGCAAAGTGAGATGTGGTAATGGAATTGGAGTTAAGAGATGATACCAGATTTCCGTCTGCACTTTAAGCCGATGTATGTTTAAAAGAAACTGACAAAGTGCTTAATGTGAAATGTTCAAAGAAAAATGCATAAATGCTAAATTTAGAAAATGCTAACTGCTAAATTCTCTGAATAATAACAACTTGAGTTGTTAAAGATACATTTGAGAGACTTTTTGCCAACCAAATTTGCTTACCTCCCACTTTTATTAACCAATGAGTGATGCCTCGCTGTGATTAGGACTGTAGTGAGTCTTTTCAGATCGGTACCTGTACTGTTTGACTCTGAGGAAGACACAGTGTGTTGTAACATTAGTCCTTTGCACCTAAATAAATTTGCCTTAAGGGATTAGTGTTCTCCACAACTTTCTTTGGATCCTGTCTGAGAGAAGGAGTTCACTCAATTATGTTTTTTGAAAGTCTTAAGTCCTTCTCTGAGGGCACCGACATCCATTTGTGGAGGGGCAAGAAGTGCAAGAGTTTCCTTCTACTTTGCATGGATTTGTATCTGTACTTGTTGCAGATTTGTGTTTTTAAAGACTGCTGAAATTATAATTGTCTTTTAATGGGTTTCTGGCTTGCAAACTACAAACGATTCTGCTTTTTTTTGCTCTTCACACTTACTGTTCTCCTGCACACTGATACTGCCCTGACTATGAACAGAAACACTTAGGACACCGAAGTCTTGCACCTATAGATGATCTATCCAAAGCATATTTTGAATATAGACATTACTGTCAGATTAATTCAAGCACAATGGCTGAAGAAGGAAGGGAGATTAACATTTAATACACAACAAGTACAGTAAGAATCCTTTTTTTCCAATAGGAAGTAGCATATGACAGTCTTTCACTATAAACTTTGATAATATCTACACAGACGGGCGGCTCCAAGGGCAAATTATGGTAATTATCTGCACCAGGATTTGCGTGCCTCAGTAATGGCTTCTGTCACAAACAATATTGCTCCTTTCCTTTAGCTTCAGGATGGCCAAGTTCATGACAAAATGTCAAATATATGTTTTGTTTGTGTCATTTTGCAACAGCGTGTTTTAGAAATGGCAACAGTTCCTACTGGAGGTTAATCGGTGGTGCAGAGAGATATGTGTCAGCTAGCTCAGAATTGAAAGGTCTGTGGATTACAGGAATGTATTCAGTGGAACAGATTCCAGAGACGAAAAAATGACCTTCTGGCCTGAGATAGTATCTTATAGAAATAACTGTTTTGCAATCGATCATTCTGCATGGATGCCCTTCATTCAGCTCTGATGATACACCTCAGCTTCAGTAAGTCTTTCTGCATTTTTCAACACATTTATTAGCAGGTTGTAGTTTTCATTATACTGGTTTTGACTTTGATGTGAGGTGCCCGGCGTTATCACTCTGACATGTGCTCAGCAAACCAAAAAGCATGCAGTTAGCCACGCTTGGACGATGTTGTGGAATATATTAGTGTGAATAAAGATGCGCTGCAGTTGGGACACCACCTGCAGAATTGTGTTGTGTTCTGGTGACACACAGCCGCATGCTTGACTCAGGGCGTTGAACCCAGCAAACAATGAGAGCACGCCAGTTTTATCACAGCAATACTCTGTGTGCAGTGACATCATGCCTGTGCTGCACAATCTTTTCTCCTCGCTTAAAATGGAAAAAGATTCCACTTGGAAAAAAAAAATCTGTGAGGAAAACGGTTTCCCCTCATTGAAAATGCTCGCCTCCTTTTCAACAGAATGTTTCCTAACTTGTGTGGGCATTGTATCAACAACACACTGCACATGCAGAGGCTAAGCTTGTGTTGCCTGGATGATGCAAAACTGCTGCAAGTTAGCTTTATAGCCTGCTGCCACCCTGCCAAAGAGAAACAAAAGAGGAAAAATATGAACTGCATTGTGTGTATTGGCACTTTTTTTATCACACTTAGTCCATTGTTGAGGGGTTTTATTTTTTCCCCTATTCAAATTGATATGTAAATCCATAATAGTAATATCATAGCAATGTAAAATTACTATTCAGGGCATAAGTTGATACAAGGGTTGCTTGAGAATTAAACAGGATGCATTTTGAATTTTAAAGAAGGGATTTTAACAAAGCCGGTTTAACATCTTCATTTCAGCCGATAGAGTAATTGATGCCTTTGTTTTTATCCTGTGATTTTGCTCAAATCAGGAACTAAAGGACCTGTTTACTTGAAATAAAAAAAACATCTCAGAAAAAAGTCTAAAACTTGCAACTCTTTTAAAGAGTGTTAATCAAATATTACATCATTAAAATGAGGCTCTTATTACTGGGTGTGTGAAAGTGGAAGTGCATATAATACTACCAACAAAGAAGAAGACTACTGGAGTATCAGCAGACAGTGGTTGCTGTTTTCATGATTTAGATCATAGAAGAAAAAATCAAAGGTGTCTTTATGTGCGACCATACCTTTGAATTTCCGTACATTCTGAATCCTCTAGCTTTAATTCTTTCCTCTGCGTAGAGGTTGAAATCACTTCCCTTTGTTTGTGTGCGTCTTTGTGCTTGTGCGCACATTAAAAGCCTGGCAAAGCTCAAGGTAGCTCATGTCTACTATTGCCATGGTAACTTCTTCCCTCATTAGTGAGAGGCCAGAGGCAGAGAAGAAGAAGTTGTTGACTCACTTATACTCTCTCTGCTATTGTACTTAGGTTTAAATGCTCTGTCATCACTTTGCATTATATTTCGTGCACTAATTCAGATTGATTCGACATTGAAATAATTGCCACCTAATGGTTTGAATGACTGATGTCGTGAATAATGCATGACAAAATTTGCACATTTGATTCTTTCTTGCAAAGCTGTGCTGACATATGAGATATTAGATCATATTTAAATGAGCATTGATTTATTTCATGCCTTTAAAACCAACATATACAGTAACTTCTATGTCTTTGCAAGTGTGTATTCAAATGCCTAAGAGGCTGTGTTTTGTCTAAACTGATAAAGAATCACATGAAATCTTGCAAATGAATTTAAAAAAAAAGCATTGTGTGCTCCTCATGAGAAAAAGAGCTGTTTCCAATGGTTGTTTACGGTATAAATAAGCTTAAGGATAGGCCCAGAGTGCCTGTGTGCGTTCAGCTGTGTCAGTGTGAGCCTGTTTGTGTGCTTTTTCTCCTCCCCAGGACCCAGGAGACTTTGACAGCAGTATTAACAGAATCTGATGTGACAAAATGAATCATATAAATGAAGACCACAACCTCTTGACTTCCCTTTCCTGTTTTTCTTCCTCTCATCTTCCCTTTTTCTACGGGGAGCCAGTTCAGCGATTAAATTGTCACTGCACCGTCAGACCTTGACAGGCCGCACTAATCCACGATGCTGTCGCTCCTCGGCTGATCCATCCTGCTAGGGAGGACGTTCTCCAGGCTTAAAGCCAATGGGCCATGTCCCCCACAACCCCACCCAGCTGCCTTATGAAAGCAACACAATTATAAACGTGGGAGCAGACTTACCTGTTGGCTGCATCCCCCTGACAGATGGGGGAGGGTTGTTATACATTCATCACGTAGGCACAAGGCCATAAGAAGAACAGCATCAATGAAAGCCGGCAGCTCCCACATACCTCCAACATGCAGCAAAAAATGTAATAACAGCGCTGTTCGATCCTATTGGATCTGAGGAGAATTACTTGACAAAGGTCCAAGTTATTACCTTAGATCTAAGTAAGAATCGAAACATAATTCTTTTTTCTTTTTGGCATGTGGCATATGATGACAGACCCATCTTCTTCCTTTGGGACCAAATACAGCTTACACATTAAGTTTCTTGTTCAGGTGAATTAATGGTAAGAAACTAGAGGTGCCCTAAATGTTAAATTATAATACATCTCCTCCTTTATAACCAATTTCTTTCCAAAACACTTGGCTCTTCAGAGCATCTGCGAGTCAAACATAATTACTGTTCCTGTACTGATTACCAATACATGAATACCAATGTAAACACAAAACTTAGTTCTTCCCTCCATGCCTTTGCTGAGGTTCTCACAGCATTATAATTGACGCTCTGCAGCCTCGTCATAGAGGAGATGAAGGAATCACGTGTCTATATTCGGCTTACAAAGGCTGCTTTGTTTTCATGCTAGAGGATTTAATGAGTGTGCGATAGACATGTTGTCAAGAAAATGCACCATGCGAGCAATTACAGCTTTAAAAGGGTGTTGGTTCATTGTTTGCTGTTTTACATATCCGCTTAGTTTTTAAATTTAATTGGTAACTCGTATAAACTTGTTTCATACAGTAAGCTACACTATAGCTCCTACTGTATAGTAGCTATAAATGACCAAACTTTCTCAATGTGAATCTGAATTTTGATAATGACACAAAATATAGGCCTACTGACCTTTGTGTGTATTCTTGAGAATTAGACTTAAAACGATTAACTGTGAACTTTTGAATCAAGAAAGAAAAGTTGAATAGCTAGGCTAACTAATACTGTATCTCCTCTTCACTTTGTGAGTGGAGATTCCATTTTAAGTGCAGAAGCTAATTGGCCAAGCTTGATAACTGGGATAGTAAGTCCTTGCCATCACTTTTCAGCTGACACAGCAAGGTAAATATTGTAACAGCTCATACTACTTGAAGTTGATTGCCTACATGTGCTAAAGGTGCATAAGTCTTGTTTAAGCACTTAGGCTAAAGCTATACAGTACGGTGTACTCGGAGTTGACAGTGTATCTTCATATGTTACGTGTAATATGGACTCTGGGCTTCAACATAACCCTCTACTCTGTGTTAGTTTGGTTAAATCTAGACTTACCTATAAGGTGAAAAAGCTCTGAGTGGCATTTTTTTACTTGGCAAAGCTAGCAATGACTAAATTGATGACAAGACAAGTTAGCCTGTCCGCCCAGCTTCCGTTTTTAGAGAAATGATCCTTTCAGTTGTTAAATATTTCAAAGGGTCTGATGGCTTCAATCAATTGTGGTTGAAAAACCAAAGCAATAACCTTTAAATCTATGTTTAAAAACTTAAAATATAGGCTACCACAAAGTGCAACTCTGGGTTTATGTTAGAAGGCTAGGCTAACTTTCTGTCATTTTCCAAATTGCTCCTCCTTTCTATCAAGTCGAAGCTAGTTTGCATTGCTTGAAAACGAGAATACTTAACCTGTCCAGCTATCTTTATCTTTATGAGGTTAACATTCTTCCATATGTACATTACACACTAGTCTTTACCCATTTCGGATAATCGTGCGGGATTGAAGGTTGCTTTTCTAGACTATGGGAAAGGTTAGCTATTATTAATATTTTCAAAGATTCATTAGGAACAAAATAATAGATTTTGTTTGTCTTCATGCACAAACGTGTTTCCCCTGCTAGGACGATCTCACACACATAAAGATCACTTACCTGCTGTTTAAAAGTGTAGCTCATAAAGTTTTGAAAACTAATCTCACTAAGAGTAATTCATTATATTGTATGCAATGACAGGTGTTGGATTAACATTTTTGCAGTTACTTATAAAATAGTGATTCTGCAGTTTTTTTTTTGGGGGGGGCAGCAATCCTGAAAGTTGTCACTTACCACCTCAGTCAACACATCTGTGGTATCTTTGTGGCTCTAAAATGTCAGTCAAACAGTGTCATGGGAAACGCTTCCCCAGATGCCTAAAGCTGTTTCCACGAATACATCCAAAAAACATTTTGGTCTTTTTTTTAAAAATAGAAAAAATATGTTAGTGTGATTGGAACCAAGGCATCCTCAGAATCCAGGAAGATTTCACCATGGAATTGAGCAACAAATATACATTTTTCTTAACATTACCCTCCCTATGAACTGATTGAAGTTGATTATTTTACATCCGAGCCGCCCTCAGGTGACTTTTTTTTTACAGTATATTTCATAATTTAAATTTTTGCACAATTAGATGACAGATGCACCCACACATACAAAGGTACATAAGCATCTCTCTTCCACTTATCTTCAAATGTATGCAAAGACTTTGGATAAAACCCTGACCAGGCACTTGAATCAAACCACTGCGAGAGATTGCACTGGATTTGAAGGCAGCAGCACAGCCCCGGTTAGTCGCCTGCAACACTTGTCATTTCATCGAGAGCTCAGCCGGTGAAGGATAACAGCTGCTACTCATTACTGATGGTAGGAATAAATGATTTTCAGCAGTGGACAAAGAAGAGAGACCATGTCAAGCCAAATCATTATGTTTGAGCACAGAAAACACTTAGACACAACACTTGGATATCTCCACATGCAGATAGGGTCTCTGGAGTTTTTCACAAGGACTTGTTAGTGTGTCTGTTTCTGTTAAGAGGCAGACAGTAAAGGAATAGAAAAAGGGCAGATGCTAGGTGGTGTGCAATAATTAAAAGTAATCTTTGGAACAATGGTAGATGAGGATGTGGCTTACCTCCAATCCCAAGGGGCTCAGGTGGCAGTTTGTCTCAGATCAAGAGTTCAAGTGCAGTTTAGACTTTGAAATATACTCCATAAACAGTGCTTAGGATTGTCATTCCTGCTCCACCAGAGGGAGCTCCTTTGATTACATTATTACAGGGGATTTCATGAAAAAAGAGACATTTTTTACTTCAGCCATTTATTCTGCTTTGGTGGCTGCTGTATTGGAGAATAATTGAAGCAGAGCTTGTAAAACTTCTGTGCTTTTGTAGGGTATCATGTAAAGTAAAAATGTCACTTTAATGGAATAGCTGTGGAATCAAGCTAAAAAATTATGCCAAGTCTGGATCCCTTCATTTTTATCCCCTGAACCCTCCTTCTGCCTTGTCTTACTTAAATCTTTCTCCAGTGTAAGAATCAGGCCATCTTTGTAGCATCTTCACCAGCTTTATCTGAGCTGCAGCTTGTGACGTTTAACGTTAGTCAGAAAAGCAAGCCAAAAGATTGTATCAATTCAAGGAAGGAGCGATCAGTTGAACACGAGAGAGAAACATGATAAAAAAAAAGAAAAAGGCACAGTGGGTGGTGCTTAACTAAGGTGATATTTCATCATCAAATGATCTGACGTGATTCGTAATTTTTCCTGATATCTTCGTTCTCCCTGACGTGTTTTCACAAGAGGGTTTTCCACGCTACTCGCCCAGGAGATCTGTCCGTGTCTATTGATAGAAGGCTCCTGAATTGAATTAGAATTTAATTAAGTAAAGTAGCAAATGAAAGGAGACAGAGTGAGGCAGAGAGAAATCCCATTGTTCCACCTCAACCTGTCTAAGGATGAGATCAATTACCAAGCGACTGGTTTAATCCGTGTTCTCGGGAAAACAACAAGCAAACTGGGGATAAATATTCATTTGTCAATACAGATGTTTGTTGACTGACGTGGCGAGGATTGAGGGGGATTCACTGACTGTTGAAAGAGCTTCTACAGACATTAAAGCTCATTTGAATTCTCCTTTACACAAAGAATGACGGCGTTTCCAAAGGGGCCGTCTTACCTGAGAAGTCTCCAGAGTGAAATCCAGGTCAAGGACTTTAAAATTCAGAACAAAACAAAAAACACTCTTAAAAAATCAACTCTAATTATAATTCTTAGGTTCAAGGAAGCCTATAATTTAAGTAATTATATCATACTGAGACCTTTTCCGACAAGCTTTTTTTGTGACGCAATTTTGCTTTTATTCTAGAGTCAGTGAAGATGCTGTATTTGGTTAGCATTGGTAAACATCCCTTATGTAACCACTTTTCAGTGCTGGTAGCTTTCGATTGATTTCATTGAATGTCATTAATATTGTTGAAACTTTTTCTTCATTGAAACATGAACATTTTCCTACATTGTCAGTGATGACATGGACTTTACAGCCAGCATAAATGACTGTTGATTCACACACATCTCATGTTACTATAGTGAATATGAATTAAGCACATCAGTCAATCATGTATGCGCCCACTTCCAGGCTAAGCCATCTAATCTATATGCAAATGTCAGTTCAGGGAGCCCTTTTTGGGAAGCTATAAACTATGTTTCTTTTATAAGGGCCATGATTACAGAGTACTTGACAGATGTGTATTGAATACTACAGCCTATATAAAAGGTGTGGCATCGACTAAAATGCTGCATTGGCATTCAAATAGAAGTCAAATGTAAGGAACAGATGCTTTAGCTTCATGCACAACAATTAAGCTAACTGTGACAGTCCAGTTTTCCATTCTTACAAGCCAGCCTGGAATGATAATAGAAGATTTATCACAATAGTCATAGTTTTGAAGTTTTTATTTTATTATTGTGTCATACGTACTTTTTTATGCCCAGCCCGCACGGGATTACATGACACCATAAATTAAAACGTTCCAGGATCAGAGTGCACAAGGTAGACTTTATTTATTGTCAAGAAACAAAAAGAGAAAGCAATAGCAGGTCAAACTAATTAAACAGAATATCTTGTCTTCTTTTCCAAGCTTTTGAAACAAAATTAGCTAGCTTAAACACATCAAACTTAAACAGCCACTCCAGTTTTTGCACATCTGCCCGCCCCAATATTTCAGGTTTTTGACGAGCTACCTCATGAAAAAATTTTGTACAATGCAAAAGAAAATGGGACTCAGTTTCAACTTCGTCCAACTCACACATCTTACAAAGTCTGTTTTCTACTGGAGTAATTTTTGAATCGACCGACTTCAATGGCCAGGGGGAGAATACCAGATATTAACTGTGCGACCAAGGATCTTTGACTTCTAGATAAACGACATTTTACATTCAACTCCGGCATAAAGTGATTTTTAATCTGTACATATGTCCTAACCTTTGGCTTGGACAGAACCTTTTCAAACAGTTTTTCTTCATACTACTTGATCAAGAGCTTATCTTTCATAGAGTTAACGTTACAGCACAGATTGATATTTGCTAGGCTATTCGGCGCCCCACACGTCCAACTATTTTGCTCAGCTTTCATATGTAGTATTTTTCTTATGTTTGCTAACGTAATGTTGTTAATGTAAAGTTGGTGCATGTTAAATTTTTTAAAGCTACCGGACTGACTGTGATCTCAATAAAAGCATGACAAAATGAAAACCTACTTATTTCCTACACCATATTAACATCATCTCTAGATTGTTTGAGCAATACTTTTATAGTGTCGCCTTTTTTCCTTTTAAAGATGATATCAATGCCTGATGCTTTGTGATGAACTTGGATATTGGCCTCAGTTCTTGCAATAAAACTTCAACTGAAAGTGCATTTTTATTTTATGAGACTTGAATAAACGGAGCCTAACTGATTCCTCTCAAGAAATCCCCAATAATTCTCTTGTAACCTATACCAAAGATCTTTAATGTGCGGACATTGAAGCTAACGCTCTATGCTCTGTTTGACCTCTGCACAACCTTTGGTTTGATAAATAATGAACTGAGGGAATACTGTGGGCATCTCTGGGACCCTAACCCTGCCCCCTGTCTGGTTTTCTGTCAATATGTTTTAGGTTTTTATTGGTGATTGACTTTCTTCTGCTTAATGTATCATGTGCAGTGGGGCCACACACATTTGTCTTCCATTGCTATGGAAATACTGCTGAATCCATCAATGTCAAAGTGAAATTCTAGCAGATTTCCTTGAGCTATATCCAGACGTATTGTGAAGTCTGTGTCACTCCTCACATGTCATCACAACAGCAAAAAAAAAAAAGGATCTCTATTCTTCTTTTAACTCTTCAAAGTACATCATGTGCTTGTCAAAGAGTTCTAGTGATGTTTGCACTTGCTGAGATGTACTGGAAAGCGGATCATAAGATAAAAAAGGTACGATGGAGTTTCTAGTATATTACAAGAAAAGAATACTTCATGAAATTGAGATGGCACTCTCTCTAGGATTGCCACGTTAGATATAATACCTCACGAAATAATGGATCAATATTCAATTAAACACTAAAAGCCAAGTTAAATCTGTACTAACTAAACCACAACATAGAAGCCGTGATTCTTTTCTTCATGTCTTTGCTCCCACTACACAACATCTTGGATTGATAACACCAGACACTGCTGTATTCTCTTTTTGTCTGCATCAAGAAGTTCTTTCAGTTGAAGAAGCTGTCTAAACTTGATAGGAAACGGGGCGATGTCGTCGAACTCTGCATTTTTCAGAGCAGTTCAGTGGAAATGAACATCTTACAGGAAAATATGACAGTGATTACATGTTTTGAAATGCCTTTGAGCTTTTTGATGTTGATGGCATTGAGGCTTTGTTGATTTTTTTTTTCTTTTTCTGGCAAGTTTGCCAGTCTGCTGCTCGTCACAGCCGTTACTATTCATCTCAGCAGAACTCAGTTTATGAAAGGTCCTGCCATCTCTAATTAACTGTTGTCATTGTGTCAAACACCAAATATGTATAATATTGTGATATTTAGAAAAAAGAGGAATTGAAGAGCTGCTACTCGTATAGTCCTAAGTTGAATAATTAATCAAACTATAGTGTGTCGGCTCTGATTTCACATGTCATGGTTTCCAAAATAGTTTCTCTTTTAAAGCAGATTTTTCGATTTCTTAAATAATGAATTATCTTCATTAAATGTGTATTGTATTAACATTGTTGAAGGAGTTAATCAGTGTTGCCTGAGCGTGCTGGATGCCAGAAATTAAAAGTGATTAAGCAGCCTTGAATGCTTGATTGTAAAGTGATACTACAGTGATTCTCTGACACACACACACGCAATACACACAGGGAGAGAGACAGAGAGATCATTTGGAAGCCATTTTAACAAATTACTCTATCTAATCTGTTGAGCACATTTGCATGGTAGGTTAAGAAAACTAATTAAAAAAAAGACATTTATTTTCAGAAAGCAAAACAGCAACCTCAAACACAGCAGCTAAACAACAACACCAGCAGGCTGTAGGGTTCAGGGTGAGGCTGAATGATATTGAAAACTGACATCACGATATTTTTTCTTTCCACGATATGAATTGCGATTTCTTTTTAAGGAAAATTGTACAAGATAAATGCATACATATTATTATTTGAGTCTTTAGGTGATTTTCTGTTTACAAATATAAACCCCTCCTACTTTCATCACACACTGGGTCCAGCCCTCTGACAGCGACTCTTGATAATGATCAAAAAGCTCCAGTTAAAGTAACTGGATGCATACATAATAATAATTCAAATCAACAAGGGCTGTCAAACGATTCACATTTTTAACTGAGATTAATTGCTACATTTCTAAAGATAATCGCAATTAATCACATTTTTTATCGCATGTTTGTAATTCCAATATTCGCATTTAAAAATCAAAATTCTTCTGCTTTTATTTTGAAATCTTGTACTGTCTTAAGCTGAGAGTACTTTACTTACTGTTTCAATTAAACCCTGCTTTTATTTTGAAATAAAGTAAGGACCGTCTGGTAAATGTTACGACTTAACCACGGAAAAAGGGAAGTCTTTACGGATCAAAAACCTAAATGAAAAAAGCTCAAAGGAACGGTAAAAAAGTGCACTGTTTGATGTCATGAGGTGGATATTACTTTTGACACGTCAACTGAGCTGTCAAAGCTGGGAAATCAGACATGCAAAGACTCACAATTAACTTGTTAATGCTGACACCCCTAAAATATACACTTATCTTCCTGTCCTTTCTAAAATACAGAATTAAATTCAATTGAAACTTCAGTTGACCTCAACCACAAAATGTATCACCTCCCTTATATTACAAAACCTTTCAGCTTTGTTGAATCACAAAAGAAACCTCTGGATGGCCACATTTCAAGATTCAAACTTTAACTTTTTAATGAGTTTCCTCTGTTTTTTTTTTTGCATTTTGTCAAGAGAATGGCATAATATATAAACTTAAATATGCTACATGATAAATATCAATAACCCAGAAGCCGTCATAAGTCTGTGCAGAAGGTTAAACCTTCTAATTGATGTCCTGAGCCCTCTTAATCACTGCTCGTGTGAGAGAGCACAGACCTGGGAAAGAGTCGGCCAAAGCAAAAGAGAGGAAGACAGAGAGAGAGGGAGGAAGATTAGAGTGTCCTGACAAGGAAAGCCTTTCAAGTTTGTAGGTTTGAAGTGCTAATGACATGCAAATGTGTGCAAATGAGTGTGCACCCACCCCTTAAACTCTCGCCAAATACTTGCAGCCGAATGGAATTCTGGGCTGGTGTTTGTCTATAAATAGTGAAAGTTTGGGGAAGTTTGAGTGTTTTTAACTAATAGTAACATGTGAAGAGGAAAATAATGAGTACTAAGTAGTACCGAGTTATGCTGATGGTTATTATCCGTCCATATGAGGTGAATTTGATGAGGCTGCACTTAATTACACAAAACACCAACTGTATAATGCACCTTTCCAAAGAGAGCAGTTTTACTACATTCGAGAAGACGAAATAAAGGGATGAAAGAACAGATCAATGATCCAATTACCTTAGCTGACACACAAATCCATAGACAATGTGGAGAAAGATGGCATACTAATCCATTTTTCAGCCGTTAATAAATTTGGTAAAAGTTTTCTTGTAAAACAGAACAATTAGCGACTGTGTAGCCGAGTGAGAGATGACATGAATAATAGTTTCAGACAAGAAGAGGGAGAGACAAGTGCATGCCGTCATGCTAGATTGAGAACAGCGGTTTCTTTTCAAACAGCTCGGCCACTTGAGGAAACTTTTGAAATCCTAAGACGTCATCAGAATGACTCGCATGACAAAATTCACTTTTTTTATTATCTCAATCCTTTGCAAGCGATTAGAAAAAGCAGAAACACACACACACACACACACACACGGGGATTTAGCTGAGCTGATCCTCACTGGCTCCTGATATGTCACTGACACCAAGAGTGCTAATCTCACCGCATCCTGAGTGATCACATATGCATTAATATGCATATCGATGCAGCGTGAATTACTTTAAAAACTAAACCTACAGAGCGGGAACCACCATGGCAGGTGAGAAACATTGATCCCCTCTAAAAGATTCATGCTGCTGCTGATATCCAACGCTTCTCGTATTATCGGGATGGCTCAAACCAGTCCACAAGTCAATTAGAGTGATTAAGATGGATGGATAAACGTGTAAAGCCTTCGCTCTACTGAATAATCTTTTCTAACCGTCACTCCCAACCAGGCTTCTAATGAGCATTTCACATCAGATTGTTGGGAAGGATAAATCTGTGGTAAGTGGAGCAATGAGGGCTGGTTACACGATCAGAACTACTTTTTATGACATGCTGTCCAACCTGGTTGGATACCAAATATGTTAACAGCTGTTTGAATTGCCACACTTAAAGGCACAGCGAGGAGCCCGCCTTTATAAAGAGGCCGGGTCTTGTTAAATGTGTGGATAAGAGTGTACATTTCAGCAAAGGAAAGAAATCGTCAAACACGGCCCTTCCTAATCCAATGATTAAAAGGTGTAATAGGGAAGGGGTTTTTCAAAGTAATCCAACCATCCGATAAAGCACTGCTCATGGAGTGTACTGGCCCGTTAAAGCTTCAGTGCAGAGCCCAGCTTTAGTTTACATTTAGATGGAAGTGTAACATTTCTTCTACAACTTCAATATAAAGTGCCTTTGCAGCAGCAAGAAGAACACCATGTGGACCTAGCTGCATTGAAAGTTAGTTGGTTGGAATATAAAAAAAGTGTTCTTTCAGAATACGTATGTTTCCTCCAAGCAGCATCCTCTGGGGCTGAAAGATGTAGCCAATACAAGAGTGCTCAAAATCTGCAGTTTCTTAAGTGGCCACTTGAGGCTGGCTCCAATAGTGAGTCAAACTCCATAATCCTAATATTTAGGCCTAAAATGATATATAAGTAGGGGCGTGCTAGCTTTGAGTGGGCTGCTAGCATTTTGAAGGTCATCAAATCTACTAAATTCATGCTGGTTACATCCCATCCTTTCTGTTAAAAAACATATATTGCAATAATTGTAAATATAAGTTTAGAAGTAGTTTATTATGAAGAACTTAACTTACAGAGCCTTGATTTAATATTGCTTTCGTTTCTAGAAATACCTGATGAATGTTAGCACACTGTTCATTTGACATGTTGTTCTTCTCTCTAACTTACTGGATCCTCAGCTTCTTCCCCAGATACTTCTCTGCTTTGGCCAGTTTCTTTTTTTAAGCTACACAAGAAGATAACAATCTGCGCATACAAGAAGTAGTTGGCCACAGTGTTATATGGTATGCTATACACAGAATATGTGGGGGAGTTGATGAGAACCTCTGGGAATCACTGAAGAAGAAAAAAACAATGAGCTCAAATGTCTACTCTACAGCAGCTGCAGAGTCTGAGTTAGATTCTCAGTGGTAGCAGCAGTACTAGAAACCTTTTTCTTTTGCATTAAACTTGAATATTAACATCTGATATTTTGTTTAATATAAATGTAACAGATAACTCTGGCTCAATCAATAGATCTGTTAAACGTACAGTATGTAAAATCCGCCGCTAGGGGGCTCTCAATCAAAACAATAGCAAAAGATGACATCGAGGCTTACGGGGTATTATGGGTAAAATAACCAATCAATACGAACGGGTGAAACCGACCTGAGAGAGACAATATGTGAACTGACGATGTATCCAAGTATAATTTACATGACGTTTTATATCACAGCAGCACATACAGCGACAGAACGGCAGCTTTCAGTAGCAGCTAGCACTAGCTTATGCAGCGGTCTTTGAGGTATCATCCGGTGTTTCCTTGACAACGATCAACATTTCGTGTCTATCATGGCGGCTCATCATGGCGGCCGCCTACAAGACACGTACCGTTACAACTATAAAATTACGGATTTCTCTGGCTTTGATAACTTTTGGAAATATTTGAGGCGATGTAAGTACTCAACTAAAAAATATAGCCTATATAACATGGGTTTAGTAAACTTTTAATTTAAGTTCGATATTTTAATGTAAACATTAGCATGCAATTCTACATACTGTACCTTTAATATCAGTATAAAAAATATTGGTAACAGGAAATATTATGGATATCAGAGAATTTATTTTTTAATGTCTATAAAATCATTGAAGAACAACTCTTCCAGACCATCTATATCTCCTAACTGCAGCAACGTGAATTGAATTCTCTATCAGTGTCACCCCATGCTGGTTTTTTCCCCATGGCTTTCTCACTAAATTAAAAGTCAACAACAAAGATGAACACCGCAGCATCTCTTTCTAATTATGATTTGATACCCAATTGTTCAAGCTACCTCTTGACAAACTTTGAAAAAGAGTGATTGTCAAAGAAACAAAAAAACAGTAAGGTGTTCTCAGAACATAATATGCTGGAACTTTTCTATCTGCCAGAAGAAAGGCCATATGAGAACTAGCCTTTTGCTGTAGTAGTTCAACAATGCTGTTGATCAATCACTGAGGTCACTGCGAAATTATAGTATGCTTCAATAATTGTAGATTGAACTGAACTCCCATTGAGGAGGCTTTTACATTAAAAGCACTTCTAAATAGAATACTCTTAGTTCCCTTGAACAGATTGAAAGTACAAACATTTCTTTATCCAATAATTGCAAATGAATGAAGTGGACTGGACACGTATTGCCAGGGAAATAGAAATGAAAGCAAACAACAAATGGCAGGACAGTTTTAGGACCACAGAATAGACTGCTGACGTAAAGAGCAACATACATGCATTTTGTAATTTGCTGTTTGATTAGTTTCATAATTTCCATTGCTTTAGTGCAGCAACTGTATGTAGAAATATAAACCTTAAGATCTTGGCAATTTATGGTTTTTCATTTTATTTCTCTTCAATCAGAAGTTTGGTAAACCATGTTATGAAAGTGTTATACCGTGTTATACCATGTATACCAGCAAATGTAACTCTGACACCTAGCGTTTAGAATTTGTACTGCAGTCCAAATTCAAAATTTTGGCGAAAGCTGTCTCCCCACCCCCTCCTCCCTAGAGCTGATGTGCACACAGGTTGCCATGTTGCGGACATAAAAGCTTCAGTGATGAACCAGCTCTGCATCGGTCTAATATTCTATTGATGTTAGTTTTACCACGTTTCTGGTCGCGGAGCTTATTAGAAAAATGCAGAGGCCTTTTAGGTCGGGTAGAATCAGTTATATATGTACCAGTTCTCTTGCATTGCTGCAATAACTGTGGGTTTGCCGTTGGGCTGCAAACTGAGGGGCGTCCAAAACAACTGTATGGGGGTGTCTTAAAACCGCCTACCTTCTCTGGTCAAAACGAAAACAGACCATTCCCAACCAGAATTGAAACTTCTGCGTTGTTGACAGAGAAGCTAGCGCTTCAAAACAGCATGTTTCCTTAATGTCTGATGATAGTAAGGTCATTTTATGATTTAATTCATTAGATATCTTACATATTGCTCCTTTAATAGATACCATTTCTAGACCCTCACTTAAAGGGTAAGGGATTAGAATCTTTTAATTCATATTCTTAATATTCTACCTACCCTGTATGTTTCCATTCTGAATTGATAAAGTAGTCATTTCAGTTTGCTAATACAAAGTCCCTCAGCCAGGACGGAGCAGTTTGCATTCTTGAGTCACTTACTTTCTCTCTATCTATCACCTCCATGAATCTGCCTCAGACTGCAGTGTACAGTAACACTGAGACAGCTCTAATGAAAGTAACAAACGACCTGCTATTCTGACCAGGGCTCTGCATTAGTCCTTGTTTTCTTTGACCCAGGTGTTGCCAGTGTTGCTGTTGGACTCTGCATCCTTCACTTTGCTGGCATCTCTTCTTCTGTCCTCTGCTAGGGCTTGCTAATATCTGGGCCACTAAATATCTTTTTATAGATTGTCTTCAAATTGACATGCAGATGCATCGGCAACAGTTTTTAGTTAATTTCTACAAGGTGTGATAATTCCTACAGTTGCATGAGCTGCATGATCACAGTCCTCTGTTTACATTCAAAGGAAGATGGCATACAACAGTCATTCTCAGATTTAAGAATGCTGCTGCCTAATATGAAATCAACAAATTTAGTTTGAACCACCCAATTCTTAAAGCATACAGCCCTTATAAGCACTTGAGACCGAGATGAATTATTAAAACATGTATTTTTCTTTCATAACCCAAGAGGTTTTTCTGTCAAAGTGGGCCCATGGCAATGTTCTGCAAATGAATAATCCATCCTCATACACTGAACAATTTGTTAAACAAAAGAATGAGTAAAAATTCTAAAATTTAAAAGTTAAAACTTGTCAGCTTTGTTCCACTCATTTATACTGTTTGACTAGGTCAAAGCTCAGCACAGGAGCAGGGGCATGGGCACACCTACGCCAGAATGGGGCCATTTGAGGTGTATACATGCAAGAGTAAAATGACCCCCAACCACATTATCGAGATGGGTTAGTTTGAGAAATTCGACTTGATTACGATATTACATGTATTTTAAAAGTCCAGATTTAGTCGGACTAACACAATACATTGACTTTTTTAAAGAACATCACAAACAAATATTCAAAAATGACTTCATCTTAAATGTTGTCTGTATTACTTAATACTTACTGCAGGTTCCCACTAGGATGATTGAGGTGAGTTTAAGATGATTGGAAGCATGACATACAAGGAACCTCAACAAATGTCCACTGATGGCCCAGTATTCCCCTTGTGGTGAATGTATTATGATGCAAAAGTCCACTATTAGATCTGGATACGAGTACAAACACACAGACCTTTCCACAAATACTCAGCCCTAATATCTACACAAACCAGAAAAATAAGAAAAATAATCCAGCCACTCCTCACTGTCTTTCTGTAAATGCACATATTGATTATGGGCTTGCTGGATTGCTCATAGTGGCTGCAGAAAGTCTCCCAAGGTGTCTGCTCTAAACATTGGTGTGCCAATTAAAAGTACAGTGTCTTGTTTTGGACACGTTATTTGGGATTCAGCAACCAGCTGTTATAAGCCGTTAGGGGGTTGAGCTTGTTTTTCTTTGCAATTGTAGTAGAAAGAAAAAGCAACCCGGGAACAAAAACCCTTTGACAAAAGGAGCCCTTCGATGTGGACAAGCTTCCTACCACTGTTGAAGAACCAGACACTGTCTCTGTATTTAAGCCCAGACTGCATTTATTCAGCACAGTATACTTCCCACCTTCACTCCCACCTTGTCAGCCAGTCTCTTTTATCTACTGCCATGCTGTGTAGCTTTCACTTCCCTCTACAGATGGCCCCAGCACTGCGCAGTGCAGTTTGCACATACAGTTTCCATGGTTATAGGCACAGTCACTTGCTCTGGCCCAATTTGTTGCAGCTTGTTATACTTTTTTTTTTTTTTTTTTTGCACGTCTGACTGTCACATTTGTGACAAGACAAACATGAATCATATTACACAGTTTGGGAAATGATGATATAAAGGCAACATGTTGTTTAGCATCCAGTAAATAGACAAACACAGTTATAACCTAGAAATCTATGTTTTAAAATACAGAAATGAGACAGTAAAAAGAAACATACTGCATATAGATGATATTTAAAGAGAAAGGTTGAAGGTTCAGACACGTTCTGAATGCCTCAATGATGGCTAAAATAATGTTTTTTTGTGATCACTGAAACATTCCTGACATAAAAATACATTATCAAATGTATCAAACAGAGTGGAAGGGTCTCTGTCAAAACAGGAAACAAATATCACCTAAAAAGAAAGCCATCAAGACGTTAACTGACAGCAGTTATGTCTCGTGTGAAAGTGTGTCTCTCAGAGGAGACGACGAGGCAGGAAGGGAAGAAGAGAGGGAGATAATAACGAAGCAGAAAATCAGCACATGCTGTTTGTTTGTCACAAGTTGATGTGACTTTACAGTCAAATTAAGGACTTAGGACGCTTTTCAAAGGGTGGGAAGCCATTGACAATGTTGACAAAGTGTTGTGTCTGTATGCTTTTGGGTGTAGTTATTTTTCACACTACCAAAATATCTTGTTTTACATGACAAAGCAATAAGCAGCATGTCAGAGACTTAATGCATTGTGATATTATCACTGAATATTTAACATGTCATCTGAATGACATAAAAAACTTTATAAAGAACTTATAAGAACGTTCAAACTTTATACCGAAATAGCCTTTTGTTGACATACTTAAAGTAACATTGGAATATCTTCACAACAACATACAAATGCACAAAATATAAAGTATATTATTATTATCCTAATGGTCAAGATGGGGAATTTGTTCTTTCCCCCCAGCCAGTCTAACTACCATCAGTTGCTCCTGGTGTTCACTGTTAGGGTTTGGTCCATGGTTACCACAGGCCATTGACCTTCCCTGTAGACTTCTGCTTGGATGAGTGTATGATTTACTTATCATGTCTTATATAAGCAATGTTTCTTTTTCTCATTCAGTTTCTCCTCAAGGAGCTTCACTACTGAGATCAGTAATGTACGTTGGAGACAAACTGTTTTGAACACTCCAACTTCGTCTGCCATTGGTCAAGTTTTTCATTTTTGAACATTTCCTTTAGGTTGCCTTTAGAATTTAGTCCATCTCTTTTATAAATAACCACATTATTATACCATTATTTTACAAAAGTATGTAAACATACTATTCTCTGTTAAGATCAGACGGTCGTATCCGTGGTTACTGTCATCTTAGTCTTTCCGAATCAAATCAAGAATCATACCTGGCTTAAACATAATTCAAACTGATTAATAATTTCTTTCATCATTCTTTCAAGGGGGGGGGGGGGGGCTTAACATTGATACAGGGAGCTTTACAGAACAACATAAACATAATGCAACATAATGCAATAGATCAGAAATGAGTTGCATCACACACCTTACAATGCTCAGGGTTGTATCTTCAATCATCTGTTACTTGATTTCTGAGCCTTTGTTTTGTGATGTTGTAGAACCACCTTACAAATGAAGAAGTGCTGTCCAGTACAATGCAACACAACAAACAACCAAAAACACAAACATGGGCTCAACATGAACATTTCTCCTTTGGGGGTTAATAGACCAGTAGTGGGAGGTTATTATTATCTTAATTTCAATGAGGGACCATTTTCTTTTCATGTAAAAGTACAGTGTAACCCAGCTTTAAAGGAGATCTACTATGCTGATACATATTTAATAAACTTTGGAAAAGTTTCTTCAAACACATGATACACAGTTGTTGGTGTAATCCCCGGACATGGTTTACTGCTGTTCTAAACGAGACGTTAAGAGAACTTTGCGAGACTTGGTCACAACCTGACGTCAGGTTCTGCTGACGCGTTAAGAGCAAACCATGGAGCAAAGTTGTAGGACATGCCCACCCAGGCAGCTCTTTCCAAGGACACGCCCAAACGGGAGCTCACTCAAATTTCCCTGTGACTGCGGGGGGAATCAGAGGGAAGTGGGCACATGGAAAGGGAGGCCTTAAAGAGACAGAACCTGAAATGAACCATTTCAGGCAGAAGCTGAAGTGAGGGAATTTACTGACGCCAGTATAAGATAAATTAGGAGGTTATTGAGTTACACATCTAGCAACACTATTCAATAGGTGTCCCAGACTGACAAAATTAATGGAGAAAGTGAGTGTAATAGATCTCCTTTAAGAAACTCATCACATTATTCATTTGTAATGTATGTACAATATACACTTAGTTTGGTTTGGCAGTATCTTGTGTTGTTTCCATACAGAGAATAATCTCCATACTGTACATATCCCTTTTGTATTTATAGAAAATGTTTCTGAACCTTCAACCTTTCTCTTTAAATATCATCTATATCAGCCTAGTTTGTACCGCACTTTTCACAAAATAAGGTGTATCCACATGGCAAACAGCCATACATGAATACAGCTAATGGTAATTTATTCTACAAGCGAAGCCAGAAAATTGTTTTTATTACCATTTAGTATCTATATGATATCAATATGCAAGATGTTCTCTGTGAAATCTTGCAAAAATAAGTCATTTTTTGAATGACATGTTGCCTACAAGCAAATAAAGGAAGCATAAACTCTAACACTGCTAAAGGCTAATTTAAAGGCTGTTAACTGCTGTAGTTATTATTATCGTCATCATACGCTGTTGTGTTGCCTTAAGCTATCAAATGTTATATTTGTACATGATTAGAAAAAAACAACTTTCTATGTTCCTAAATAAGAAACTGTAGGTCTAACCTCACACGGAAGAATGACATGATAATGAAATACAGTCCATTTGAAGAACCAACGCTTTTCCTCTCTTATGACTCGCAGAAACGTATGATTGACTACTACAAATGTTATATTATCAGCCAAGTATCGATGTTGATTAACTTTCTTAAAGCCTGTAAACTTTCATCAGATTGAAGTGTTCCCCCAGCAGCACTTCACCTGACTTGAAGGTAGATTGTAATCGCTCTGCTGTCAGAGAGGTACTGATGATAGCAATCAGGAAAAGTGGCAAGACTGTGGATCAGTTTCTGGACCTCATCTGTGACGGGAGAAAAGAGATAGATAATTTAAACCAATGTCAGAAAGGTCAGCACGGGAAGTGGAGGGGGAATTGAGGACAGGGCCGGTGAGTAGTTACGAGAAAGAGCTTCAAATGCCGGCCAACTTCTCGTCAAGTCGTTGCGACAGAACCCTCTGAGGAAGCAGAGTAGGGAGCATGAGAGGATTTGGGGTGAGGGGGGATATACAAAGAAGCATTTGCTGAGGTAAGGAGCACAGGATTGGAATTAGACCAGGAGAAGGTTGTGGTAGCAGCTGAAATAAATGTCGATAAGAAGGGAAGTAGCAAGTGAAAGTGAGAGAGGTCATCAGACAAGCCAGATTCGAGCCACTTTCTTCCAGCGGCCTGAACTCGTGTTCACTCAATTTGCAAGGTTTCAGACAGCAAAGAGGCAGGCGGATTGACAGGGAAGTCTAGAAGAAAGTGAACAGAGAAGGTCAAAAAAGGTGGCGGCACAGATAGACGTATGGATTTAGTTGAGTCAGTTCACCCAGCTAAGGTGTCAAGTGAGGAGGAAGTGAGAGCTGAGCAGACAAAGAGGCAAGAAGGATGGAAAGATGGCTGTTTTGCCAGGTGGTGATAGTGTGAAGCATGAGATATATTGAACCTAAGCATCTTGGGAGCTAAATGGAGCAAAAAAATAGGCCCTATATTGAATGTTACGATGCTGTGAAAGAGTCTGACAGAACAGTTTAGAGGGAAAAATAAAATTTGCTACACCATCTTAATAGAAATCTATATCAGCCATCCATTTACTACGGCAGAAGGTTTACCAGAAAAGAGAGCCATCGATAAGACTGCAGAAAAGGGGGGAATAGTAGCCAATTTAAGGATTCATATGTTATTTCTATACTCAAGTACAGCTCAATCAGTGCTGGAGTTTGAAACGCTTTTTCAGCAAGCATCATTTGCGCTGCTGCCAGGTTCTGCAACATCTTGTAAGAGAAAAACATGAGATAAAAAAAAAATAGGCCTGTGAAGGATGACTTCTCGAAATGAAAGCCTAAGAGACACGCATGCTTTATTTTTCTCTTCATCGCCTAACTATCCTTTTATCAATGGAATTCCAGCTGAGTGCTTTGGAGGTAAATAAAACTTGTATAAATGGAAAATGTATTTTCTGTTTTTGAATAGAAATTGATTGAAAATCTGTCTACCTCACTCCAGTCGCTCCATCCAGAAGCCTATTGTACACAGTATGTTTTTTATTCACGACATATGTGTATTATGTATGCCGAACATATGTTGAAATCAAAGGTTGCCTCCTGACTGTGAGCAATTCCAAATGTATAAGTCTCTTATCAAAGCTCTCTAGCATCTGCTGCGTCTCTATCCGACCCGTGACAGAATGATTTCTTAGTCAGCCGTCACTCAAAATGATGAAAATGCTTGTTACACAAGACCCTTTCTGCTGAACTATGCTGCAAGGACGCCATGGGTTTGTGTTGCATAAATACTACATGAACGGCTGTAACTCATCATAACTGGAAGTACCCTTAGGTGAATTCAAGCTCCTGTAAAATGAAACTCCTGCTCAAAGTTAAAAACGCAACTTGAGATTTTTTTAAGTAATTTGCATTTTTTCCCCCTTTTTCTGCTTCTTTTGGTCTTACTGTAAAACCAACATTGTGATCTCAGTACTTCCTGTTTAGAATAATTGCTAGATTACTAGAATAATTACTGTCCATTATCCTACTCACTCAATCCTACTCGCAATTTGCATCCTCCTCTTGAAAACAAAACATCTGTAGCTGTGATGATACTTTTTTCTAACCAGTCCCCTGATACATAAACAGTATGTACCTGCTGATGGGGTGTAATTATCCCTGAGTAATAACCTTGTCTCAGTTCTTACACAACAGTTGTTGTGTTACTTAAGGATTATGTTGTAATTCATATTGTTGGGATTAAAAGGCACTCGGCCAATTTAACACATTAAGTTCAGGTCCTTTTTCATGTACTCGGCTTGTGAAAGTGGTTTAATAATGCTTCTTTTTGCTCTTAATGGAGCTCCTGGTGACGTCATCAGGGTCGTTGCTTGATCTTGAGACGACACCTTTTGTAAAAGAAAGCCTATTTGACACATCAATGTGTGGGCTTTGAGAGATTCAGCCATTTAAAGTGAAAGGCAGGAGGGTTTAATTCTCCATATTCTTGTAGCGGCCATTCTCCTCTGTTGCCATCCTCATGAGGATGGAAACTGTGGAAAATGTTGTTGAGTTGCATTATAGGAAATGTATGTTCCACTATTTTTGAGCTTGACCCATACTCATGACTAACTGTTTGGATATATTGGCCTCTCCTGCTTCAGCATCTGTCTTTAAACTGTCTTTTTTACAGGATGAAAGGAGTCCCTCTTACACAGCTCTCTCTCCTAAAGCCATAATCATATAAGCAGTAAATATATGTTGACATCTATATAGGACAGCCAGAGGGTTAGATTGGACCATTCAACTGTAAAAACCTGAACTAAGGTGTCCTCAAGCAAGACTTGACCCCTGCAGCAAGAGTATAAATTTGAGATTTGAATTCCTCTGTGCCAATCAATAGTTATTACACTACTATTTCACAGGTAATATTTTGATAGGTGGCTGTAAATGATGCCTCAAAGCAATAGGATTTAAAAACAAAGGACCTTTCAAGAGTACAGAGTTGTTAACTACTGCTGGGTTTGTGTACCACACATAACTGGAGGGTTTTAATCCAAAGGGACCAGATTACTGAATCTAATGGGAAAATCACATATCCTTTGGCATGCGGTGTAATTGCAGGAAGTTATATGTATCCAAATGTGAAAGGTTAGATATAACAGAAAAGGCAATTAGCTTTCTTCAGCCATTTTTCAAAAATCCCCCTGAGACATCGTAAACAAACAGAAAGGCCAACTATTTTCCCCACCAAGCCCTCAGTACATGCATATTTAAGGCTCAAGTGGAAAGCAAACACTACACCAAGCTCATAGTCTCAGAAGACCATAAAAGACCCCTAAATTGTTCACTTTACAGTTGTTGCTCTCTGTGGTCAGATGCTTTCTTATTGTCATCCAAAGAATCTATAAAAGGTCTGTTTGTGTTTATGGAGTGAGTATAATATAATATAGAAATCCTATTTGTTAGTTTTGTTGCCTCTGCGGCTCTCCTCTTGTTTGCTGCTATCAGTCTTTACAGTGATGCACTGGCGAGTTGCACTGGGTTTATAGTTACTTTATCACCCTCCATTAGCACCAGTGTCCTGCATTACAGCCATGTCACTGGCAGATCAATACAATGCAGGGGAGTTTGAATTGGCCAAGGAGAGCTCCTTGATTCTTCCTATAAAATTTGTGTGACATGGAGAGGTTGACATTGTTTACCGTGGCCCCTATAAAACCACTGAATAATATTTTCCATGACAAACTGAGCCACCAAACCCACCCCTCGCAATTGAAACTCTCAGCACAATTCATTTTTTGGATAGTGTCTAGTCATTTCTCTCCACTTGAATGCTTCCGAAGCCAATTTATATGGATGACTGATTATGTGCAGATATTATGCCTCAAATGTATATTTATGCCTGCAGTTGGGGTACAAATGGCTGAATATCTGGGGGAATACCAGGCCATATCTCGTAAACTTTTGATAGCCCAACAGCTATCCTCACATAACAGCTAATGTTAGCATTCAGCTACTTCCTTGCTCATATTAACACCAGCAATGTAGCGCCTAATGCCTTTAACACAATTCGTTTTTTAACATGTTACAATAGAAATGGCATTTTCTTTAGCTAACGAAAATGTTAGCTACTTAGTTGTTCAATCTAAACATCAACAGTTGTCTGACGTAGCCAATGGGCAATTAAATTACTGTATGTCATTGTAACATTACTGTTTCATTATCTAGACATTTGTTATGGATGTGACTGTGTGCCATTCTTAAATTAATAGCTAACAGAAAAGTAATCCAGGTAGGGGTTGAAAGCTAGCAGTAACAGCTGTCTGTTGGTAGTTTACAGGTTATCAAATATGTTATTTGAATCATTAAAGCCCATACAGAGTACACCTTTTTTATCAAATACTTTTTTGGGGGGGCTTTTTTATGCCTTTATTTGAGAGAAAGGACAGTGGATAGATTTTGAAATTAGGGAGAGAGAGTGGGGAATGACATGTGGGAAAGGGGCCACAGGGTCAGACTCAAATGTGGGCCACCTGATTCAAGGACCACAGCCTTTGTACATGGGGCACACGAACCAACCACCAATCCACCGGCAACCCAAGGATTTTCACTGTTAAATCACTTAACCCATTTTCAACATTTTTGTAACCTACAAATTTGTCATAGATATGACGTGGCCATTTCCAGCATCTCACTCCTCTCTCAACTATTAAGTTCTGACATGAAGAGCCAAGAATGTGAATGTGGTTAAATCTCAAGAACTGACACAAAACAACCAACAAACATTAACAAAACGACTGGAATCCCCTGTCGATTGTGGACATGAACCAATCAGACACAAAGGAGTTACATAAATATGCAAATTTTATCCACCATCCATGTTTATATTCCCAGAACTAGCCAAGAGTATACATAAAAAAAGTATACACAAAATCTCGGCATATATCATTCTGGCCTGTGTATTGTTTCCTGGGCTGGAGCAGACAATACAGAATTCTAAACACAATACCAGCTTGCCGACATTCATTTCTGGTATTGACATTGCAGTAAAACTGCAAGCAAAATCAGATTTTTATGTGTCCATATATCAACGAGCATATCCTGAGATGACTCTGAGGAAAAAGCCGTATTGAAAAGAACCACAGGCCAACCGCAGCCTTGTGAAAACACCGCCAGTCATTCTAATTATTCTCATCCTTTGTGAGGTTATTCAGCAGGGTTTTCTTCTCTGTGCTTGAAAGTCTGGGATTGAGGTTAGGCACAGCTAAGTCTGACCCGGGTCAAATGTATTGAAAATTCTGCGCGAGTTTGCTTAAGAAAGACATATCAGAGGCCAGATTTTCTCTCCTGTCAGAATCAGGGGCACAGTAGGGGTTGTCATTTCATTGAATTTAGGACAGGAAGAGATGCTTATCTTAATCTCCTGCAAGGAAGTATTAAAGTAGAGCCGAGTTTCCGACTGCATTGAAAATTGACCCAAAAATCTATGGCACCAAAGTCACATTTGTGACAGGATCCCTTTGTAGTACAACTGAGCGGAATTACTCGGTGACACATCGCTGCAACAATGATGCTCTGCTTATTTCCCACGACTGGTAATGATGGGACTCAGATACCAACGTTGTGCTTGAGGGTGATCTTCAAAAACAAAACAAAAATCTTCTAAACAAGCCGCAGGAAATATTCATCGGGGGCATATCTCCTCACATAACGTCCTTGCCAGAGTTCATCCCCCATTGTTATGTAATCTGGCAGGAGTCTTCCTCCTGGAACCCACTTATCCTTGTCCTAGAGTCTGCCTATTTGAGCGTTAGCCTGGGAATGAGACTGACAAGACACTCTGCTGTTAATGTAGCATGGAGTGCAGACTGCAGCAGCAAGTGCTATTCCCCGTCTGAGGAGTCCTCTTAAGTTTATGTCAGTGGAAAGATTTGTCGGGCTTTTCAGTGAGGTATTGCATTGCCTTGTTGTCTTTGTAGAGCAATAGTCATGTAATAGTAGAGACTTCTATCAGGAAATAGGCTAGTTATGACATTGTGTTCATTCATCCACAGTAATTCAATGACATTTGATTTTGTTCTGTTTGTTTAATTAGTATAATATATCCAAAAAGAGCACCATGAAGACCTTGATTTGGCAGAAGTTCTATGTAATCTCTGGTATGCTGTCAAAGCACCTTCCTCTTGACTACTGCTCTGAGACATCTCATCTCTGAAATTGTCCCTCCTTTTTTTTTTTTCCTTGACCCAGTTACTGTTGGAACCAAAGTTGCTAGATTTTCAAAACGAGACAGGAAATAGTACCTTTTTACCCTTTAGTTGACAGCTTGTTGGCCTTCACTTCAACCACCAAAACATGTTTTTGGAATAGGTAGCGGGAAGCAGATGGTCGTCTGCACTTTTAAACCTAGTATTAATGCATGAGGCAAGATGCACACTCTTGTATAGAGGCTAATTAACATTTCAGTTTGATTAAAAGCTGTAGTCGGATTTTTCATTTGCTAAAAAAAGCAGACTGCTACATCTCTGTTCAATTTTTCGGTCAATATTTTCTATCCTTTTTTAAAAAGTTTTAAACCTGCATAATGTATAAGAGCTGGTAGCCCTTTATCTCTTCCCGTGATTTAATAGCAATTTGTTGCCTTTTTACAGCGTCTTAGCATCACAGGCTGTTAGCATCATATACGGAATGGAGTTGTGAGAAAGCAGGATATCTTCTGATGCCATTATTACAGGATGAACAATGTCAGTAAGAACATTAACTCAAACACTTGAAGTTTCAGCTTTCTGGCTTGATGTAAACATACAAAAAAAAAATATATATATATATATGTTTTTCAATGACTTACCTACAGTATAAGAAAGGTCGGTCTGATTAAGCTCATATATACAAGAGTCAGTGTGGAGTAGCGCTATGCATGCTGGTCTTTTTCATCTACATGTTTCATATTAGTGTGAATGGTAAATAACACAGCTGTGACACACAAGTCCATTTGTTTAGTATGCTATAATCAACATATTGATGGCTAATTGAAGATCTGTACTTAACACCCTGCATGTATCCGGTGACATGTCTTCTTTTTCATGCTTCCATATATAAGTAACACAGAGAGAGAAAGATATTCCAATGTCAGCTTTCCGCCTTCATGCAGCCCCATTGTAACTCTGCTCTATTCATCCGTTTGCCATAAACTGTACATCCCACGGTGCATTCACATTACCACCTCTGCAGTCTGTAGACACGAGAACCATGTTATCCCTGTGTTGCTTTTACTCAACTCCTTATATTCATAGCAAAGGAATAGTGAGGAGAAATACACAATATATTATAAAGACGGAATGAACATTATTTATCAAGTGTGCAATGTGTCAACAGTCTCTCTTTGTGCTTGGGTAAAAAGCTTTTCAGCAGTTTTCTATCACACAATCTGCACTCAGTAAACAAACCTTGGCCTGATCATTGGAAGCCTTTCAACAGTTTGACTTGCAGAATGCAGCAGGTTGTTGAAGCACTCTTAAAAACTTTGTTCCTGTTTGATGAATGAAGTTTTAGTGGAAATGCTGCAGTGGAATGGTATAATGCAGTCAATACCAGAGTAAAAAAAAAAAACTAAATAGGGAGTAAAAAGAACCCAAATAACTCCTGAACACGCCATCGCTCCAGATGAGTAAAGAGTCACCCTGACACGAAGATCGCAGTTTAAACGTCACTTTAGGCGTAATCTTCTCATCCATTTATTTTCTGAATGGCTTTTAAATTTTAAAAGGACTAAAGTTGTCTAAATGGCAGATTGATAGACCCATCATTAATACTTTAGTAGTAATTGGCTTATAGAGTGGATAATGAGTTAAATACTGATTGACTTGAAGTGACTGCTCAGTTTTACAAAATTCTTCTTCTCAAATAATCGTGCATTTGGACCGCCTCAAATGATTCAGTTGACCAGTGAGCTTTTTTGAGTGTCCTTTTTTTTTAATGTTATACCACTTTCCCTGTGTGTGATTTATACAGAGTGACAGTAAACATAACTTTGTGCCAACTATTGTGTCCAGAACCATCTCTAAGCAACAATGTGCTGCTTAGAGACCACTCGCGAGCGGAGTCCATCTTGCTAACTGTAGATTTTTTTGTTATTTCTGAGACGCAACAACGACCCTCTTCCTTCTTTCACATCTAACCTGGAGCTCAGAGGACAAAATGGGCCTGTACTGCACGGATACGCAGTTTTTGATGCGACAGGAGCTATTTAGAATTACGTCATATAGTGGTCCACTTTCACCAGCAGACCTTAATCTAGTACACATGAATCGTGCTCAAGACCACCACCTCTTTCACTGGACTCTGGCACGGTACCTGAGTACGGTACGTTTGTGTTCACACTGATCAAGTGAACCAGACTTTGGGGTCAAGTGTATTCGGATCAGGACCCTGGTCCCTAAAGTGAAACCAACCTTACTCTCTATATCTGCACTCATGGAATCACTCTTGTCCAATCAGATTACTCAGTTGGAACTAACCGTTGTTAATATTCAAATATATGCATAGCCTTCAGTGTGATGGTGTATTGGTGACACTTCAGTGGTTTATCAGAGTGGACTGTTGTTGCAAATGCAAAGACAGAAAAATGTCATTGGGATATTTACTCATTATGAATCTTTCAAATGATACAAAATGGAATATTGGGCTGAAATTAGTTTTTCAAAGGCGATTCTGGTTTAGAATTACTTCCATTACTGTCTGGACAAGACGACAACAGAGCACATAGTGTAACGGCTGAGAATTGAATCATCCTTTGTAGACAGAAGGAAAAAATACGACTTCAATTCTTTGAGTTACAGCACAGAAAAATCTGTGTCTACATATGTACAATACAATACAAGACCTTAAATATAATGAGAAAACAAGTGTAGCCATGGTCAGTATTGGAAAAAGGAGTGGTGGATTGCAAAAAGCTGTTGAGTTAAGAAAATAAGAAAATAGGTTTTTTTGAATCAATATGCGTTCATGTTCATGCTTTTGCATTTCTTTTGACAATATTATGTATTAAGTGATAGCAAATTACAAGTAGGGGAAAAAATGGCTGTAGTATGAAGTCTTACCGAATAAACTCAGTCACACTCGTCTCTTCCTCTGACTCTGTCACACATGTTGATGACAGGATCATATCTTTTTCTTGACAAGCTGTGTAAACACAGAACAACAGTGCTATAGTACTAATGCAAAATATGTATGTTAGCATTCTTTAAAATTCAGTCCCACTGAGTTTCAATTGTACCCAGTCAAAAGCAAACAGCGGGGGTGCACCAGAAGGAGAAACACTCACAGCTGAGAAGTGGTGCCCTGCAGCCTTTTTATATTAGACCAATAAAGGTTGATCTGTGATGTTCAGAGTGGAGATGTCAAGAACGTTTCCGAAAGCATTTCTATGAATGCTCTTAAGCGGGGTTAGAGTTACAGTGAGTGAGTAAAACAAATACAAGCGCTGAAATGGGAAAGATAAAGAATCGCGGACAAAAGATGAAGAAGAGCAACGTTTCAGCCTGCAGATGAAAAGCCTTTATGTCGAGGCTGTACTAATGAAGACGCAATTTAAATATGCAACAACATTGTCAACGTTCCAGTTTCTTAATCCTCTTTTCATCAAAGTGCTTTGCAATCATAACTTTAATGAAAACTAAATGAAAATGCAAAGAAATAAAGTAAAACAAGAGTTTTAAAATCAAATATTAAGTTCAGAGCGACTTCTGTAAGAGTTTGAGGTGTCAGTAAGAAACTCTAAACCTTCTCCGAGGTGATAGGAGGCTCTCCTGAAAACACCCTGACAATATAAGAAGATGTGAAGGGATTTATTATCATCTTAGCTCCAGGAAGCTTTCAGGAAATGAGGCTCTGGTGTAGTTTTGGGTACTTTGTGGTTCAAAAATTGCCCAAAACTCCTTCTCTCAGAAGCAAAGCCTGAAAGCTCAAATATTTGGATTGAATTAAAAAAAAGGATCGACGTGTTCCTGGGACCCCCATGGCCACACTGTTGGTAATAGGACAAGGCTGATTATAGAAAAATATTGCTTTTAAATGAGGTAATGTTATGCATGGATATAAAAAAAGTGTGTTTGTAGGAATAAAAAAGCCGTAGTGTTTGTGTAAAATAATACAGCTGTGGTTTGATGCTGTAAAAGTCAGAGTTAAGCGCTTCATTGGGAGTTAAACTCTTTATTAAAAGTCAAACACACTTCTCAACGCTCCTTCTGCACTCATAAATGTACACAAAAGTGCAGTAGCAGAAATGTCAGTTTCCAACAATGTTGCAGTCAAAAGCATCCTACCTTGGCAAACAAATGCATCCTGTGTGAAAATATGTTCCAGCTCTTAGTGGTATGTAGTACATCAGCACACAAGGGATACAAAAAATTCCAGGAAACTTTTAATTTTCCAGTTTTTCATTCCTCATTTCATTGTTGACGTAAATACCCAGCAATGGAGGGGGGAGAGATAAGAGTTTGTGCGTACATTCACGGTGAATTCCTGTGCTCAGAGCTTACAGGGCATATTGCCAAAACTAGCGGACATACTGCCAACAATGCTAAGAGGTGGCTTAAAAATTCACCCGCCCGCCCCTCCTCCACCATGAAGATGACAGCAGCCTGTGGTTTTTGCACTGACATGTAAAGCTCCTCACTCATTTGAATCAGTCATCAGCTCAGAAACAAATGATTCCTCTCACCAAGTCAAAGCTTTTTTTTCCTTTTTCCTTTTCTGCTGAATTTGCTTGGAGCGTCATACCGTCGCTTCAGCCCTCTGATAGCAGTTTGGGCACAAATTAATGACACCAGCGAGTCCCCCCTCCAGACGCAGTGGAGGTTCAGTGACTCGTCGTTAAACATTCATGTGTTCCCGAAACAATTTTCTCTGTCTAATCTGAGGACGTTAGCGGCGTAAATTATTCATCAGCAGGTTTGTCTGCAAGCGGAAGAAAGGTTGAGGAAGAGAGCTGTTGTGATGTGCACCGGCACATCAGCACATCAGCACATAGACATAAACATGCACAAAGTAGCTTGTATGCATACATTTACAGTCAAGTCAAACTGTTTCAGTTTTCTCCTTTACTAAAACATTTTTTTTGCAGTTATTCTCACTCTGTCAATACGTTTAATTTATTTCAATTTCAAAATGTCAAGGCCTAAAAAAATCTGGCTTTACTCCGCATTTTTGTTGTAATCCTCAAATCTCAAATCAAGACCAAAAAAAACAAAACACGTTCCATGTCATGTCGTAGCCACTTAAGCCCAAGGCAATTTGTTGAAATCATAAATCTTTAAAAACTGGTTCAGAAATACAAAGTTTAATCTTCAGAAGGTAGTAACTTCGATAAAAGGCTGGGCACTGTGCTTATTTGTCATTGTCATTCAAACATGAGATAATGGGTATTTTTAAGGGAATATTTTTCAGCGGTGGATGAATACGCGCTGCACTGTAAGAAGGTGTTTCTGGCAACAAATTCAATAAGAAGACCAAAACAAACAATCCTTTCCCTGCCACTTAAGCCCACTTTAACCACTTAAATCACAAAAAAACAAAGCACAAAAAAACCTGGTTCCATTCAAAACAAATAGTAGAAAACAGCTTGGCACCGTAAATGTTGTTTAATGTCACTTATAATTCAGTAAATATTGCATTATATGGAGGCTTTTTCCAGCTTTGGATTAATACAGCAGTTGCCTTTGTCTACAAATCTCCTGAAAGGAACAAAAACAAACAAACAGTGGGACCTCAACCTAAATGTGTTTCCTGCCACGTTGATGCCACTTAAGCACATACTTCTCTAAAGTGAGTTCCAAATACACATTTCTACTTACAAAAGACAAAGTAATATCCTGGGTACGGTACATATTTTGAAACCTCTGTCAAACAGGAGTAAATACGGAGCCTGTTATAGGAGCCTGTTTTCAGTGGTGGATTACTACACGAGGCCATTAAGCGGGTGCTTTTGTCAACAATCCCCAACACTAAGACCCATACAAACAATGAGTTTCCTATCATGTTGTTGTAAATTAAGCCAAAGCTACTTTTTTGAAATGATAAATATCTAAAAACTTGTTGAAAATATAACAGTCTTATGTGAAAAGATAGTAAGTCATTTTCTAAAATAACGAGGCTTTTAACATGTTTGGAAACATCAGCCAAACAGAGTAAATACTGCATTTATAAGGGTCTATTTTCACTCGAGGATTAATGCAGACAAGGTGCTGTTTGCAGGTCCTTAAGGATTGCTTAACTGGGAGTCCCAAATTTGCAAAACTACTTTTATGCTCCACAAATAACTACAATACGGAAATGAATGCCGGGGGAAACAGAGGTGAAATGGCTTGATATAGAAAAAGAAGTGGCAGGTATATCTCTTGGAACGTTACCTTTCCTAGGAAAAGGAACATGGAAAACACATACAGGGCAGAGCTACTGTATTTTAAACACTGTTAAGAACTGGAAACATTAACAGTAACAGTAAACGGTAAATATTCCCCTCTTGCAGGTTCAAACTGTTGGAGAGGGTGTGGGGAACAAGAGGCTAATATGCACAGATTGTCTTTAAATGTCCAGTTTTATTATCATTTTGGGAAGAGATAGAGAAAGTTTTTTATGTACATTTTTGAGTTAAATACACATTTAGAGGTAGAAAATGATTTGGGCATCAACTTACCGGAAGGTAATAAACACTGCTGATATTCCTCTTTTTAATATTTTGCACGTGACGGTCATAAAGCGGATAACAAGGACATGGAAACAACAACATCCACCGAGACTTAAGTTATGGTTTTTAACAATTGAACAAACTTTACATAACAAAGAATGTACATTTATTGTAGGAGGTGACCTACAGAAACTATACAAGATGTATCCAAAAGAAAGACTTGATGGGCTGTACAGGTACATGAAATCTCAGATCAGCAGACTGGCAAATTTAGCTTTGTAAGATGTTAAATATAGGCACATGTGTTACGTCACTTTGACAAACGATTGTTTGTTGGCCGCTAAATGTTGATCTGCTCTCTGTGTTGAATACTCCTCGGGTCCCTCACTGCTGCTGCTGTGGGCAGTGTGCCATGTGTGTTGAGGTGACTGAGGGGTTTGTTTCCACAGTGAGGGTTGGATCGAGGAGGATGTGTTGCGGTGCTGATAAGGGCTACCTGGGACACCCTCTGAATGCTGACTTGATTGAGGGGGCATTCGTGTCGCCTGCAGGATGCGATGAGCTATCTTGGGGCTTGTTTGTGTTCTCAAAGCAGGACGAAATTAGTTAAATAAATCAACGCTACTGAATATGGACATCACATCAATACTATCACTCTGTCTGCATAAAACAAAACATTTACCAGCTTTGACCTGAAGACGTGGAGCAAATATTTTGCAGAGATACCACCCAATCCCTTGACACTCTCAAATTGGTGTTGCACTTAATAAGGTTTCCTCTTATCTCTTTTATTTCCCTCCACATCCTCCAGCCTATACGTGCAGGGAGACCTTGAAGCTCTTTATTTTCACTGCTTTCTTGTTGCCTAGCAAAAGCGTGTGTTGGTATATAAGTCTTTTGCATCACAGCAATAAAACATGTTTTACTCAATTTCAGTTTCAATGACATTTTCAAACAATTTCCCTGGCACCTGTTCCCACAAATTACTTTCCAGGCAAGATTATTTTTCTCCTTGGGTCTGTCAAGGCCGTAATGCCGTCCGCTTGACTTCTTCGGCTGCATAGGCAATCAGTTCACTGGGTGTTGAATATGCAACAGTGAATTTGCATAATTATCTCATTGCCTGGTACCTGTGCTGTGTGCCTCTGAATAGATTCCTGATGTGAGGGATGGATTATCATGAGATAACTTCACAGATCAGTTACGGTTAGGGTTCTTTTGAAAAACACCTGAAAACAGAGGGATCGTATTTTATTTGAGGGTCTGGACTTTAAAACGCCAAAATATGTTCCCAACTGTAGACGTAGCACTTTCTTTTCTGTAAAGGGTGTGCCAATTATGACTGAGGCCAGCCATCAGTCACAGCTGCAGTGCCAAGAGGGGAAAACGATGATTGTTCCGAAGCCAAGCTAAAACTAGGTCAAGCTAACCAGCAACTGAGGGGCAGTTATGATGTCAATTTTGGAGATAAAGGTCATTATTGCAGCATTTTATCTTATAAGATCGCCATCTAAGATTGAATAACTAGTGGACGACCTGTGATCTCTTCTAAAAGTCTTTTCTTGCTACCTAGCATACCTAGATACTGATTTGTAAGTTGTCTGTTAACTCTGCTGCTAGCCTGTTTGTATGCTAATCTTGCAGTTTGACTAAACACAAGTTTAATAGCGACACTATGGCGTCCTCTATTTGTATGCCTCCCATCAACAATAACCAAAATCCCATCTTTAGTATTTCTTTGTTTAATTAAGAGACCAACTCAAATTTAAAATATATGCCGTTAAGATTTCAAACTGTGCAAGACTACAGTTTTGTTCTTTTCATCTTAGTGATTAAATTCATTGATAAATCTCACTGAAATAAACCTGCATAATGTTCAAGCTTTCATAGACTTACAGTGAGACTCCCGAGCTCCTGTTTTAAAAAAAAGACAGTTACTGTCAAGGTAAAGTGAGGCTGAGAATTTGAATGAAGTCCTGACTCACCATAAAGGTTGCTATAGTAACATCTTTTCCCATAGTTTCTTTTGTGTTAGCCTAGTTTGTTTGAGCTCTGCCGCCCTCCCGTATAGGGAGATATGTTAGGTCATCTGAATTAGCTCCTTGCATAAGAATTATTTGTTGCATTAAATTAATCTGAGTTAACCCATGAATAATCGCCTCACAGCTAAAAGGAGCCGTAATCTGCTTTCATGCCACCAATCCCATGGTTTCAAACCAGTCCCAGAGGGATCCCCAGTTTGCATCTACTTATCTGATCATTAGCAGCTCGGAAAACTTAACAACGCTAATTTGCACAAAGCTCATTTCCATCTTCCTGACATGTCATTTTGATCAAGCACTTCAACACTTCCCCTATAACCTGCTCAAAATCTTTGTTGTCTGTTTGCTATTGATCACATGTGATCACCATCTATTTCAAGTTGTGATCTCAGCTACTGGATATGTATAGATGACATATATTTGCCAGATAACCCATGTTTATTCTTTAATTTCACAGAGGCTAAAAAAAAATGTGTAATTTGTGTTTTTTAAGGCATGTTTTCAGCAGGACTTGACTGGCATTGTATTGGCTTCTTCAAAAAACATAGACTGTAAATATTTTACTGCAGGGGGCTTTGGAGTCCCATCGATGGCGGTCGCCATGAAACAGAATGAAATTGAACGACTGAATTACCTAATCATCAGTAATCATGAGATAACGATCATTGATCAACCTTATAACGTTGTCATGTTTCCATTCTCTACAAAGTAAAGTATGAGACTGTTAAATGCTCCATGTTTATAACAGTGGCAAAGATCTATTTTTGCTCACTGACTAATTAGGCTTTCAAACTGTTTCTCTTGGACAGTGAAGGCAGGTTTAGGTGCCTCAGGGATTTACGTATTAGCTGTGTAAACAGTGATGCAGTCCATCTATTAGCAGCCTGGCACTGTTAATGATGCGTGCTGCCTGTGTGCGTATGTGTTCGCATTGTCTGTGACTTTGTTGCATTTCACAGAGGCAGCAAGGTGACACCTGTCCATGTAGTTTCTTTCAACACCTAGTAAATAATTCAGCATGAAGCAGTATGTAATTTTAATGTAGGGAAGCATATACAGTGCATTTTTAACAAGTTCACTCTGGATTTCTTGGCTTGTTCTGGTGAGTATACTTTCAGTGTATGCAGTGTTTTCTGCCATCTTGTTGTTCTAACAACACTGTAGCTACATGTTCTTGTATTCCAGCTAAAGCTACTTTCTCCTTTTACTGTTTTTCTGACCTCTTGGCTGGAAACAATGATTAGAGACGCTTGTTCTCACTATGAGGCTGGCTGCAGTTGAACATGTGAACATGTCCTGTAGGTGGGAGACAGGAATGTGTGAGTTCTCTGCCTTTGCTTCTTGTGCTTCCAAAAGCAGCATGAGCAAAGCATTAGTATTGCAGTTGCTGTCGGCTGTTGTGAGGTATCACAATTGAGCTCAGTGGTTGTGGTATCTATATGAGCTAAAATTGCTTTTTTGTAGCTTGAATTTTGCAGCGCTCAAAACTTTTAGGTAAAAATCAAATTGGACGATTAATATCAAAGGAATAAAAATAAACCACTTTCTCAGAAGTGCCGAGACATGTTTAGAAAAGAAGGATATTTCTGTCTTTTATAAGGACCAGAGAGCTCATTCTTATCCAAAAAAAAAGAAAAGGTTGACTTATTTAAGCCTCTAATGCAAAACAAATGAATTACTGTAAATGTGCAGATGACTACCAGATACTCACCCAAATAGGATGTCTTTCAAAGTAAGAGCACTGGATTGTCAGCCTATGAGTTTCAATGCAACGAATACTAGTACTTTTTTTTTTTTCCGTTACTTGCAGACAGGTATTCTAGCTCAGGTATTTTAAAGTGCTACAAATTTTGAAAGGGAGAACATAATGACTCAAGCCAGAAGCTCATTTTGACCATGAACACAAAAGTTGTCTCCAACAAACACAATTGTATCTGCTGCATGTAGGAAAGTGATTTCAAAGTAAAAGTAGAAGGAAAGATAACAAAGAAAGTGCAGCAGGCACATTTTCTTCTTTGAAGACAGATGGACCACCAAGGCGATATAAAAATGTAAGTTTTGGATTTAACAGTTCTCAAGCTGCAAAAAAAATGATTTTGGTGGTAAATTAAACTTCAATCTGTTTTGTTATCCATCATTTTGCTCTAGACCAAAATATCTCAACAACCAGGGTTGACAATCTTATGTAATTGATGCAAATCTCACTCTCTTACGCCACATGCCTTTTCTCATGCTACTTTATTGTTTTTGGAGGTAAATTTATGGTCTGGGGAGCTGAGATTACACAAGGCTAGGACGGTATTTATAACAGATGGCCCGTGAACGGACCAGACTATGTTTTGACCTTAGAACCGAACGCGTGCAATAACAAATCATTGCAATCCGCTAGCCATTGAAGAAGCCAATCACAATGATTTTGTGGTCACCCAGGGTAGGACTGGGGTTTCCGAAGAAGAAGGAGAAGGAAATGAAAGACTGCTGTTAATTGATCGCAGTGTGCAGCTCCCTACAACTTCTTTCACGTCAAAGATGGTTAAACAGCGAGCAGATAAGCACTTTCATCACTGAAAAAAACGTTATCCCAATGTGGCGAACCGATATGTGTCAATATGTATTCGTCTGTCATATTTTTTTTATAGGTATGTTCGGGATGTCTGTTATTAATGCGCCCGGATAAAAATCTCACTCTAAGCTGAAATCAAAAGTCGGCAGCCCTGCAACAACTTCTGCATTGGTTACGATAACACTTGTTGTTTGGGTATTCATGGTACCCAGAGGATGAATCCCAAAGAACTTGATGGCTATAGCTAAATTTTACAGAACATCTTCCAGTAAATTGTAGGTTTTACTTATTCTGATGGATTGCCATGACGTTTGGTACAGACACTCATGTTTTTGAAGAGATGAAAGCCAATCATTTTCACACTGCATATTAGGATTGCAATTGTTATGTGCTAGCATGTTTGCAGTTAGCTGAGTGCAATGTTGTTTTTGAGTGAGACAAAACACCTTTTTTCTCACTCTTTTTCTTAAAGAGGACATATTATACCCCTTTTCCACCTTTTCAAACAGTCCCCTGTGGTCTAAATGAAACATCTGTGCTGTGCTTTGGTCAAAATATAACATGAATCAAGCAGCAGAGGAGGTTTGTGACCGTGTATAAACCAGCTCTCTCAGAACGCTCCGTTTTGGTGTGTGTGTCTCTTTAAATGCAATGAACCCCCCCTGAGTTTTCCAGGTAGACGTCACTCCTCTGTAGCGAGAATAAAAATGGCAGACCTGCGCAAAAATTTGCTCTAGGCTGGAGTGGAGTCAATGGGTGGAGAAATCAGGGGAGGGGGGGTATTTTTTTGACCACAATCCAACTTGTGATGTCACAAGTTGAGAAAATTTGAAACGGAGCAATTTTCTCTGTGTTGTAAGACTTATGCAGACCACAAACAAAGGACTGGATAGATTTATTTCAAATTTTGTGGGTCGATAGACACTCAGGTTACCCAAATACATGTTCAAAAACACTGTCAAAGTGGATTTTTCATAATATGTCCCCTTTAAGTATTCATAGTCATATCCCCGACAGGATGAATAAAAAACATTGTCTTCATTGTCATGTTGTCTACACTACAATTTGTAAGCATGCTAACATTAGCACTTAGAATACTATTGTGTGTCAACTGGTAATTGTGATTTCATCCACAGGATGAATCATGAACCATCCATTTCAGCATTTGTGTGTCATTTTTGCAAGCTAGCATGTTAATGTAAGTATTTAGTTGAAAGCTGAGTGACTGTCTACGCTTTCTTGTCCATGACCCTTTTTCTAGATTAGATATACTTATATATTTATGTGTCCCACAGGATAAATCATGTAACTTTTCATCTTCATTAGCCAGTTAGCATGTTGTTGTAAGCATGTTAGCTTGCTGACATTAGCATCTGGGTGACAGCACTAGGGGCGGCTGTGGCTCAGTTGGTACAGTAGAGTCGTCGCCTCTCAACCAGAGCGTCGAGGGTTCAATCCCCAGCTGAGCAACATGTCTGATGTGTCCTTGGGCAAGACACTTAACCCCGCGTTGCTTCGGTGGCGGTGTATGAATGGATTAGTGTACTTACTCTTTGATGTACGTCGCTTTGGATAGCGTCTGCTAAGTGAATTGAATTGAATTGAAGCACTACTTTGTTTGTCTCTTTTAACAGCTTATGTATTTTATTTCTTGGCATCCATTTATAAGTAAAAGATGTAGAAATATTTTTTGTACAACATTGTATGCATGTTTAATATTTAATATATGTTTTAGTCAAATCTCCAATGATTTTGTCTGCAGACAAAGTGACAACGCATCATTCCCCAAATCACTTCGACTATGTGCATGTCTGTGAACAATTATGTAATAATACTTTTAGCAGCTTATCAAGCCAAACTTTATGCACAGCTGTATGTGTCTCTGTCACTTTGTATTTAGGCCACCTATTCCCAGAAGCAGACACTGCATAATAGAAAAAGAAATGTAGTTGAGGTTTGAAGCTCAGTGATGTCAGCTGTTTTTGGGTAATCTCCACCCGGATTCATATCTGCTTGAGTGGTGCTTAACAACAGCTTTGGTGCATTGACTCAGCTGAAGTTAAGTGCTTATCTCAATTCTGAATACAAGCTAATGAAGTAGAAGGAAATCAGTTAGACTGAGGGAGAAGTGGGTACACCAAAAGACCAAATGATTACATTTCACCACACATTAACTTCTGGAAAGCAGTGAACAGAAATCACAAATTGGTGACACAATGTAAGTGGCCCTTTATCAATTAATGCGTATTATCCAACTAATTAGCTTAGCATCTGAGAATATGCTCGTTTTTTTTCAGGACTTGACCTTTCTGTTACACTAATGTGTTTGAAGTCACTCAGAAAACTGTTAAGATCTTTCACACAAAGTAGGGGAAAACTGCGGAATATAACCTCATTATATCAAATATTTCCCAAACCCCCATTTGTAAACACAAAGTCAGTAGAAGCAAATCAACTGTGAGAGGATGCATGTTTATATAATCTCAGCACACCAACGCACAACCAAAGTTGTGTTGCATGCCTCCCCGGTGTTTGTTGCGTGCTCAAGCTTAGATATACACAAGGAGAATTTTTTTTTTTTTTTACACCTTAGGCACTTTATTATCACACATTTTAAAGCTACAGCAACCTAAAGAAATCAGCATACAGTACAGTACAAGTGTTAAAATCAGTTATTTTGCCTACCTGCTTACCTGAGGCATTAGAGATTGATCTCCTGATCTTTTTTGACAATGTAACCTTGTTGGTAAAAGCGAATACTTTTCTACTTGTTGTTTCTATGTTTTATTTCTTCTCTCCTGTTTTTTTTTTTTTTGCCATTTTCAACTATTCAAAAACACACACTAAAGGATTTGGACAGTGTGAATCCCTATAGGCTTCGATGTTTTATTACCTGGAGAAGACATACATTCTTAAATGTTTTTACAAAAATAGGCCTCTAAAAGCTTACGTTTCAGAGCCTGAATTTTTGCTACAGATTCAACTTTCTCGACAACTATTAGCCCAAAAATACATATTTGGGGGAAAGAAGAAAAAAAGAAAAGATTTGGTGTTCACATTCATGATGCTAAGCGCATAAATGCTAGTTATGCTGGAAGTGGTGAGAGTTTTACTCACTCTATTAACAATCTGATGTAATGCCATGAAATTTGGTGAATATATTCATGTCCACCAAAGGATGAATCATGAAGATTTTACTCTTTGTAAACTAGCATTGTCTTTGATGTTTGTTAGCACAATTGCATTAGCATTTAGCATTAAGCTGTTTAAACTTCTTCTAAGAAATGAACCCGTCTTTTTTAAATGTGCCACACACATTAATTTTACTTTTTAAACCAATTTTTTTGGATAAAAATTCAGAAATATTTTAATGTAGTACAAATTTTTATTATTATCAAATATTAGGGTTTTGATTCTGCAAAACTCCAATTCATTGCATGCAGGTGATGTGACAACACATTAGTCCTCAAACAACTGCTGTCAAACATGTTTTGGGACAATATTACAGCACATTTGAAAGCTAGCCTAGACAATGGCACTATACACCATTGTAAAGATGGTTTTTTTTGCACAATAGAAGAAAACAGGTGTTTCTTTTTGGATTTATGTATCTCTGAAGACCAAGCTTTTTTGTCCTTTACTTTGAAGATCAACACTTTTTGGTGGAATTATTGATTTAAGTTATATGACATCAGCCATGTGCTTAAACTTAAAGTTAAGTCTAATATATGGAATAAACTAGCTGAAACTCTAGTCCGCACAAGGCCTGGCCTGCAGTCCAATTTACCACATCTTCCTGAAAGTGCGCGTTTGCTCTTTTCCCTCAATTTGACAAGAACAGCAGTCATGATAGCAGCGTTGAATGTCAACGAGCGGGGGAAATCCGTGTTCTTTTAGTTCCCGAGCGGAGGGCGCCGTCGGGTTACAGATGGGCCACGTGACAAGGTGCTGTGACTCATTTCCAGCTCACTGGCATTAACGAGCAGTGCCCTTTCTGCTGGCTGGCGCAGTGTGGGAGCAGGCGGGCTGGATGACAGTGCGATAAGAAGGCGGGAGTGAGAAGGCTCCTGCTGCTTTCATCAAAGAGAAGTCAAGAGTGGAATGCATTCAGCGGCGCAGTTCTGCTCAGATAATTGCCTTGATAAACCACGCTCTTTGTTACTTTGCTTACCTGTTTAACTGAGGCTGTCATGCGAGAAATTACATGGTTGGGTACTCTCAGAGATAATAATGCAGTGATGGAGACTGCTGTTTGGTTGCTTGTTTGTCAAGGTGGCCTTATTTAGAATTCTCTCCTACCTTATGTTTCATGTTCTGAGCTTTGTCCTTTTAAACAATTAAAAACATACTTACAGTGATTTTAACAGCTTGATACCTCAGGAGCTGAAAGGCATTATTACTAAGAGAGAGGTCTAAGAAGTTTTTTAAACTCTTTGGCATCTTACTGAGACTGTGTTACTTTCTTGTCTGACGAATGGTAAGAGCTGTATCCCCCTTCATCTTGACCACAGACTCAAGTAGACTTTCTTTTCTTCTGTAGGCTAACTCAAGATTCAAGTGTGTGTACCTCCTCTTTTAATATCCACACATACTGTTTTCCTACATACAACCAATGCCTGACAATTATACTCGTTAAGTTATGCTGCTGATAAAATGATCAGCAGCATGATCACTTTCTCAAACAAAAAGGACAAAAACATGAAAGCACAAAATGTAAAGAAGAGACTCTTATCATTTCATGTTGCGCTGGTTTCACAGACTCAACTATAAAAGCAGCTGCTGTTACCCAAACCACTGCAGATCTGAAATAAAGTTTGATTTCCTTGGATTCGATCAAGTTTCTCAGCAACAATTTCCCAACAACTACTTCAGTGATTTCACTTCAGCACAAGTGATATTCGGCTTCCCTCCAAGCGAACAAGTTAGCCTTCAAGGACGTTGTAATCTGCTTGACTCTCCTCTTCAATTTAAACCTTGCTGTAGCAAATGCACTGCCAGTTACAAAGTAGAGAAAGTCCTCTACTTTCAAATCACAAAAAAAAAACATCTAATACAAACTGCACAAAAGGAGCGACGTCTCTCTTTTGAAACAGTTTGGGCGCTAATAAGCACAGACATCTGGCAGCTCTGTGTTCCAGGTGAACGTGTCGGTGCCAGAGGTTTGGACAAGCAGCTGGATCTGCGGAGATAAAACACTGAAGGTTATCCTTGATCGCTCCACGATGTAATCTCATCATCAGCACCACTTCAAAGTGGAAGGACAGAGCGAGGGATCCAGAGCCACCTCTTGCTAATTCAGCAGATGCGTAATCAGTTGTGCTAAAAAAAATCCTACATGGTCGCTCGTGCATGGAGGAAAGCTGCAAACAAGACTTATTATTTCATATTTCATCTTCTTTATGTAAACCCCTATTTTCCTGGGTGCAATCAAATAGATTTTGCAGACTTGTTATTTTAGCGGCAACAGAAGTGATTAGGATCCTTGTATACACATAGACACACACTAGGAGCTTTGGGATGCAGGCAAAGCTAATCAGCAGTGCATAGGAAAGTAATTAGTAGCCACAGCAGCATGTCACGTGTGAGATGAACCAGTTGGTGGAGAAAATATGTGCATAATATTGACAGCAATGGGTGAGAAAACGGGAAAAATCCTGTGCTTTTCTGCACCACTTTAAAGTACAGTCAGCTATGAAGCAAAAATCTGTGTTTGAAAATGTGAGATTCCTGTTCACTTGGCATGTTTGAGTCTCAGCCTCTTTGTTATTTATATTTGTCCTCATTAATGTAACTACAAGGAGCAAGCCAAGTATCTTCTGTGAATAGCAGCATCTTGGATTTCAAATGAGAGTCAAGTCGATGCCAAGAAGACTACAATTGGAGCCTTTTAGCACGACACAATGCAGCACTCGTGATTGGTTGAAAGGCTGTAAGAGAGGTGGTGAACAACAGCATGTAAGTGCATTCAACAAGACGGATTAATAAAGGCTTAACAGCTCATTTGTAGCTACGCTTCTTTAAAACCTTTAGAGCACTGTCTCAAGGTCAAACAAGGGTATGATGTGTGAGGAGATAGAGTATGACATTTTCTACATACTCCTTAAACCTTCAAGTCTGCTTTCGAATATAACCGGATTCAGTAGGTGAAGAATTAGATACAAAGAAAGAAAAGAATCCTTTTCTATTTAGTCCTTACATGTTTTATGTCAAAGTGGATTTCTATATTTGCGCTGCATGCAATGATAAAAAAGCGTTAGTGTGTTGTGTTGTGTCAGATAAAAAGGCACAGCAATCAAACCAGGAGTTCACAAAGTGTGGGGATCTTAAAATCAAGTAATCAGGGGACACATTGTTGTCCTTTGTCGTGGGATTCTGCTAAATTTGGAGCTCGTTGTCAACCGAGTAAGACATCTTTGAATGTCACTGACCCACACCAACCACATAAGCTACATTTGAATAAGAAGGAGACATTTTTTCAGCGATGGTAATAGAAAATGTGTTTTACAACAGAGCAAACAGTCCTCTAGCTGCTTGTTTGTCTGGAATACAGACAAAAAAACAAAAAAACAATTGCTGTGTCTGATTACAGTGAAGCAAAACAAATCAGGTTTTTCTTCAAGTTGTCAGTCAAAAATAATGGCATCAACAATCAGATGTCATGCTGCCAGTACGTTTTTTATGCTGCCGGTATGTTTTTTAGTTTTTTCACTCAAGCTCAGAAGGCTAAGACTCTTGAGGTTACATTTGCTGTGACTCTGCGCTATACATATAAAGATTGATTGATTAATTGAACAAGTTGTTTACCTTGTTGGGGAGTTGGAAGTGTGCAGTCTTTCACCTGCAGCTCGAAATGTTGCTATTTGTTTGTTTATTTGAAGGAAGGTTGTTTAACAGTTAAAGGAGCCCCATGCATTTTTTTGCCAGGTGATAATTTCATTTTTAAACTTTAAGCTGCTTTAGGGCGTCGTTAACTACTTATAAAACACATTAAACACAATACTGATGCCACTTTAGGACCTACAAAAGCAGACAAGACCATCAGCAACATGATGACTATTTTTACTTTCTACTTTTTAGTACTTGTAGCTGCTGCCATGACGGGTAGGTGTCCCATGAGACCATTTACTGTACGCAGAACAAATATCCTCCGCTTTACATTTTCCACAGTGATTATTCACAATGAGTGGACGAGGAGAAAAAGTGCACAACATTAAAGGATCGGACTAAATCTTTTTCATGAATAATTCTCATGAAAAAACAGACACTCAGCTTGCACCAGACTTCTGCAACCAGATCTTAAATCTTTTTTTTTTATGGCTCCACGTAAGTTTCCTGCAACAGTGGAAACTACATTGGTGTTTTTAGGGAATTCTTATCATGTCCCTCCATCATGACCTTTTAAAAAGTTAGCAGGGTGTCATGAGGTGCGTTAAACTCCAATCTGTGTTATGGTGAAACTCCTTTAAAGCTTCCTGATGCTACAGCACCCCTTTTAGAGTAGAAACATAGGTAAGTCATAATTGTCTGTACGGTAAATCGTTACTCCTGTCAATATTTAGTTTAATATGAATCACCTTTACTTATTTCTGTGCATTAATCTTAACTTGATTTGAGGTCGTACGTTCATTCCTTTATTCCTTTATTTCCAGTCATAGTCAGTTTTCTCCTCCACACTCCCTTTCACTGCATGCAAACAGAGCATGCATCTGTATAATTCTCTGTTTGAACCCTGTTAGCAGGCAGAACAGCTAACTCTGTTGACAATGCTATCAGTGCATGTCAGCTGGCTATTGAGTTGCAAAATGTTTTACCCTATCAGTGTGATTTGTTGAGCATAGGAAAATCTAATTAGCCACCATCATTGGGGAGGGAGCCTGACTGACATTGATGCACTTCACGTTGACGTTTTCCATCGTATAATTCCCAGACTGCACCCTACCTTCGTCTTCATTTCTTTTGCCTATCACGTTCATGTTCATCCTTTTTAGCTTTGATTCTGAAGTGTAGCACAGATTTAACCAAAGGCTAAATGTGGAAGTGTATAAACTGACAACTGAATAACAGGTGCTCAGTTTGCACCAGACTTCTGCATGATTTTCGGTTATTTTTGTTCGCCTTTTTTCCAGTTAAAAAAAAAAAAGTGAGGAACAAAATTTATATTTTCACGGTCCTTTAGACTTTTAAAAATGTACCACTGAAAAAATGACACATCCAACCAGTGCTTAGTTGCATTTCTATAGTCTCAGTTAAAAGTAGGGACGTCAAGTTTAACGCGTCTGGAGACCTTGATGCGTTAAGTTTTTTTTGACGCAAATTATTAATACATTTCCTTTAAAACTGTTTGATTATGAGCCCGGATTAGCCTTTGTAGTTCTGTGGTTTATCAATTAAATACAAGAACTGCAACGCAGACTTGAGTCTCTTTTTTTTCTCTAAAAAAAACAGACAAAAGATCTGCGTCATTAACACACAGAACCCTTTTGTGAAATGTCCTGAATGATCATAAACATATAAACCGATTGGGTTTTTCCCAGCATATTGAGACATGGTTTATGCATTATTACGGGGCAATCTGACTTTAAAACTGTCGGCAGATAGTGAACATCTATGCCAGCTGGAAAAAGAGGCTCCTTCTGATGCACTAGGTGGCCATTCATTATCTTTAATTCTCAGGCAGTAATGGTACGCTAAACATACGCTTATGTGCTCAAGTTGGGGTGTGTGGCAACATCTGGCTAAGATTTTGCAAGGTGCAAACATAGATGTCCTGGATATTCATGGTGCATGGACATGGTGCACAATAGCTGCCTCTGCATGCATATTGGTGTGTGCAATGAGCTTAATGGGCTCAGGTAATGTTGGCTGGGCAGCAGGGGTGGATTCAAGAGATGGTGAGGGTAGCGTGGGCCCAAATTGAAATCCAATTGGCACCCTGAATCGACTGTTTGGGCTGTGTTACAACAGGAAGCCAGAAGGTTTTGTTGCATTTCAATGTGGCACATTTTGAGTAGTTTAAAATGTTAAAAAAAGTAAATAGGAGCAGTTTGAAATTGTGATTAGCTGTGATAATGAGAGCCTCTACTGGGATTAATTACAATTAGATACTATCATTTATTGACGGTACTAGTAAGAGTGCTAGAAAGGAAGACCAGCTACTTTTAAGTTGCCACAAAAGCTGTTTGCAGCCTGTTGCAAGAAAGTCCAATAAGCCCCGCCTCATTATCTGCAGACAGCCAATCAAAGTTGTGGTGGCCAATCAAATTTCAGAGGGGCCCGTACCAACCCAGGCCAACCCCTGGAAGCACTCCTGTTGTACTCTAATTAATGTTTAAATTAAGTCCATGAAGTCAAAATAGACCACACTGACCGAGCTACAAGGGATCAAGGGTAATTAAAGCAACAGAGGTCATCTATTTCTGTGCTGGAGCTGCATTCCCATCGACAGGCAGTATGTCTCCTCTTCTGCTGGTAATAACAGCAAAACGAGGGGAATTGAATTAGAATTTAATCAATACCAATTCATAGCTGTCCGCAAGTTAAAAAATAGCCTCTTCTCACATGAAAAACTCCCTGATAGGTAAATCATAAAATATTGGTTTATTTGCGGACTGTATGGTAAATATAGATCACTGTCCACGCAGAAAATCCATAGGGCCGACATCTGCAGTGAGACTGTGAGGTTATTTCTTTGGCTCAATTCTCTTCCAATTAGCATCCCGGCTATAACTTTGCTCTGTTGCCCCATTTTTCATTTCTAAATGTAAAATCTATTCTTTAAATCTTTTAGAGGGGATTTTGTTTTCTCACTGCCTAAAGACTATATTTGTTAATGTTCCAGCTGGATCTATGGGGCTCAGATTTGTGCTGCGTCAAAGCACAAACCAGCCAGAGTGGTTAAAATCAACTGTGTGACTGCACAACTGCTTAGAATATAGCTGTAAACTATCTCAGGGAAAAGTAGGTTTAACAAATAGAATACTTAATGCTGACAGGTCTCAGTGTGATTTATTTTTTGCAAGCAAGACATGTGTTAGAAATTGTAGGTAAAAAGGGAGCTGACAGGAGGTATTAATCAGTGTGTTAAAAGGGTTATTAGAGAAGTATTACAGCCACTAATTCCAAATTTGCTGACTTGGGTGATTGAAATTGTTACAATTAGATACAGATTGTAGCTGCAACATGTTAAGCATATTCAAATTGCTAAGCAATTGGGAGTATGCAGTGTTTGTTTTGTTTTGATGTGTGTGCTGTTGTGCACAATATGGCTATATAGTGAAGTGTCTTTATAGCAGCGGTATAAGGCAATGATATGATATGTAAAGTCATGAATAAGTAAGGAATCATTTCCACTTCGAAAAAGTTGTTCATAAGAAGCATTTTAATTGGACAAAGGCCTTTTAAGAGAATGACAGCACTTGGCCTTTTTACTTTATGAATCACTACGCCTCAGGTGTTCTGAATAATGTGTTATCATGTTAAAGCAGGCAGTGTTTGTCCAGGTTAACAAGCTGTTTCCAGACAGTCGCATAGGCATCAAAGCAACTTTCAACAGACTTGTGATTCACTGTATAATTAGAATTAGAAACAATGTACATTTTAAATTAATGGTAGTAGACAAAGGGCAAAAAAAGGTGTGTTGCTTGACTGCTGACCAGTGCCTGTCCAGTTGCAGAACCAGTAATGTTTGTGGACAAAAATATATCAACCAATCAATAAATATAGATTTTTTCTGTTGACTACTTTGACTGAACAACAGCCGTACTGACATTCAGAACAACAGCACTCCCTCTCATTCATATTCCATTAAATATGTGAACATGTCATACAACATTAATTACATTAACTTGAGTTTGTAGTTATCACATAACGAATGTTAAATTATTGTTATTAAAGGTCCTGTGACGTAGTTTTGGTTTTCGTTCGATTTTGGCGCCCCCTGTGGACAAGGCAGTCTGCTGATTTTATCTTGAACATTTGTAAATAGTGTTTTGTGATGACAATCTCACCGTGCTTTCTTTGAACAGACAAATGTATCCCTCGCCGTGATTCTTTGCTGTGGAATATGTGGAGAAAAAAAAAAGGCTGTTTCTTCAGCGTGGTGTTAATCACATCGTCTGACACCTTACCCTCGGCAGAGGCTTCAGGCATTAGAAATAACCGTGTAGAAATAATCTATCTTTATGCTGATGGTCTCGTTTGCTTGTGTAGCTCACAAAGAGGAATCAATATACATTTCAGTCTGTTTCATAACCAGCTTTAAGCTCCTCACAGAAGCTGAAGAATGTGCGACTTTTTGATCCAGTAGATGTCGCCCTTGCACCCCAGCATTAAACCAAAACAAACTGCTGTTTGGCAACACATCCGCTATTCTGAAGCCTCCGCTCTTCTCCAGCGGCACAACTCCAACCCCTCTCCACTCGCGTTCGCACAAAGCAGTTATGAATTAGAACGCACCATAATTGAGAACCATTAAGCGCAAGCGGTGGACAAAATTGTCCTTTGCTTTAGCTGCAGTGGCCTGTGTCCTGCATTGTTGTGTTAGCAGGGTAATGTTAGCACACTTTGGTTCACTCATAGCTTCATATTGCACATAAATTTACACGGAATGACCGTGTAAACATGATGGAAACACGGCTCTGACAACAATACAGCTGGCAGGACTCGGGCTTGTCACTCATTGTGGGCAGTCATGACTCTTCCTTTAAGGTTGATACTCAAAGATTAATGTCGAAATTTAAAACGATGAATTGCACTGTACATTACAAGTTATACAATGATTATTTTAGTTTAGATTAAGCCCATTAAAGACGCCCAGTTTGTCCTTGTTTTTCCAACACACTATTGTGGCTGTTTCAAACGGGCAGAAATGTTCCTGTCACTTTTGCTCTTAAAGCTCCTGGGATGATCCCAAAGGTCACAGTCGATGAAAGTAACAGCTCTCACTTTAAGGTTGCAGAAATCAATCATTTGAGTTTTGAGGCTTTCCATTTGCACCCATGGGTGTGAACGTTATCTGGATGTAATAAGCAAGCGAACAAAATTCAGTATGCTCTTCATAATGAAACATTGTTATGTTGAGAAGCATGTAGGATGCATTCAATCAGCATTGTATTGACACATTGTACAGACATAATTATAAAAAAAAAAAACACCACGCACAATGTGAGCCGAGATGTCATTCATTGGCTCTGACAGTATGTCGCATAGCAGCGTCTGCCTGCAGGGTGAAGAAATGCGACCATCTATTCGAAGCTGCTTGGTGAAGGCAGTCAGATTGATCACAATGGGAGCAATCTCTTTTCCCCCCAGACGCTTGTTTGGGTTGTGTGTAAGCTGTTCCAGCCGTCTCTATCAGAGCACACTCCTCTAAACCTCTCACACTGTGCTTGCAGAGGCAAACATAGCACATTGGATGCACAGGCCAGTCACTTTAAGATGTGCCCTCTTTTTTTATTTTGAGCGAACACACACCTTATTACATTGTGCCTGCATGAGAGTAGTTATAGAGGAGCCTAATCCGTCTTTTATAGCTGATACTGTAGCTGAGCCAGAGGGTTTGGCCTGGAGACAGTTCATCTCAGGACAAAGCTCTTTTTTGGGGGGCTGTATTTGGGCTTTATTTGTGTTTGATTGTGTGTGTCTGTCTGTGTGTGCATTTGTGATTGTGTATACGCATAGGTCCTTTCGGAGACCATTAGCATTTGCAATGATTTGAGCTCAATCATGCTGAATGTTGTGCATAGGATTAAGGTCGTCGAGACAAATGTTGGCAGCATTCAAAATATTGGACACAAAAGTCTGCTCTGTTTACAGAATGTAATTTTTAAAAGGTAAAAAAAATAAACAGCAGCATCCTCTCTCAGTAGTGGGTGGGCCTCAATGTAGAACAAAAATGACCAAAAAAAAGAGCAACAGCGCAGCTATTGGAAGACAGAAAGTTAACCCGACTCGACCCCTTTGATGAGCTCCTGATAAGAATGCAGATAAGTGGAAACACCTGGAGCGCTGTGGCGATGTGGCTTTTGCTCTCTGTTATGCATCACAGAGCACGATGATCCTCCAGACGCATAAAAACCAGAGCCAGATTTGTTCTATGTAGGGCAAGACAAGAAGCGGGGAAATGGGCGTAACTAATATCATTGATGTTTGTGTGCATAATCCTGCACACATGATAGTAGTATTTACTTGCAGCTCTTCGGGGCATTAACAGTGGCAGTGCTTTCCACCCAATTCTGACGTACATAAATATCGCTGGTGGCCTATAGTCTTGTTCATACAGCTGACTGAAAATGTGACATTCGTCTGGCACAGTTAGTAACCACTAACAGTGAAGTTGAAGAGGCTGTTTTAATAAAGGTTATAATTACGCTGGGGATTTCTTTTTGCTTGCTATAAAGTGTGTGTGTGTGTGTGTGTGTGTGTGTGTGTGTGTGTGTGTGTGTGTGTGTGTGTGTGTGTGTGTGTGTGTGTGTGTGTGTGTGTGTGTGTGTGCGCGTGTGCGTGTGCGCGTGTGTGTGTGTTTATGTATACATTATCATCAAAGTGTGACGCTTGGAGAGGTCAAGTTAGCTTCATTTCTTATTTCAATTTCATTTTACATTACATTCGGTTATTTAAACTACTGTGAGGAGAATCTGGTTATGTAAGTTTCAATTAATAGTGATGCCTCTATGTGACCTACAAAAGCAAACCAGACCATCAGCCCCAACGTGACTATTTCTTTATGGATATTTTAAACATCTGTCATGGCTGTCACCAGTTCCAATTCTGACGGAGCAATTTGCTTAATGCTGACTTTGTTTAGTACACAGCGGGGCGACAAAAATTGAGGCAGGCTTGAAGTTCCTCAAGGTCTGCTTTAAAGGTGTAATATGTAGATTTTTTACAATAAAATGTTTAAATTAATTGAAAATTGCGAGCGAAAACAGCTACTGAAAGCTTGTTTGTTTGTTTGTTTGTTTGTTTGTTTTCATCAGGAGTGGGGGCGGGGAGTAACAGAGAGAATCACTCCCATGATTCCCCGCTATAGCCTCGACGTCATCTTTTGTTATTGTTTTGATTGAGAGCGGTGGAATCATTTACATACTGTGCGTTTAAATAAGGCAGCAACACAACAAATTCATAACAACAAATTAAAAGACAAATTGAAACCTCTCCGTGAGTATAGGATGAAACGTGATCTTGTTTTCCTGTCATGAAGAAAATGTACGAAACTGGTTATGTTTTTGTTTGACACTTTTAAAATATCTGATCCCAGGTCTTTGATGCTGTTTAATGCACTAAGCCATAGTTTGACTATTTGAAGTAATGTATTGATTAAGTACAGTAGATACCTTGAACAGGAATAGTTCTCTCTTTGAGTAATGTTAAGCGGAGGCCTGCACTATGTGTCAAATAAAATAGAATAAATGTATTTGGCTCTATAAATACAAAAGATTTAAATAGTTGATTGATTTTTTTTTCACCATATTGAGATATCAATACTGATAAAAGCCTTGTTAATAAAATGATAGAGATCACAACCACAGCCTTCAAACCTTCCCTCATTGATTGTTCTGTTGGTCTTTGAAATGTCAGCCCTTTAATCTGATGTACAACAGCAGCACAAATCCAAAATACATTCTCTGTCATTTGCAGACAAAACAAAACAAAGTGAGGCAGCTCTGCATATCAGCAGGGAGATTATAATGAGGTTATTGCATATTGCATACAAATTAAAGGTAAAACAGTCAATAAGGTGAGATGCAGGAGGTTGATGCTTTTGCCTCTGAGTAGACAAGTAATGACAGTGTTTGCAGAAATGTTATTCTTTGTGTTGAGTGTTAGTCAAGTGTACACAATCCCCACAGTCTCTCACCACATAATCACACAATAATCATGTATAAATGGCAATGCCATCCTCCTTTAAGTCTAAATTAGTAGTGTAGCGCATAAACATCCCTCTCACCCTATGATATAAAAGCATTCAGTGCTGCTTGTTTACAAAGAAGTGAAGCCCATTTTAGTCTTTATGCGTTCATTTAAAAACAAAGGCAGGTTAATACAGTTGAAGAGCAGTGCAGTAATAAAGCAGGAACAGTTTATTTCCTGGAATAATGCATCAAACATAAAGGTTTTCATTGCTTTTTATAGAGACATCATTTTCCCTTTACATATATATTTTAAAGGATGTTAAGCAAATGCATGTCAAATGTTCTCTCTTTCTTCTATAACACAAGACACATCTGAAATCCATTTAAGTTTTAAATGCACTCATGTCATGTTTCCACTGTTTTACATGCAAATGATCTGCAATACAGGATCATCATCTCAAAGACCAAAGTCCCCTTTTTCTACACTTCTACATGTCCAGACAAGACTGTGATGTTACATACATCTTCACTTACCCGACACCAGAAGGGAGGTGAATTATTCAGGTCACTCTCTCGCTCTCCCGAGTGATGTAATCTGCAGCGTCGAGAATTCTTCACACCTTAAAGTAAAGTTCAAACCGGGCCGCTAGCAAATCAAAATTAAATCCAGGTTTCCCTCTCTCTCTTTTTTTGCCATCTTTCTTTATTACTGTTCGATAATCACATTATATTCTCTCCAGGTACAGAGTTCAGACACCTCTGCTAAATGTGTAATGTGCTGCATCATGACAGAGGCTGCCAACCGTCCGTGTTGGGGCTGTCTGGCACCTGCAGTCGCTTGGAACAGAAGAAGAAGTGTAATGAATAATACAAGTCACACAAAGGTCTCAGGTCATCAGGGGAGATGATGTTTTGATGACTCTGATAAAACTCTTCAATGTTTTTTTTTAAATAGTCAGCTAAAATATTAAAGTAGTTATCTCCTGGATTAGAAAAGTAACTTTACAAATAGACAGCATGTAACATCTTTCTTACAAACCTGAAGCTAATGCGAATGTAATAGCCAGCAGGGGGCGACCCTGGAGGCAAAAAGACGTCCCTTTTTATCAATTAATCAAGAATATTCACCTCCTTTTCAGTTTATTAAGTACCTTAAACATGATCCAAATGGTTAAAAAAGTTGGGTTTCAATGATCACTTTTAAAAGAATTGTCCCGTAGAGTAGTCATTTCTAATTTGTGAACTGTGGATCCCTGGTGGTCCTTGAGGGTACTGCAGTTAAGCCAAAAGGATGTCATTTACAATTGATTAAAAAAATATGTTTTCCAACTACAACTTGATTTTGGAAATATTTTTCTTGAAAATTCTGATGTTTTTTTTTGTGTTGATGGATGGTATGGACTGTTATATGCACTATAATGTATTTGTATAGTATAAAAAGATAAAAGGATTCATCTTTGTCACAGTGTTGATTACAGATTTGTGTGAGCTAAACACTACTTTTATTATTCAAACTGTTCTGTTAGATTCTTGGTATCTAGTTTGGTATTGGCTGCTTTAGGTAATAGAATCTCTGATAGTTACTACCAGGGCATCTGTGCACCAGGATAGAGTACAAAAATATTGATTCCCACTGTGTCCTGCATCTATATCAATAGTTTTACTTTTTTTCTCTGTGAATTTTCTGTGAAAAAGTTGTCCAAAAAAATGTTGCGAAATTCTTCCTGCCCGTCGTCCACCATGTATGTTTACTCTAAATTTCACTACATTCCTGGCTTTTGAGATTCAGGACTGTTGTTGTTGGTGAATGGAACCTGTTAGTGCGTGGTGCTCTGTTTTGGTCATATTGTTGCCCCTGAATTCTAAAGGAATAAAAGGTTTTCATTATTTGTAGTGCGGGGCCTCTCACATGTTCAAAGCCTGTCAGTGTGGGTGAGGCATAATGCACTGTACGTAACGGCTCCTGTTGTGTGAAACCCAAGAGTTTATATCCTTTAAACATGAGATTGTGAGCCTAGTACTCATTTTCTGGCTATTTTTCTATGCAGCCAATCCTATTGAAAGCAGAAAAGGTTAGAGAGATTCATCATAATTCAGTTTGAGGTAACTCTCCCTGATGACATCACTTCACAGCATGTCAGATTTATGTAAAGTAACAACCCCTGAAGGTCCAATGCATTGCAAACTCAAAACAGAAACATTTCTTTTCTCCTTAAACAAATGAAGAGCGATCCAGGGTTAAACCCCTCAGTCAAACTGTTGACAACTTTTAACAAAGATGTCAGTAAGAGTTTGTATATTTACCTCCAGATATTAGTCACGGCCCTGTGGTATAACTCATATAACACTGTAAACACAGACGTATAGCATATTAAAAACGCAGCTGGCAGCAAACAAAGGTGATAGACGCTTCTCCTCATCGCTTTCACTCTACGGAATATAAGCTGTTGATTCTTTTCGCTGCAGCACCTCCAATCAGAACAAGCTAATTAATGGTGTTTTGCAAGTCTTGTGCAAACACGCCAGATGATCATCATAAACAGAGCTGAAGGATGATAACGTTATCTCACTCCGTAGGTGCCTTGTTTGACTTCCTCTGTGATTTTATTAAAAGATAAGACATGTACGTGGGAACATATGTTCGCTTAGGGATGCAGCGTGGTGCAAATAATGCACGTGCTAGGTACATACGTTTACACACCTAAACAGGTGTCAAGTGATTGCAATATCAAATGAAATATCTTTTCATTTTGAATATCTTCAAAATGAAGTTTACAATGCATGAGTGAGACTCCCATTAATATTACAACGTCTAACAAACAAGATCAGCATTCCCCCATTCATCTGCAAAGGCACCAACAATGTGCATAGTGTTGAAGACATGATGTCCAACTTGTCTAAATTATACTGACAGACATGCAGCAAAGCCATGTGTGTTAAATGGGTGTGGAAGCAGGTGTTATGTTTGCAGACACACTTATACAGTAAATTGCCCCAGCATCCTCTTGCTCTGTTTCTAATTTTTTGTTTTGGAGGCTTTCAGAATATAAAATCCTTGTGTCCTCCTCTGCGAGATTGCTTTGCTGCTTCTGCCAAATGTCTCCCTTAGATACGCTAACCTGCAGTGGACCATTTGCACTTTGACTTGACATGATGCTGTTTTAATGTCAGAGAAATGAATTAAATTTGCAAACTTTTAAAATATGTTTTCTATGTTAAGCAATGTGTTATAATCATTTTAAAGACAGGCGTTCAGTCAGTAGTTATATTCAAATAGTGAACTTTTTACACATTGTGACAGGGGGCTGCTGCAGCACCCTCAGCACCCACTCTCTCGCGCCCTTGAGATACGACAAAAGACTTTAGAAAACACAACAGAAATAAATGGCTTTGGTTCAAAACAGCAAAGTGATTTCTTTTTCAATTTTCCAAACTAAAAATGACACAAAGAAGGAAGACTAAATAAGATTGAGTAAAAAATGCAGATTTCAAATGTTATAGAAATGTAAATGTAAATCTTGTGAATATTTAACTTATATGGACTGCGGGTTACATTCACTCTTATTACTAGAAGAGCTTTATGTATTATTCGCTCCAAAAACGGAACACAATCTCCAAGTCTGCCAGCACTTCTTTTCCATTGTGTGCAAATGCATCCAGAGAGAAAACGCGAAAAAGAAATCTCTGAAGATGAAAAAGAGGAATATTTCCCCCTCAAGCAGCCTCTTTCACCCCTCTCACTCTCACTCTCTCTCTCTCTCTCTCCTTTACTGTGTCCGTCTCCCCCCCCTTTTCTCCCCCCTCTGTTATCTCCACTCCTTTGAAACAGCACCTGTTACAGACTCACAGCTTGGGGAGCTCCGTCATGATGTAGTGTGCACTCCTGCGTGATACAGTGCCGGCTCCCAGTCTCACATTCAGCTCTGCAAACAAGCTGGGTCGTCCTCATCCTCCTAGAGCTTAATGACTTCTTGGAGGGTTGTAGATAGGGAACACCAGAGCAGAACAGTGTGTGCTGTGTCGCTCTTTGTGTCATGAGCCTATTGAAATGTCTTATTTTGCTAGTTAGCTGGGATGACACTTGATATTGCGATGGCTTATGTGTGTTTGTCTTGATGAATGGGAAGGCTCCTGCAGCAGCCTTGTTTACTGTCTTTGCTGCTGAAAATGTAATGATCCCTACAGCGAAATGGGGACACTGCAGCACCAATTATTTAAAAAAAAAATACAGTATACTGTAAACACTATTTACCAGGGAGGCAAAGTGTACTGAGAATAAGCTCCAAAAAGTAGTGAAACCTTATTAAAGAAATGAGGACGGTATAACCGTAACTTTATTTACGGCATGTGTTTAGCACAACAGTAAAGTGCCTCATTAGATAGAGCGCTAATGAAGCTCTAATTAACTATTTGCATTTGCAATGTATAAGACTGCAGTTAGTGTAACCGACAAACATGTTTTTAATTAGAGTGTTGATGTGCTGCATATCATACGTCATGCTAGTTATATATCCACAGCAATAAAATAGCTACATTAATGATTTGATGTGTCATCATAATTACATCGACCTTAAAGGGTGCCAACCATTTGTAATAACAATCAGCAAATGTGCTTTTAGCACCTCATACAGGATAACAAGCTCAAAGTGCTTATCATGACGATGAATAAAAGTAAGACTAAATTAAAGAAATATATATATTGTGGAAACAGTAAGCCATAAGAACAATAAATGTTCAACTAAGATGCCAGTTTTATTTGGTCAGCATCATGTTGTGTAACTCAACAAAGGATGACAATCAATAATGATGATGATAATAATACAATTCTATTTTATAGCACCTTTAATACAGAGGGGGGAAACCAAATGATGGCATGGGAAACAAGAGAGTAAATAAAAACAAGAGCATATACTATGGTAGAAAACCCAATCCCTCTCAAACTAAAGCCATAATGTCTTTGTTGAGATTCATCTGCCGAGGAACCCTCTACCATTGTGACATCATGATTTGCCTGCATTATGTTCAAATGCACATATACTGTAGTTCCTTGAATAGGAAGTGAAGTTCCTCACTGAGAGCCAACCCACCAGCTTTACTTCCATTTGGCCCCTTTTCTCTGCGTCCCACTAAAGTTTGAGCACAGTCACATCCTGGCAGCTGCGTATCACTCTTGTATGTAAACAGCCCACACTCTGTAATAGACATCCATCAAACTCGCTCAAGGTATAAATCATGTCCGCCCACCATCCCTGCTGCACTGCTGCAAAGAGTGATAGAAAAATGTATGGCATGTGTAATGAGATGGTCTTTCAGGAGGAATGTTGGCCTTGTGTATGAGGTTTTTTTTATTCCCTTTTGGGTTTTTGTTTTCCCTTTAGAAAAATCCAGGTGGCTTGCAGCAGAATCTTAACGTATTCTCTCCGTATACCCCATCAATAACAATGAGGGAAGTGTCAGCCAGTGATTAGGCTTTGATATTGAGAGTGAAGCCAGAATGGCTGTGTGCTCATCAATGCAAGCATGTATGTGTGTGTATGGTATGACTGTGTGTGTGTTTCCTATTATGAAAGAAATTAGACCACTATTCTTCTTTCTCAAAATAAATGGATTCCAGTTAGTGTGACGTAACTTCCTTGTGGTGAAAATTACTCTGTGTTGGAAGAGGAACGCGGCTGAAATCAATTGAGCGACCTCCCGATCTGTATTTATACACTTGATAATACAAATGTGTATATAAAAGACTGCAGCAGGTGCTATCGCTCAAATTAAAACATCCCAGCAATCACTGACCCAAGATAGTGAATAGGATTTCAACAATTTATTTCAATATTGCACAATTAACATAATACCATATTGCATCCGTGTCTTCCATGCATATGCAAATCTTGATTTTATTATGCATGACTTGTAGGTCAAGTTATGGAAATAAGGATAACGCCCAATTCAGTAATACTTAACAACATCAACCGCACCAGTTGGTGTGCAAAATGAAATGTGGCAGGGAGTCAAAAGTGTTGGTGCAGAGCAATAAATGTGTCTTTTGAGAAGAACCCCTGCTGCCAAATAATGATCGCCTTTGAGAGCGAGACTGGAGGAAGTCATTTCCAAGAAGTCATGTAATTAAGGCAAATCGGATTCGGTCCAACATTGTATGTGTTTCTAATCATTTGTAGATACTTTGTTAACCTCTTCGTGCCACATCAGATCAAGCGCCAAGTTTTTGTAGTGTGCAACGTCTCCTCCTCACGAGTTTTGAGTGTTTTTAAGAAGTGTGTTTATTCCAGCATCTAAAGTTCCTTATTTAGTTCTGGCACCGAAATAGCATGTCAAATCTGGAGATAGTAATGAGCTGTAAGACAGAGCTCCAGGCATTAGTATGCAACCCATGTAAATCAAGACAGGATGAAATCTTTTCTTGGAATTAGTGCCCAAAGAAAACATTTGGCCGTTAAGCTTATTATAAGATTACGTAGAAAAGGTAACAAAACCATACAGAAACAGATATGTAAAAAACTTCATGTCTGATTAATTTCTGTCTGGGCTCACTTTTTAATCCCTGTTCTCTATCTTCATGCTAAGTTAACAATCTAAGACTTTGTTTTTGATCTTATCAATTGCCAAATGTTTGTAGCACAGTGTGTCTTCATCATAAGTTGAATAGTATTTTGAATATTTGAATGTGTTTATGCCAATAAAAAAATCTAAAGTTCTTCATTTAGTTTTGGAAAATGAAGCTAGCTTGATAAAACTGATGAATTTCACGGTTAGCCTACGTTATTTATTCAATATGTAGTTAAAGAACAGGGTTTTGAAAAGCTTTTTATGCTGATATCAGGTCGGTAGTCATTTAAGAGACAGTTGATCAACAGAGAAATGTGAGAAGATTTACAACAGTATTTGCTTTCCTGGGATGATAAGAATGAGTCCACTCTAACATGTAGTAGCTGCTGTCAGGAGCGGTTTAGCATAGCCTAGCATTAAGACAGGAAACAGTGGTAGACAGCAAGCCTGACTAAGTACCAAAATCCTGCAAAAACAATTGTGTAAAATCTACATGTATCTAATTATTTCCTGACTTGACTCAGTTTTCAATCCCTGTTTCGATCTATATGCTAGCTAAACTCACTTTATGCAAGCCTTTTTTCTGAATTAAGTGTCAAATCTTTGTAGTGTCTCCCCTTCATGAGTTGAATGCTTATTCTGTATTTTAAAAGCAAAATGTCTTTATTGAGTCTTGGGTGAGCATGTAAAGCTATATGCTAAACTTCAAGGTTAGAAAGCTTTATTCATTAAAAATGTAGCTCAAAAGTAGGACGAGGTGTTGAAAAGCTTTTGTTGTTACTGAGGCTGTTGCCATGCCTCACTCTTTCTTTATGAAGGGCATAGCCATTTTATTGAACCCTACATGCCAGTAGTTCTAGGAATGGATTTTTCTATACAGCTGAATGTTTCTTAGGAAAACCATTTCCAACCTTTCAGTGAAAGGAATTTATTTTCAATAACTGCAGCTTAGAAAAAAGATTAATAAATTTTTTTTAAAAAGGTAATTAAATTGTGTGGACTTTTTTCAATATATAAAATGAATTATGTGTTTTTACTTTTTATACAATATAATAATAGCAGTATAAGGAATAGCAGTGATTAAATACAAAGTGTGAGTCTATAGTTGCCATTATTTGTAGATTGGTGATGACCAGGTAGATCCATTGTAGATTTTAAATTAACTTTAACCTCATTATCAAGATAGCTAAATGCAACGTTTTTGGGGAAAATACACCAGCATATTGTGAAATTATTTTTTTTAGGTTAGATTAACATAACTTTATTGCATTTAAATATGAAGGTACATGGCGCTAACAGACTGCCTTTGGAAGGTGGAATTCTTATGTTCCTGTTGCGCATCTCCTGCAGTTGCAGAATGGTGGGGTGGGAGTCCTCGTCCCTGATCTGCCTTCAGAGTAGTGACAGAGGCATAATGGGGGGAACAAGCTTGCAATATTAAACATCCGAGCTGGCGAGGCAGAACAGCGCTGTGTGTGTGTGTGTGTGCATGCCTGAGTGTGTGTGTATGCAGAGCTCCTCGTGCTCCTCTCGGCGTTGTGAATTGACACACTGGGATACCAATATTACGCCTTTGCAGGTGCAATTTGCAGGTACTTAAGGGGTAATAATAGAAGAACTTTGTGATGGCATTATTGCAAAACCACAGTCACCAAGCTTATGTACAGCCAAGGGATAGTTAGCTTTCTTAGCATAAAGACAAGGAAACAAGGGAAAGGGGCTAACTCACTGGCCAAAGGTAAAACAACTGACAAAAGTATAATTAAATAAGTGTCCATTTCTTGACTGGACACAGTTTTCAATCTGCATGTCCAATCTTTATGCTAGCCAGTCTATTATGCTAGGCTAAGCCAATATTTACTTCATACAGTTTCTACCACAAGATTAGTAAGTGGGATTGCTTTTCTCTTCAGACTTTTATCCAAAAAAAAGGTACAGGAGAGCATTTTCGTAAACATTTTATTGTAGCTTGACCATTAAACTTTAGCTGAAATTACTCAGTTCCATGGTAAAACTTTGACTGTAAGCTGTGCAACAAAATTCCCCTTGTTATTACAGTACAATTGGTTATTATCACATGGTGACATTTTTTTGGGAATAATTCTTTCTATATTCTATATTCTGTAAAATGATCATTTTAATACTGTTAGTGACCACTAGATATTGTGCCTCGAAAACAGGAGACGGATGGTGATGAGTTCAGCAAGTGCTCAACCCTGTGGGAGCAGCTCTCACTTCCAATAAGCGCCCTCCCCTCTGCCTCATCAGTAACCGCTCATATGCTGTTATTTTATTGGACATGTGGAAGCTAATATGCTCCGGCATCAGAGGGTAAATGAAAAGTTTGGTTGACATGCTCACATCCCTGTCCCTTCCCCTCCTCCTGTAACCTATTTTCCCTCCCCTTAGGCTTAAACTATCCCCCATTTTTCTTAGCAGTAATTAGCAGGCAGGATGGTGATTAGCTATGAGGCAGCACTCCCCACCCCTCTTTCATCCTCCAGACTCAGAGGTGTGTTTTCTCTGTGACTGGAACATGTGTTAAAAGCAGATGGGTGGTCACATACAGCTCTGGAGCGGTGTGGAAAAACATGCTCCGAGTCTAAAGCTGATGCTCGTACACACTAGCTGCTGCAGGGTGTAAACACACACTCGAAAAAAGCTGTCATATGTGCCCAAATCCAAATATAAAAACACAAACATCTGGCTTCCCTTTCAGAAATTTCCCTCTTTTTGTTCTCCTATTTCCCCCATTTGCGATTCACACCCAAACACAAACTCAAAAGCGTGTCATTATCTCACATTGTTTGTCATCCATTCAGGCATTCAGTGGCACGTTCGCACAGACACTTTTGCAAAGCATTGTTCGCATCTCATTGAAGGATGGCTGAGCTTGTTTCACAGTGCTACAAAGATGCTAGAAGGAAGATGGGGGGAGAGATGGAGACGTAGACAAACAGAAAGCAAGCCCAGACGTAAACAGATAGCCAGACAGGCTTTCTGCCTTCGGGTTTGTGATTCAGAATACTAACAAGGCATCTAAACTCACACCCAGGGAGAGAAGGTGTGACGGAGGCCAGAGCCGAGTAATGGAAGGGGAGGGTCGATTTACCCTTGAAATCTGAGTGGTTGTCTCGAGTTCCTCCCAGAAATTTGCAGAACATGATTGGCTGTTTGACTCAGTTAAGCCCGCTGACAATAAAGGGACAATTCTAGCTTTTTTTTGGTACCAAATAAAGGAACATGAGGAAGCAAGAATACTGGTCAAACCTAAAGTTTACTTTTCCTCTTTTTTTCAAACAATTACAAGCACTGTGGGATAAGTAAGCTCTTTCTGTGATTATCTCTTAGCTAAAACCTCGGCCACTGTTGCCCTTTTATTTCTCCCATACACTAGCACTTTTAATTTGGTAATTAATCTTTTATCTTTCCATTTGTCATCTGGGCCGCTGCTTTACGCATCATATAGCATATTCTTTTGCATATTCCATTCCTCTGTCTGATTTAATGGCCTATATCTCTGTGCTGATTAGGGCTAACTTTTTAAATGGAGACTCTGCATTACTTGCAGTACACTTTTCAATCGCTTAAATCATGTTGGCTTTTGCCTTTTTTTCCCCCCGTCAGTGCTGAGATTCATACTGCGTGCTTTATGACCATGACAATCCCGCTGAAGCTTTTGAGGACAGAAAAAGTTATTATATTAGATCATGGGGATCTAATGGCTGCGAAAGTGAGCCTCCCCTGAAAGAACATAAAACCAGCTGTGCCTGGGGTTTCGAAACACCTTTTAAGATTTCAATATTCTCTCTCAATCAACCCTTTTCTTTTAAGATCTCAAACATTTCTATCTTTAATTTTAAACATCTTCTCGGCTCATTGCCGTTATATGAAGGTATCATCTGCATACAAAGTAACATCGGCTGAATGTGTGAACTTGCTTTCACCCCGAAATATTTGTTTATCTCGAAGTTCAGTGCATAGTCAATTGTAACTGCAGGACATCATAGCACAACTTCTTCACATATATATGTGTGTGTGAAAGAGTTTGAAAGAGAGTTCAGGGAAGTTTAGAGAATACCAGTGTTTTTAATTTGTTATTTCTTTAGCCTGATTAGGAGGTAGAAGTCTGCTGTGGGAGAAACATTGACGAGAAAGAATCAGGTTCTTTATCCCCTCCTTTGGTTACCTTGGTAGAGATTCATGATGGTTTTGTGTGTTCCTTGGGAATAATTAGTTTGAAGTTCGAGAGTTAATACAAGTTTTTTTTTACACATCCAATGAGCAGTAATGACTCCCACTATTTAAAGTTGTAATTGGGGAGTTTTTAACAGCCACATAATGTTAAATAACGGTTACAACAATCACGCCCTGCAGCTGATCACACTTAACAGCAGGGAGATCTTAAAAGCTTTCCAACTCACCTTCTGCAACACCTGTCATTAAATGTTTCAATGTAAAAAATAAATTTAAAAAAAGGTTATAATCTGCACTTTTTTTTACAATAAAAATGGATCAAATGGCCATCTTTAATAATAGGATGTGAAAGGGAACACTGCCATTCCCCCTCTTTAAGATTTTTTGCCCACAAATGTTGTCTTGGCCCTCTCCCCTGACTTAAAGAAGCAGGAAGCCATTTTTAGCAAAAATACACTAACAAGTCAAGAGAAGTGACTGGCAGGCAAACAAAGTGAAGCATAAAGGCACCAAAAAAGGACTCGTTAAGGTTTAGGAAAATAGTTTGGATTAATAAATGCTAAATTACGAAAAATAACATCATTGAATTAGGTTACATAACTTACAATACCAGCAGACAACAATAAAAAAAAAGAAATAACACCTGAACCAAACTCCAGTTTTTCTAAATGAAAGTCACGTGATTATTTTGCCAATAGATGCCTCTTGACTGCGAACCCAAGCGAACATTTGTGCTTTTAGATAGAACATCAACTTGTTAACCACTAACTGTAGGAGGGTCTGTTTTTAACTGTGTCCATGTTGAAAGTTAAACTGTGAGTTTTTCTCTTAATCAATCAATCTTTATGTGTTTATCACCACTTCATAATAAATGTTATCTCAATACACTTTACAAAAAGCTGGTAAAGAGCTCACTCATTGTTATATTACCTACAAAGACCTGACAATAATCCATGATGAGCAACATTTAGCAACGTTACAGTAGCAAGGAAAAACGTCCTTTTAAGACTCATGATGAACAGCCATCTGACGATCTGTGCTGTGTGTTGTTTTGTTAATTGTCCTTTGAGGAGTTCTGTAATTGTAGTTTGTTTTATGTTTTTTTATGTTATTACCTGCCCCAGGACTACAGATTAAATTTTGCTATTGTGCTAATTCCAGCTTAATTACATTGATGTGTAGTGCCAGTATGTTGATTAATGTGCACTGTCCTCATTCAGTAAATTCAATAAACAAACATCAACTTCTAGAGGAATACCTTTAGTGTCTTATTTGAACCCTTTGGGCCATGGACCAAGATGGAGTAATTAATCACTTGGGAGTGAGAATGTGCCTATACTAAAACTGCACAGTTATATAAGCAATACCATTAGCTCAGGGTTTGTACAGTAAATGACTTTTCAGTGTATCTTGTTAATGTTCATCAATTGTGAAGTTCCAGACCAATTACAGAGGAAACAAGTGAGCTAAGAATCTGCACATATTGAGCTGAAAATCACTGAACAAATGGAGCTGAAGCTTGAGAAAATAAAAACAAAGAAAGATGACAGTCTTTCGCAGCTTTCACTCGTGTCTTGGCCTTAACCAGCAACTTGTGATCTCCACTGCTGCTCAGTTTGTTTAAAACAGCTCGATGTTGTTGGCAGTGTTGTTGTTGTTTTTTTTCTGCAAGCTATCGGGTCAAACCAGGCTGAGTAAGACTGAATGGTCCACATCTACCCGTCACTCATTCTATTCATTATACAGCAAGTGGGCTGGATGACACTGGTGGAAATTTGGTGGACACATATTGATGGATAATGGTGCTTGTGTAAATCTCCGTAGTTTCCCTACGATATGTCATGGACCGATGGAATAGGGGAAATCTAGACAATGCTGACATATCGCTCACTCATGTGCAAGTTTATGTTGAAACAGACACATCAAAGCAAATCCCCCAATTGTCTCCCTTAAGCCGTGAGAGAGCAGAGGGGCGGATCATCCCACTGAATGTGCTCACAGTATGGCCACTGTTGAAGATGGAAATAAAAAGTGCCTAAGTCCTCTTTGAGACAAAAAAAAAACTACTGAGGATTGTGCCAAATGAGGGATGAGGAACAACTCCAATAACTTTTATTTGTGTCCTGAATTTATGTGCAACTAAAAGTTATGTAAAATAAACCTCTTAACTCTGAAAATACAAGGTTTTTCTTCACTTTTCTTTTAGCTGAAAAGCCAGCACTTTACTTGTATTATAATGTATAACAATTATAAGTTTTTAGCATTTTAAATGGTCTGAAGTGTTGCAAGTGACATGGCCAAACTTATTTCTGTGGTTTTGTTTATGACAGTTGCTGGGGGATCTGCAGGCGTCAGGGACTTTCATTTGATCATGAAGGCAAATAACTAAACCGTGCCAGGACGTTGTTTATACGAGCGTTCCAACTATGGCAGCTTCCCTCCTCACTGTAGATCTGGCGTCGTCTGCATCACGCCAAGTACTCTCCATCCCAGTTCGTCCTTTTCTTCCACAGGGACCTGGCATTCCTGTCAGTCATGTGCTATCAGTGAGGCTGCAGGCGCTGCTTAGGAATGCCCAAACTATCTCCCTTTCTTCTCACACCACCCCTCTCGACACTTTCTGCATATCTCCCTCTTCCACCTCAGTCCTATGAGCACCATTCATTCTTCTTTTTACATTTCGTGCCCTTAACTTTCTTTATCTGAAGACTGCTAAGATGGTACTTCATGCTGTACGATCTTCTGGCATGGTTTGTCTTTCTTCTAATCTCGAAATGTACTTCTTTTTCTCTGTCTTTCTCTCTCAGGTGTAAAGAGGGCTACCATGGACTCCGCTGTGACCAGTTTGTACCCAAGACGGATGCTATCCTGTCAGACCCAAGTACGTTTCATTTTCTTTTTTTTATATCCCAGTACTGGTGTATTGATCTAAGACATAAAAAAATAATTCAAACCAAATGCATTACATGCCCTCCAGCAGAATTCTAACTGTACAATATCAATCTACAAGATAAATATAAATCAAGTGTCTTACATTAACACTAGCGGCACAGGACTGAGCTGTCCTCTGGGCCCTTAGACCGTATACGAAAACTATCTTCAAAGCATCGACCTCAGTAAATCCATTGGTTTGAGTCCAACTGGAGGAAACGTTTGCTTCCCATATTTATATCCCTTCATCCCTTTTCAGTTCTCTGCGGTGATTTTATTCTTAAGGTAAAAAAAAATAATACAAGCACAGGAAATTGAGGATGTTTATGAAAGGGGCAGTAACGAGCGAGCAGGTTGTAAAAGTCCAAAGAAACCAGTGTTTTGTCTCTTCCTGAAGGTTTTTCTCTTTAAGCTATAACAACCCAGTCACTGTACATTACGGCTACCTACTGAGGAAATCAGTCATTTAGATTCCTTCAGCTCAAACAATTATCCCGCAGAGTGTCACTGTTGAAAATGCACTTTCATAAAATGTGTCAACTTAGCACTTCAATCAGGATCACCTGTTTGGGTTTTGTGTCCGTACTTGTCAAAGTGGCTTGACACTTTCTTTTCCATGAAACCCTCTCTAAACACTGACACAGCCTACACAGTGTTTGTTGTGTTTATGTGTATTCACCAGTTATGCTCATGTCTCTGTTGTACAGCTTCTTGTTTCTTAAATATCTTGTATTGCTTTACTTCTTTTACCTCTTTTCTCTTTTCCCTGTCCTCCTTTCTTCTTTGCCTGCTGTTAAAATTATTTCGACTTCTGTCTGCATGTATTTAATCAAACTTGTGTCCAAGTCTGATTTTCATAGCAGCAGTCTGTTATAACAAAAATAAAAAAAGGCCTTTAGAACGCTGTTATTAACCAATCAGACTGAATAATTAACACTGAGCTGTTCAAAATGAAGATACTATAAGTGAGGAAAATCTTCCCAGATTTAGCGTTAATATATTTGCTGTTGTATTTAATTTTTAAAAGAGCATGGCTGTATTTATCTATTGCATCTTTCCTTTTGGCTTATTTCAATTTTACGTCATTTTTCTTCCAAACAGGTGGTCGTACATTTTGGAATAGTGTCATAATGTGAAAATCGTCTTTTCAGTTGGCCATTATTAGAGCTATAAAAAACATGATTTCATTACTACACATATCATGAGACGGTGCCTCTTTATTAGCCTCTGTAGACAAAGTGGTACCATACAGACATTAGAATTAAACTCTGTGCATAAAACCTCCACTATCTTTTATTATGGTCTTTAATCTTGATTCCCTTTTATCTCACTGAAGGGAAAGGGAAATATTCCATTTCCTGTTGTCCATGACAAACAATTTCCCCACAGTCTTTGGATCCTCTTGACAGATGTGCAGTGTAGTTACAGAGAAAAATCAAAGTGAAAGTCCGAGGTACAAGGTGTGAAATCGGAGGCCTCCAGCCTTCCCCCCCTTGAGACTGCGGCTTTACAAAGTCACACTGTTTCATGGAGTGACTTGGCTCCTCTGCACCAAGTGTCAGAAAGAGAACGGAGCTCTGATTGCCTTCTGTTTGATGCCATAAGGCCCACTGTAAGCCCAATAATGGGGTCACAAGCCAGTGTCAAGAGCCATGTTTCAGTTTTCACAGTAGGATTTATTTGAGTTATTAAGGCAGGAATCAGTTTGTGTTCAGATCAGGACATTGTCATGTCAAAGAAGAAATAATTACAGTTATATCTACTTAAGTAATGTGTTTATTTATCAAATATGAATAAGGCAATAAGCTGCAGAGATTCCAAACATTTAAAAGGATTGATGTAATATGTTGTAAATACAATTCACACTACAATGTTTGTCATTATTTGGAATTTGAATCTTTTTCTGTAGTGTATGAGCTTACCAAAAAGCATTTCACCAGAATCATTCTTGGGAAGAGATCATCTCACAACATAACAGAATGGATTGAAGCAGGAAATTAAAATGGATGTATTTCGTCGGTGGATTAAACATGCAATATACCTTTCATGACGACAAAACTGTGTTTTAGGGGACACGCGTCTTTTACAGTTGCTTAAGGTAAGCCTATAAAACAGTTTAATCAGGATGTGGGTAAACACGATACTCCAGAGTAGGAGTCTCCAGGAAAACAGCGTTAACTCCTGAGTTACTAAGCTGTGTTTGCACTGCTGCTGCTTTAGCTCAAGGCTATTCAACACACTTCAAACAAAGCTATAGGAGCAAACAATGAGTCAAAGAGGGGTTGTTTTTCTTTTGCAAAGTGTAGCACAAAAATACTATAAAACTTCAAAATATACTACAGCTTATTTTTAAGAATTTTCAACATTTTAGAGCTACAATCAGAGCTGAATCATGCAGTAAGAGAAAGAGTTCAGAGTCCAAAAGAAGTTGGTAGAAAGGGATATAAATGCATAAAATAATTAAGAAATACAATTCAACACATTTTATGACTCAATGTTATATGTTAGCACTGTTCTCAGAAATATATGTGCAGTGTTGGACCAATACTGAAAAGTAGTTACTAGTCACAGTCACTACTCTGAAAGTAACTGAGTTACTAACAGAGTTACTGCTTTATAAAAGTAACTAGTTGGGAAAGTATCCTGAGCGTTACTTTTTTTTGCTTCAATCCTCATATTAATGTTCACATTATTAAAGGGATACTTCACCCATTTGCATTAAGCTTTGTATCAGTAGTAAACTTGTGTTTTTATTGAATGGTCTTGCATCCAGCCCTCATTTCCCCCTGAGACGGGAAAAATCCGTATTTTCTTTTCTGAGAAGCAGCCACAGGTGATGCAAAAATCGTCATATTGCGTCACCTGCGGCTGTTGTGGTTAGCAGGGGTGAAACTACATCGCTAGTTCCTCATGTTTTTGACCACTGAAGCTACAGACCTATTACAGATCAGTGGGCGGGGCTTCACTGCCAGAATCGAAACTTAACATCCGCCATCTTGCTTGGAAGCTATGCTAACAGGCTCTATGGAGAAAGCTCATAACAACCGAGAATGGCGAAAAAAAAGTATGTTTCAACTTCAAACTGATATGGATGAAAGGGATTTTGAAGGTTTTGTGCTCGAATCGGATGTTCGTGGCTCTTTCTACGAGCCGCCCGCAATATTGCGAAAAAGCCGACTTGAGCAGGTGTTTCATGTGCATTTTACAACTCGGAATCTCGTTTTCCCGATACCACGTGAATGCACCATAACTTCTCTACTTCAGCGGGAGTGTCCTGCTGTGCTGTGCATTCTGCGATTGTTGTCTTTCATCCACAAGAGCCAAAAAGACACTTACTGCCTTTTCTCAGTCAAGAAGGCACAAACTTAAAAAATTATTTCACATTTCTACTACATATATGACCCAATGTCACTACAGATTCATGTTTCAACGGGTGAAGTATCCCTTTAAGTGTTGCTGTGGCAGAATTGAGCTGCGACCGCACGCACATTTCAAACAACAATGTAGTCATTTTCAATTTGTAGGTATGTTACAATTTTGTTAAAGGCAACAGACTCAACCTTTGATATGAAGCACGTTGTTGTCAACATACCTGTATATCAGTCTACTAGTCCAGTTTACAGATTATGGAGCAGGCCGTGTTTTAAATCAAGCCGGCTGTTTGTGTGGATAGTCTCCTCCTTGGTCTGCCGAGCTAACATGAGCTGCACCTGGGTCTCTGGTGTCTGCAGCAGGGGGCTCTCTGACAGTTAATGTAGTAGAGTAATGCTGTTGTTTGTGGCTTTACAGTAACGCCATAATCATCCCCGTCTGCTGTAAACACTACATACACACATATATACAGCTTGCTATTCAAAAAATATGATATGATCTAAAGTTCATGATGACCCCATCCAGAACCTTGTTATCTTAAAACAAATATACTGACAGCTGTGATACAAAACTGCATGCAAATAGTCTTGTATTGCCAGGCCACGCATGCACCTGTTACCACAGTAAACTGTTTGGCCACAATCGCTCCCCCACCATAAAGGATAAGTGTGCCCTGGAAGATTTTCCAGAGGAATGAAGCCTATTTTGATCTCTGTTGATACAGACTAATCTAAAATTTACCCAGATTACCAAGGGTTTGGAGGATTATCCTCTTTTCAGAGGCAAATCATGTAATAACATACACACAAACATGCACATACTGACAACAACCATGACAAGCTGCAGTGCACGTCATTGTGAGTTGATGTGTTCTTGCATGCAGAGTTTGATTCTACATTTTCTTTCATTGATGTGTCGGCTTTACGCTCAATTCAAACCTTGAGGTTAGAAAGGTTTCATCTGTGCACACTTCATTTTTAATTCTTCTTCTTTTTTCTAAAATCAATCCCCAAGCAACTCTACACACACCAATCATCCATCGCTCCCTGATTCTTTGTCTCGTTATTGACCGGCAATGAAGCAGCCTCTCAAAAGAGCAGTGCAGACTACGACTGGGTCATACACACACATCTTTACACAGGTAGAAAAGAGAAGCAGAGCTGTGTCGCCCACTTCTCAAAAGACCACGGACAAAAGGTAAAAAGGCCCCCTGCCAGGTACTCCAGCTGCACCGCTGTGAGCTCGGCTTTAGAATTGAGGGGGGAAGAAGGTGCTGCCATTTTACATATCGGTGCACAGTGGGGAAGTGGCGCGGTCTTTAATTGGAAGCATGGGAGAACAGGAAGGCTGCAATTTAGTTTATACCTAGTAAGAAACACAAATTATTTTCAGGGTAAGCCACAGTGAAACCTTTTCTCTTAGCGACCATTTTACTCTGATGGCACTCTCAGGGTGGGAAGCTGAAATGCTGCTATAATGATTAAATACTCTTACAGGCATGAAAATCACTCACCTTTCGGCGAAATTCGCCGTTTTGAAACCAAAATAGGTGACCTACGTGAATCGTGTAGATTCGATGAGAAAATATTTGAGGGGGGGGTAGGTTCAGAGGCGGTACGCACCGGTGGGTGACGAGTGGAAGACGAGACACAATCACTAGCGCTGAGACAACGAGAGAGTCTCTCAGCGGCAGTGATTGGGTCTCGTAATGTTAGCTATAGCTTGATGAATTGAGTCATTGAACACAGCAGGAGAGAACGCAACGTTAGACAGCTAGCTGCTAGCACTAAAGCTCCGGTGGAAAATGATTAGCACTACCTAACGCTACCGTTAACGTTAGCCTAACATTAGCTAGATATCGTTACTAAAGTTAGATGCTAGCTTGTATAGCTTACGGCAAATCACAAAAAAGAAAAACTGGTTAATGTTAGTGGACTTAGTGCTACTTTCTAAAATCTCTACAACTCGTTTTCCCAGGACGTGTGGATCATTTTGAGGTGAGGGGACTGACAAGGCTGAGACAGCCTCTATTTCCATTTATTTCGATAGTCTGTGGTGTAATTCAGTAGTGATTATTGTGGTTTACCCTTACCACATTGTGTCTCATATGCTGTAAATGTTAGACCCAGTGACAGGCTGGCATGAAATGTCTTGCAAAATACTTAGGCCATAATATTTTTGACTAATGGCTGAAGTTAGGTTTCTCTAGCTCTCCCCAGGTTGGCAAAAAATGCATCTCAAAATGCATCAAATTGATGCTTTAAAATATGGAATATTCAAAATTTTCTTCCGGGGGAGCATGTCCCCGGACCCCCCTAGAGGGATAATATCCTTCTCACCTTTTTCACCCCTCACCCGTTTTCATGCCTGTCTTATCAAGGTTGTAAGTTGCATAAATGCAGGGTATTTGATGATGACAGTCATATCACTGCTTCCAAATGTATAAAATAAAAAGAATAAAAGTGAATGTCTGGAGGGATGTTTGGTTTCGTATCAAAGTAAAACAACATATTTGATTACCCATGAGCTGATTGCAGACAGTCGAAGTAAGGGTTGCATCACTTCCGAGCTTGCATTATGTTAGTTTCTGAAGCTAGCCAACAATAACGCTGGCCAAGAAGTGCCTAAATGCTAACATTAGCTGATGTCTGACTGTTGCTGATTTTGTTGCTTAAATTTCTAATCTTGCCAAATCACTCATTTTTCAGTTGCTCATTAATTCAGTGAAATTACAAAAACATTTCAAATAGCCTACCGTTCGTTTACATCACAAACTGGAACAAAGAAATGGCAGCATTCGAACTTCACACTCTGAGTAACTGATTCACAAAAGGATTGTGCAGCTATTGCACCTACGAAACCTGTGCAAATCTGATTCAACTACGCTAAACAACCGGAGACATTCAATGTCCCTGTGCCCAGTGATTTTGGGAAGAATTTGCTCCTTTCTATGCAAATCTGCCTCATTGCAAAAAGCATCTGATTAACACACCAGCGCTGATAGCCACATGCAGTTAGAGTGAAAAAAATTAGTTTGTTGAGACTTGGTGGTAACTGCGCCCAGTATTTATAAGGGATGTCACACGCAAACTTTACCATGATCAGGAAATCTATTCCGCCTCTGACTTAAATTAAATTATCTGTAAACAAAGTCTGTAAATGTACCTCATTCATTCTTTACAATTATTAATATAACCAGGGGTTAAATCAGTCCGGGGCTGTCAGCTGCTGGACACTTCATTCACATGTCTGGATGGTCTGGAGCAGTCCTTGCTCATCATCTTTATGTGGACAGAACTGAGCTCTGTCAGCACGAGAGCACCTCTCAGTGCAGAGTGCATGTGCAGGTGGCTTATCCACTTGTGTTGCGTCTGAACCCACATACAGGTGCAACACAAGAGCAAACAGCACTGAACAGGACAACTTTTGGGGTGTTTGCATCTGATCCTTGTAGCTATTATTTACTGCATCCATTTTTTGTGAATCAGGGCGCATCCATTTTTTGTGAATCAGGGCCTGAGTGTGAAGTCAGAAAAAAATAGCCGCAGTGTGAATATGCTCAATAGTGTTCTGTTGACCTTGTTCAGTCTGTGAGACAATTGTTGGAAGATTGAAGTGGAAAGTGAGTAGGCTTTATGTATTAGCCCACTGCATTACAAAGAGGAAGGCGGCAAGCCTATAATTTAAACTATTAATCTCCTGTAGATATTAGGTGTTGAGTAAGTAGCTATACTAGATATTTGGTTCAATATTGCACACACACACACAAACCCAAACGCATTGACTCCCTAGTTCCATGCTCACCCAAGTGGAGGAGGGGATTAAGGATTTGATTAACTCCCGCCATTGTTTCTCCCACTCGCCAGATTTCTCCCTCTTAATCGGGCCAAGAGCATCTGACATGATGCACAGGTATTCTCCCAGCCTCCTCAAGGCCTTGTAAAGCAAATCCCCAAGATGCCCCGACTTGCCAGTGTGAAGGATTGGCAGCCAGCTCATATTATGATTGGTGAATGTCTCCAGACATGCCAATTCCAGTGGAAAGGATGCGCATCAGTGTTGTAATGACATCATCTGTAGAGGCTGTGACAGTCGAGGCGATTTAGAGTGGGAGAGCGTTGGCTGTTGCCAGGGGCGATCACAGGAGATGGCTTGAATGGGCGATACTGATCAAGCAACATCAGCAAGATACTGAATTCACTTTATTGGCTTTGGCAAGTGTTTCTGCCACTGTGCGAGAAAGACCTTGGCAAAAAAAAAAGTGTAGTCCATATCTGAATCATCCAGCCATACCTTAAAATTTGAATTTGCAGCATAGAATAAATTTGCTGTTAAATCCAAAGCCACAAATGCCTACTTACTATATTGTGAACATAATGAATAGCATCTGAAAAGTTTAAGAAATCAGTCTCAATCCTTAACCAAACAGTCATACCCCTGTGTTTGGCTGTTACCAACGTGTGTTCTCCTTGATCCAAGTATTGACAACAGTGAAGTCTAGTTTTGTATTTTTGGTGGCTGGAGTTTAATTTTGGGTATTGATGATTTAGTAATGTAAAAGGCAGCTGTTAGGTATCGGACGGGGGGGGACTTAGCTACTTAAAAATACAGCACTGGCTAACACCACAATCCCAACATTTAGCATTACTTTTTTAACTTTGAGAAGAAACTCTGAATCTGAGTCAAGGTTGCGGGAGCTGATTGTTAACATTAATATGGATCATCATTTTTTGGGCTTCTTAACACTTATTGTACATAAGTAATTGTTATGCAGAGGCAGGTAGATGTCAATCAACCTGTGATTGACCATGCCAACAAATGTTTGATTTTTGTGGATGCTTAACAAGACTCTCAGCTTGGTCTAATACATAGTCTTCATTATTTCAAGCCAAATTTCTAGAAGCTTAATTCGTTTTAAACCTTTCTTTGAGTTGCTTGAAAATTACCATAAGAAATGAAATCAACGCAGCATTTGTGAAATAATGCAAAAGGCTGCAGGAAATAGAAATGATGAATTTACACCTGCTTCCATTTAAATACAACATGAATGAATGTGTTAATTGATTGATAAATTTAGAGATTTCAGACCTGCTTCCCTCTCTAGTTATCTGCAACAATGGCAGCAATAATGGCCTGGCAGTCAGAGCGTCAATAGCACACACTTGGCTTAGTATTTGTATTCAGATTTTCACCTTTAAAGGTCCAAATGCGCTCTGAAATTTGACAGAAATGTCACGTTTGCTAGCTGTTTCAAATTCGATCATTCACCTTTTTTAAGGCATGACCTACTTCCTCCGGCCACACTGCTTTATATAATGAGAGAACCTTGTGTACTGATTTTCATAATCCATTTAACCAAAATGATGTTTGTCTTTTCCATATCTGAATCGCACTCCAGTCCTCTGGGGTGTTGTAATTTTTCCTCAAACTCATGAAGCCAGCACAATGACACATTTTCCCATGGCACCATCAAAATGCATGCGTGAACAGATAGAACAGATGTTTTTTTTGTTCTTCTGTTGGCAGTGATTTTTTTGAGAGTGCCCACCACATAATCTGTCAGGAGCTTGGCAAGCAGCATTCTATTTAAAACGCAGACCACCTCTGTCAGAAAAGCAATTACTAGTGAGGGTTTCATTTTAATTTAAATGAGATTACATTACAGTGACATGAAAAAGGGCCACTGTCTGGTCTGAAGGAACACGAGTGCTCCCTTTTTATCTGTTTCCCCAGGACTGGGATTGAGGGGGGGGACTTAACTGCATGGAGAAAGACTAGAGATTGTGTGTGTGTGTGAGAGAGAGAGAGAGAGAGAGAGAGAGAGAGAGAGAGAGAGATAGAGAGATAGAGAGAGAGAGATGTCAAATGTGTGTGTGTGTGTGTGTGTCAGACAAATTCATACAGACAAGAGTACTGTATGTCTATTGGTGAGCATGCCTGCATCTTAAAGGGACCAGCTTGTGAATATTGAAAAGCCATGCTTGGAGACGGAGGAGAACAATTACCACAACGCCTCGGGCTGGAATCAATACAAAAGGCCTGTGCAAAGCAACGTCAGTGACATAAAGCTATATGATATGTCATTCTCAACTTAATTTTTTTTCGATCCTTCCTCTAATCCTCGCAGCCTCCCCTTATCTTTGTTGTTCTCCTTCATCATTCAAAGCCACAGCAGGCAGTGTGAATTCAGAGTGGAAAAGGCATAGTGAGCATCCAGGGCTGGCTGGCTCATTACCTGGTGCACAAATAGGGAAGGGGGGGGCATGTCAGAGGAAGCCGTCAAACCAACTTTACGGTCTACTTGCTGCATGTGTGTCTCCCTGAGGTGAATTCTGAGGAAGATAGAGGCACATCATGTTGTAACTGTTTTATCTCTGTCTCTCTCTTCCTCTGTCTGTGTCTGTTTACCCCCCCCCCCCCTTTTTTTTTCTCCTGCTACCTGCCTTTGAACACGACAGTGGATGAACTTGGGATCGAGTTCATGGGTAAGAGAACTTTTTCATTTACTTTGTCAAGTGTGCAATTTTTTTTATTTTTTTTCAAATGCCGCACCTCTGTGCAAAGCTTCATACAGAAACACAATCACAAGCACAACAACAAGGCCACTCACCTTGGAAAAAAATTAATGCAGGGCCAGTCGCCATGGAAACACTGTGGTGTTGAATAAGGTGTATTCCGTCTGAGTGGAGAGCAGTGCTGTCACAGAGGAGTGATGTAATGAGGGAAGAGCAATGAGACAGCTGCAGTACATTTCTTGAATGAATGTTTGGTGAGTTTAGCTCAGAGTCTGGACATTTTTTAAATCTGGATTTTCACATTATTCACTTAAAAGCCTGTACAAACACTAAAAGTCTATCCATAGCAGACATTGCTAAACCTCTGAAAGTTGTGGCTCCACACAGAAAACTAAAAACCCTTTAATTAAACAACCCTAGTCTATAAGTGACACAAAAAAATATTTTAGGAACAGAACAATCCTCTGTGAAGCTGGACCTACAGCAACACAGTACAAAAATATAATCCATCAATATAGACCAACATTTTTTTGAGTATCAATCTTAGTGCAAATAGTAAATTCTAAAATTGTATTTAAAAAAAACAAAAGTAAATGTTTTGTGCCTCACCTGCAACAACTTTACGGCCCAACAGGGGGCAAAATCCCACACTTTTGGAATCACTACTGAACATATTCCCACAGCGGCTAATTTTCTCTTACAACAAGCTTGTGTGCTGTTATAATATCAAACTGCTGTTTTTAATGATGCAAGTTGTTTTTAATTTACAGTGTTTAGATGTTATTTCCATCTAGACTTTTAGCAACAGTAAAGACAAAGGACATTACAAACCCAGAGGGACATTTTTTGTTGCACATTTATTAAGAACCAGTGAAATGATAAGAAATGTTGGATTACCTCCATTTATATGACTTACATCCTGGAACACAGCAGTTTGATATTATCACAGCATTTTAGCTTCCAAATCTGAGTGTGATGTCAAAGGAAAAAAGGAAAATGGCCACAGAGTGAAAATGGTAAATGGAATAGAAGCCATTACATTTTGACCAGTTTGCATTTCATCTTTTAAAAAAACAAATTACCCAACCCTCTTTCTTCATTTATAACGCAGTGTTCTTTTTCCAGAGGGAATATACAGTTTTACCCCAAATACACACACACACACACACACACACACACACACACACACACACACAGACACACACAGAACACACACACACACACACGCACACACACAGCCTCTATCTACCACCCTCGTGATGTTTTTCATCTTCTCTTTGCCATCTTCTCAGGCTTCCTTTTGTGAATACATAAAAAAACTAACATTGCACGCTGTGAAGTTTTCCATTAACATCATACTTCATACACTGCTGTCATGTCACATACTTGCTGCGGGGAAATACGAGGCAGGGAGGGAGGTGGAGGAGGCGCTTTGAAAGGGGAAGCGCCTGCCCTGCTGTACACAACATTCCTCACTTCACTGATTTTAATCCGAGGACTAAATTAGTTGAGAATGCTGCTGCAGGTGGGCGGATGCATTAGAGAAAATGAGAACGGGAGGCATGGATTGATAGCTGGACAGATGACAAACACAGTTTTTGGGGCTCTGATGTAAGTGCACGCTCATTGTGCTTTCTCATTGTGTTCCATTAAGACTTTTTCTTCTGCTTTAGCCATGAGTCTTCTGATAGTTGTTATATAAGTCTAGTGTTTGACAGTCTGAGCTTGAGACAGTCTGTCAGACTGCAGCAAAGCTCTGTTTGAAGTTGGATTGAGTACTCCAAATATGATCTTGTCTTTTGATTTTTTCTCATTCTTTAGCCCGGCAGCTGCAGCTCTGTGTGTCTCACTAGTTTCCCCTGATGTATTTCAAGCTGAACACCCAATTTTGTCACGGATACTTATAGCATGCTCTTCATTATAGTATTTTTATCAAGTCATTGTAGTGGCTATGGCATAGCCGGCCATATGGGATTGTGTTGTCCTTGGGTCAATATGACATGGTTCCATTTCCCAACATGCTTTTGCATCTAATTTCAACAATGCCTCACAGGCTCAGGCCATGAAAGGCCTGTAATGGTTTAAATACAGACTCCATGTTGGTTTTTCCTTGCAGACATTCAGCAGTGCTTTGGAGACAAGTGTTGTTTTCGTGTTCTGATTTTGCAAAAGCCTATTTCATCGTTCCAAAAAAATGCGGCAGAGGAGTTTGTCTCAGGTGGTGGTCTGATGGTGTGGCAGCAGGGAAAGATGTTTTTTCCATATATCTGAAAAGATGCAACTGTTTGAAGGTCATTTTAAAAATGGTAACAGACTGGAGGGCCTCCGAAGGATAATACATCATTAGTGACATATTCTTCCTAAACAAACAAACAGCAGCGGCAACTTCCTGGTGTTAATTGGCAAAAGGCTGCTTGAAGGTATTCAATAATATTCTTGACAAATTACAGGCCGAGTCAAGAATCTGTGAATTAAGAGATTTGACAGCTTCAACACTTGTAAGTATTAAAGAACTCATGGGAAATATGTGATAGGTTTCATTATGCTGAACAAGAGCCTGGTAGATTTTACTCAGAGCTGATATCCCTGACAGTAATGTCTCATTGTAGGAACTATTTTTCTCTATCTATTAATCTGAAGTCTTTCACATTTAAAAGAGCAATATGTAAGATATCTACTGAACTAAATGGTTTGTGTTTGTTTTGACCAGAGAAGGGAGGCAGTTTTAAGGCACCCCCACACAGCTGTTTTGGACGCCCTAAAAATGGCCTAAAAAGCCTCTGCATTTTTCTAATAAGTTCTACCACCAGAAACTTGGTAAAAGTAGGACAATAATGTGCTTTTGAAAAATGGAGAGAGTTTAGAACGCAGAAAGGTTTCAAGACCGATGGAGAGCTGGCTAAGGACTGAAGCTTCCTTACCAGCGACATGGCATCCTGGGGGGGCAGGGGGTGATAAATTGAATTTGGACTGCAGTACCAGTTTTAAACACTAGTTACATATTGCTCCTTTAAACGGTTTCTTTTTTGGTCTTCGAATATCAACATTTCCAAGATTTCCCAAGTGGATTGCTTTAACAATCCAAAAACCAACACCTCTTCAGAAAGTTTCATAACTGACAAACAAAACTAGCAAATCCTTACGTTAAGGAAGCATTAACCACAAGGTACATGACACAAGCAAATAATTCAAAATACTTGGCAGTAGATTTTTGTATGCTCTGTGATTCATTCATCAATAAAGTGACAAACTGTTGCAACTTTGGCAACAGCGTATATGCAGAAATCTATCAAGACATTAAAGTCAACTAAATAGCAGCAGTTCTTAGTAATATGTTTTTGCTAAGGTTAGGTTTTTCTTAATATTACCTGTTTCATCTCTCTTAATGCTTGCATGAAAATGACTCATACTGTATTTACTTTTTTTTTTCTTGCTAGAAAATACACCGTCCCATATGTTTCTTTGTAACAACTCTGTCATGAGTCGTCTTATGGATTCTAGTCCGAATGGAGATTATTGTAGGTATTTGAAGTAACTCATAAATATTATTATTGGTATCACAAATCATTTCCGTCAGGCTTTAATGCACTTGTTAGTCACACATCAAGTTAGTCATTTGGAGTGGATAAAATGCCGGCCAAACACAAACATTAAAATATAATAGTTCAACTCCAATATTATTAATTTTAAAAAGGCCACAATTTTCCAGATAGCAATTTGTGTGTTTGTTTTAAAAATGCAATAGTGTGACACAGCTGGCCTCCCCTGCAGCTTATATTTTGACTCTCCCTCCTGCCTCCTCCTCACAGGAGCTGAGTGGGCAGTTTGGACCTCTGATGTATAAATATATATATACTGTATATATCCACATATTCTAACTCCAGGAGTTTTCATGTTTTATCTTTATCTTTAGCCAGAAGCACTCTAATATTTAAAAGGTTTTCCCTCCTGTTTGAACTCAGAAGCACCACACTATCCTCTAAATGTGTTGATGCAGCACTGATGTAATGCAGGGGGAGGAAAATGATGCAAACAGACTTTAATGTAAGCTTTGACCACAGGAAGCTCTCCAGCAGTCACCATGCCCTTAAAAATAAAAGTTGGACCAAGTTGACAAACCAGTGCAGACAAGAAGACCTCCCAGGACACTTCACTGTTGACAGCATCAAAAGCCACAAGCAAGCCCTAAAAGGTCAGGAACAGGTTGTGGGGATGTTTTCTGCACTTTACCCAGCGGCTCTCAAGACGGTGAGATCAGGCACAAGGGGATTTATTGTTTTTGAGTGATTGAGTGACGTCTCAAGGTCATGAAGAATCAAACTCTGTTGAGTAGACGTCAGCAGATTAGTTACTAAATCAGGGGTCTTTCACTTTGCCCAATTTTTACAGTGAATTGATTCAGTGAACAAACATAATAATAATCAAAACGTTGTAACAGGCTAAAGTTACGTTAGCTTAACTTGTGGACCATTCTGTTTCAGTTAAAGAGTTCCAGATAAACTTCTCTATTTGTTTGTTTTTTAAGGGTATAAGTAACTTAACTTCATATTTTTAAAAGCTGTATACCACTAACCCAGAATACGACTTGATTGTGACACTTGCTGTGTGGCATTTTTTTAAGGAATCCTGACTTTTCAAACAGGCTAAGCTTTCGTTAACCACATCCTGTTGTCATCTGTCCACCAAATAGTGTAAGAAAAACTACTCGATAATCTTTTTGTAACTTAATTAACCTAACTTTGACTTTTCTAACAGTTATAACAGCTAATGTCACATGATAATTCCTGTTTATGTATATAAGATGTCTGTTAAGCTTGCTGTATGTCTTGGTTCAGAATCCTGACTTAGCTGCAGGTTAAGCTAAACATAGCCCTGACCTGTGTCCTCCAACAATAGTCAGAGAAACGGCTTTATTTTGTGTATTAGCTATATATTATCTTCACTTTACCTTAAAAATAGCCTCAAAATGTGTTAATGGAACACACTGATAGCTGACAGTAATTTACCTTGGACTAGCGCTACACTCTCAGCTAGCAGTGTGTATGCTAATGTTACATAACAATTAACCCGAAATCAGTTCCTCTTTGTATTAAATACAAACTTCTTGGAAAATATAAAGGAACAGATAAATTATAAATGTTTATTACGGTCAAGATAGCAGTGTGCGTTGAGGTATTTGTTCATCGTAATACAAGACAACCAGCAGGCTCCATCTTTAGAGAAAACAACTGTTTACAACCATTTTAAGATGGCCAAGTAAAATTGTTACTTGAAATATTTATATGTATTCAATTTGAATTAGACTTTTGATATATTTATCTTTTATATGTAATATATAGTATTGCTCTGAGGGCCAACATTTTGGAGAAGAAGAAACATCGATTCTTTTTTTTGGGGGGGGCGGGGTAATAAATCATTTATTTGTTGCACTCAAATGTGTTTTCCACAATACCCAGTATCACATATAAGGCTTTTTAGAACGTTTTTTCAATGCTGTTATTTTTGTAATGGATCGCCTCTTCTTGACACATGGGGGTTTTTGATAATTCCCTGTCCATTCAACGACTTTGCCTTCCCACTTTGCACTCTGCTAAGTAGCACAGCTTCACGTTTCAGCAGCTGGGTCAGACAGATATCTGCTGGGATCAACTGCTTTTCGTCCCAACTGCATCTGACCTTAAGCCTCTGCTGCTGATGTGCGGGGGTCTGACAAGAGGCTCCGGGAGCATTCATTTTCTGCTAATTCCCTGTTGCCATCAGTCTCTGAACGCTGACACCCACTACAGTACACACACACACACACACACACACACACACACACAGACAGACAGACACACAGAGAGACAGTCAGTGTTGCCCCTGCTGTGTAGACAGTCCATTGGTGTTGCCTTCTGGGTTTGTCTGAACGAAATGATTATCACACTTCAGTTAGCACATGTCACTAAGCCCTGTCTGTGTCTGCCATGTCCCTATCCCATGCTCAAACGCTGACATTTACTGACAGCGGCACTGGTCGCTTTATGCTAATGCAGATGGTGGGTGGATGTGTAGCAGTGTGTGTCCGTCCATCATTTAGTGTGAGTTCTGTGTGTTAATTTATGGCACAGTACTTTCATGCTCACAGCCACAGTCCATATTGTTGGTGTCATAATAAAAAGTCAGCGGCATGAACTGTATTCCTTCTTTCCACAGAGAGCGGCGACACTTACCAGAGGCAGGTGCTGTCCATCTTCAGCATCGCCTTGGGGATCTGTCTGCTCGGAGTGGCATGTATGGCACTCTACCGCCGCAACAAGTGAGTGATGCCAGCCAGCACCACATTAGTAGCGTATGCCCCCGGCTGTGCAGAAAGAGCACTTTACTATCATGGCGTGGAGCCCGATGAAATTCTAAGTGTGAGTCAGGGAGATGGTGTTTTAGCTGGGCATCATGTCTAAATTGTGTTGGATGCTTTTGGGACCGATGCTCATGTAAGATTTATTCGTAAAGAGTTTTTAGGGAGTAGGTGTGTCGCAAAATGCTTCAGACAAAGCTAAATACACAGATAAGGCCAGAGGTAGAGTCACAAACATTAGACTCTAAGAGCGTGTGCACAAAAAGCAACACACCAGTCAATTACTCACCGCAGGGAAGAGGAAAGAAAGGAAATCTCTCCACATCTGTTACACAGAAAACATTTCAAAGGCCTCAGCTGCAGAGACTTTAGCGAACTTAAAAATGAACATTTAATGGTTAAATAACATTGAATGCACAAGTCTAAAGCATCAATTAGATTTACATCCAATCAAAGTTTAATCCAAAATGAAGAAACACTCTAACATTGAATAACTAGCATTGCTATATGATGGTATTGATTGGAACAGACTGGGAGCAATTATATTCATACCCGAGGTGACAAAGAGTTAAAGCTATTTATGAGGCAGGAGAATTGGAAAGTCTTGGTAAGTCACCAGATGATCATGGATACATTAACACCTCCCCGGCTCTGCCTACGTGATGCTATATACAGACAGTATATGCACTTTATCGTGAATTTAAAATGTGTAACCTATCAGGAGTCTTCCTCTTAGTCTTCCTCTGTGAGATGAACATCCACACTCTGGTGTCTCAGGAGGTATTTCTGGACAAATCTCTTTTCTATCTTCCTTTTTCCCAGAATATTATCACAAAGGCATGTAATGGACGCTTCATGGTACATTGCCTTGATTAAATTATCACTTGTGAAACACATCTTCGCTCCTAATGCTATTTTTTGTGGCCGGTTGGATTGTTTCTCACCTCCATCAAGCCTTCACTTACAGCTCTGGAGGAAAATTCTCACATGTGAGGCGCAAATTGACTCCTGCTCGTTTTGTCACTCTGACCTTTCAGACGCTCGTACATTAGCAACGTTTGACAAATGCTGTCAAATGTGGCTGGTTTGGCATATTGCAAATCAAATAACTGTGAAAGTATGTAATGAAGATGGTTGATTTGTACACTGTCACATGTTAATATATACACTAAGTCTTCTGTGTGAGGCCTATGTACTACATGGGATGTGTTTGTTTTTACACACAGACGGGACAGAGTTTATAAGAAAAAAGGAAAAGCTGGTCAATAAATATTAAGATCTGCTTTGCTGTTACATGTGCGTACTAAGAGCCAGCTAAGTGGCTAATAGAAATCAATGAGTGGACTGAAAACTGTTATCGGAGTGTGTAATCATTATACAGGAGACAGGGAATAACCTCACATCAGCTTTTTTTTCATATGCAATAAACATTTTTAAAATCATCTTCGTCTTCAGCAATCTTTAGCACAGATATGCATAATATAACCAACAACACATTTACAGTAAATTTAAATAAAACAAAAGACAAAGTAATAGTCATAGATTTTAACGTTTTTTCAATAAAAGTTAGACATATTTTTAGATGAGCTTTAGATATAAATATTGTACCACTGTATTGATGTCTCTCTTTTTCCTCCGCAGAAGACACCGGGAAAAACTCCAGGCTCATTTCTCAGATAGCCGCAGCCTGAGGGACTGCAGTGTCAACGCCTCTGGCCTCATGTCCAAATCTACTCCCCGCCTTCAATACAGCCTTCAACTCCAAAAGGTAACTCTCTCCCTAATATTGCCTTTATCGTCGTCATAATCAGTTCCATCTTAATACGTATAGTACTCCTGTGAAAAACAGAGTTTAGAGTGCCTGACAGGATGATGTACGATGTGTGTCTTAATAATCTCTCTACTGGCTGAAGCCTTTTGTTCACACTCATATCTGACACGGGCTGAGAGACAGGGGGGAATTATAGTTTCAAATAAATGCATCGAGCGTTGTGTAGGAAAAATCTGCTTGTCACGTTCATGGTGACACATTCCTGTGACAAACTGCAGATTGGAAATTCTAATCTTTGGCATGTCAGGCGCTGAATTCACCATGCAAGCACAGCAACAATACTATGTTGTAGACAAATAATGTTAAATAGCACTTTTCTTAGCCCTGGTTTTACTTGTTTTGTTTTTTTTAACTGAGAAAGGTTTTTTTTTGCATCTGCTTTCACTTCACTTATTTTGATCTTTGCAAATGGACTGCCTCTTTATAAATCAGAGCTTACCTTTTAGCATGATCAAGAACGTTGTGCACAATGGACCCTTCAACCAAGCCAGAAAAGAAAATATAAAGCTAGTAATGCTTTCATTGATTAAAAAAGGAGACCCAACACAAAAGGCACTTTGGAGAAAAACAGTCCAAACCTAATGAAAATCATAAAAATCCAACTCCTGCTAAAGTAAAAAACAAATCACAGGATGTTGACATAAAAGTAAAAAGGAGCTTAAACATGAATTTCAAGCCTTTACAGGGGGAGAACAAACTGAACCAGGCGTAAATAGAAACGCAGGTGGATGATGTAGATGGCCGCTGATACAGCTGATCCCTGGGTAATTGCAGCTTAAGGCACACCCGTGAAGGTTTCAACAAAAGAGTACAGTAGTCATGACGCATTAGCACTTTCATGAATGCTCCCCTTTTCTTTGCAACTGTAAACATGTTCGCTTTTCTGGCTAATTCCTTTTTTAATTAGATGTTTTATCCTTGTTTTAATTTATTTATATATGTATTCTGCTTACAGCTAATCTTGATTTCTATCATTTATATTAAGTTCCTAATTTGCACCTGGAAGTCTACACTTGTTTTATGCACCTGCTAATACGCACCTGTAGATGTGTCATGTTCCTGTTTTCTCATGTTTCCATTTTAAATAAGATGATATTTAATTGTTGTAGGGTTTTTTCAGCTCACAGCTACATTTCTATCATATATGAAGGTGCTAATTTGCACCTGCTAATATGCTCCTGTTTTGCGCACCTGCTAATACTCGCCTGCTCTGTTTAGATGTGTTCCCTAGATGTTAGTATCCCACACACACACAAATAAGTCCACCACATTTTGTGAAATTTTTATGACTCCCCACATTAATATTTATGTGCAAAGACAGGTTGTGAGAATACTTTATTGATAACAAACAAGAAGGTTGTACGCCATGTTTGTTTCAGACGCTGTTGCCTCTTTGTTTTTTGCCCAAAACTCCCCATTAAGTTTCAGCCTTGTTCTGTCATTTCTGTGCAACTACTTTGCCTAATGCAGCCTGTACTGACGCTCTTTAATAATGCAACAGTGTCTAGTGTCACACGCTGAAACAAACACCCCTGCAGCTAGCCCCACCCACGGAACTGCAGTTGGCACAATCTGAAAGCTTTTTGAGGGTGTCACAAGAAATTATGCCTGTGAACGGTTGACAAGTGAGAAGTGGTACAACATTTGATGTAAATGTTGAAGCTTTTTTAAGTAGCTTGTGTTTAAGTCAAATAACAAAATATGACATCTAAATAAGCGAGAACGTCACATTAAATCACTTGTGCACAAAAACCTTTAAGTTTGTATCCTCAGATTTCCCACTGACATCAGACCAGTCGAAGACATTGGAGCCCAGTTTAAAGTCTGTCAGAAAGCGGGCTGTGGTTCCATAGCACAGTAGCAGGCTATTATATTAACACTGTGACTGTGAGAATGTGGTGACAGGAATATGTGAAGGCTCAGCATGAAGCGTTGTCCTGTGTTCAGCTAAGAAATGCTGCTTTTAGAGCTGGACCCAGGGAGGAAGCCAGGAGGAAGACAAAAAATAAAAGACAGTAATAATAACACAACAACAGGCTGTAATAGAAGAGTGTAAAGGAAGCTTAAAGTAAGATGTGAAAGATCGGTGGCTGTAGGCACCCAGGAGGGGGCAAACCAAGGAAAGATCATAGACTGTAATAAACATGGACAAAGTCTAAGTGATGTCACCACTGGTTTCTGAAAGGCTGTTTTTGAAGCCCATCTATGGCAGTTGCCATATTGGAAATTCTGATTGTATCAAACTTTCAGTCGACCTAATGACAGACTGAGAGCTGGAACTAAGGTTGGCCTTTAGTCTCCCGACAAACTGCTAAAACGCAGCCGCTTGCAGTCGGATCGCTCCTAACTCCTATCCATCATAAAATCAAACTGGTGAGTCATTTAAATAAAATCACATCCCTGTATAATGTGTGCCGATAAACACATTAACCAATCAGACAGAAATATGTTTGTACAGGGCTGTAAACATGTTTATTTCTGACATTTTACTATGGGGTGTGTAGGACTTCTGAGTCTCTTGGAGCCTGCCTCAAGTGGACATTTGAGGAACTGCAGTGTTTTTGCAATTCCGCAAAGGCTTCATTTGTTTTGCCTCTTGGGAAATATTAACAAATGAAACAAATATTGTCTGAGATCTGACAGATTTGGGACCCCAGACCACTGCTTCTTTCCACCAACTCGCTCAATCTAGTTCACAGTTGCACAAAAAGTTTTCAGGGTGAGCTGGATGTGTGAACGCAAACAGTAGATTTCAGATTTTCATATCAGACTATATCCGGAGTTGGTCCGGCCAGTCCCTTAGTACTTTTCCCGAAGAAAGTCTATTGAGCTGATAACCATAGACTGGCTGCACGTGACCGTTGCAATCTCCATGCACATAATTCAACTGCTGCATTAAGTTTTCTGTTTGCCAGCATGTTCTCCGATCTTTTGTTGATATTGTGATTCTGTTGAACGACACATAGCATTGAAAGGCGAATACACAATATATCGTAAAGCGGACTCTATTGCTTCGTCTGCCACTTCCATGTTGTTCTTTTTACGTCACGTCTTGCCTCAGGAGACCCCCAGGCTATGAGGGGTGAACAACCAGATCAGGAGGATTTCAGGGGCAGTCCTCCTGAAATTCTCTAGAAATTTTCAGGACGGCATACGTGAAAACGGCTCTGTAACCATGTTGTGTGACAAATGTGGGAGTGGGAGGCTCCCAGAGTTTTAAGCCCCCTTTGAAAAAGACTGATGCCCCCCCTCCTCTGGCAATTGTGTCATGAAAATATTTTGTATAAAAACTGTAATGTACACGTATGGCGACACAATATAACAATTATTGTAAAATTCAATCAAATCCAATTTTGATTTCCATAATGACATTCCTGTGACTTGAGTGATGCAGATCTTTGACCTTTGCTGCTCTCCATTGTCTCTAAATGGTAAGAACACCACAAACTAATGACACTCTTGCAGTTTCTAGTTAAGGAGTTACAAAGAAAGTCTAATAGTGTTCTTAAAATACACCCATGTTTTCATAAAAAGCTTATTAGAGAGCGTAACTTTAACAATCATAGTAGCTGAATTTACTAAAGCAGCTCCCATAGCTCCCCAGATCACGATTTCCTTGCAATTTCTTGTGGGTGGTGCAGCTCTCTGGATTTTCTTTAAAGAAAAGGGAGGACAAACCGAACAGTGGGTCCTTTAAGAGGCTCAAAACATTTTGTCTATACTGCATGAGAACACAGTGCTTATTACTGTGTGCTTTCGAAGGAGTAAGGAGGAGGATGAGCACAGTGAGCTGGAAACAAAAGGCTGGCTCTGTCAAAAGCAGGTGCAGAGGGGAGGATGAAATTCTGTTTTTGTCTGTTTTTTTTTCCATACCAACCAAATCCAGAGTCTTTAAACTCCTTCAAATTCTCCCAATTCATGCGTCACAGACCAAGAAATTTCCCCTCTTGCTCCCTTTACTGAGCAGCAATGTCAAGACTTGTGTATGCTGACCTCATTGTTATACTTTTTTTTTCTGCAGCAGTCCTCCAAATCTGAGCAAACTAGGAAGATATTATAACCAGAACAGCTTTTTTTTTTAAATAGGCACATGGGCACCTGCACTGCTTCTTTACCTTGTGTGCGCTTCAGTTCACCTGCATTTTTTACATTTCTATAAGTCTCCATCTGTGATTGTTTTGCATATTCGTACATCTGGATACATTTCTGTGCATATGTTCTCTCCATCTGTAATTTCAGTATGATTAGCCATTTGATTTGCACTTAACTGTGAAGGTGCAGATCTGAAGGGAGTTAAATGTAGTCGTATATTATGAGTCATTTCACTTTCCAGGGAAATTGCAACCAAAAACGAAATGTAAACGTAATTGTATAGTTAAACACCTCCGACCTCTTAAGGGAGTTGAATCAACACCTCTCTGGCGATGGAATTGTTTCTCAAGTAAAAAGAGATAGGGTTTAAACCCATGAGACGCGCTGTGCTGAAACAGACATGCAGCGACATGAAGGAAAAGGAGCACACAGACGGGGAAGACAAAACACAAAAACTCTATTCCCACCAGGAGGAAGTTGGAGTGATGCTAACTAGCTAGTCCAACCTCTACGAAGAGACTGAGAAACCCCCAGGAGTGATGCAAAGCTGCATGTTAGCAAAATATGAATACTTTATGGGGCTTGATAAAGAACAGGGACACAGAACAGAGTCTAGTATACCAAAATCAACAGAAAAATGACCTCAGACTATTTTAATAAAGTCTCTGGTGTTCTGTTTTACAACAATCGCCACCAAAAGTCCAGAACCATTAGTGCCAGGAACTTTTTTCAAAGCTTATAAAGGTTCCTGCTTGTTGTCTTATATAACACCAAAGGAGAGGGATCATTCTGAGTCTGAGTCTTCTGAATGCTCAGAGTCAGAAATATTCAGCACTGCAACTATCCTGACCTTTCAAAAAGTTCTTCCTCCCTGTCACGTTCATAAGAAAAACAAAGAGGAGGACCCACATGCACAAACCAAACATATTTAATAAACAAAAAGGGCAAAATAAGGCTTACTTTCCAAATCCAAACAAAGTCCAAAAAAGTCCAACAAAAATCCACAGGGGAAACAAGGAGCCATGAGGAAACATAACATAAAAAACGGGTAGAAGATGTATGAACTGACAACAAGAGGGAAGGAACACTGACACAGGTGAGACTAATGACACAGGTGAAGACAATCAGGGCAAACAAAATGGAGGGAAACCAGACGAAGGGAGGAAGTAAGACAAGACAAGAAACACTGGGGACAAGAACTACAAAATAAAACAGGAAACACTAAAGACACACAAAGAACTCAAGAATGTAACAGTACAGAATAGGACATAGAGAAACAAGAGGATAAGAAATTAAAAAATAAAACAGGAAACACCAAAGACTCAACTAGGAAACATTAAAATAAAGAAACACACAACAAGCAACACCAGAGAAGAATGAGAAAAACTAAAACGAGAAAGGAAATCTAAACTCTAAAATATACAAAACTAAACATGACCAAATCATGAAACCCCCCAAATAAGGACCTTTTGGATAATAAAATAAAGTCCCAAGACTTAATGTTGACTACCGTCCCTGCAGTGGAAATGCAGTGAGTACCTCCATAAAGTATCCTTTATACTATAAATACAACAGAGGAGCACCAATTCGTATATACAGAATGTATCAAAAGTACAAAAGTCCTAGCAGAATTAGTGGAGCTGTGTTTGTCCAAGTTGAATACCTGAAACTATAGGTTTTGATAAACTGCTATTTGATAGATAATTCATGAATATGCTTCAGTTTTGAGTATTTTTAAATAAAGAGAAGTTTTAACATATATTGAACAAAAAGAAGTTCCTGAGCAGGAAATTGTGTCTCTTGAAGTCAAGGTTTTTTTTTTTTATCACAGCCTCAAAAAAAAAAAAGGAAAACCAGAAGGCGCAATGCCATTAGAGAATGAGCCAGTGTGCCAGTATAAACAGAAAGTGGAGGAGGGAAATTAGTCACTTGTATAGCGAGTGTTATGACAGCAGTGGGGATAGGATATGAAAGCTTCTGTAGGTAATGCTGTGACTCTTAAAAGGACAGGCTAGTGCAGCTTGAAAATTAATAATGTTGTCAACTGTTACAAACTCTGTGCTAATGTGGCTGCCAGGGCTTAATTCTAAAACAACTGATCAACACTTTGATATCAGGTAGAACCAAAATTGTGTTTGCTATCAGTAGTTGTCACATTGATGCAGTTTGTGCAGTCAACCTGCAGAGGTTTGTGCTGCTGCTGGATTGTCCTTCATGAAGAATGGTCAAATATCCCATTATGCACAGTTCAGGACCTGTGTTTGGAACATAATCCAAGAGGGATTAATGCTGCTCTGAATGCATTGGTTTGCCTTTCTCCTTGGTGTGTAGTTGAACGTCAACATATTGATAGATTTTTCTTCGGCCTGTATTTTTTTCCTTGTCTCTCCTTGAAATAAATCCACCTCGCATTGTGTTTATCCAAGGCTATCACAAGTGGCATAAAAAACAAGGCAACAGCAAGATAGGAGGGAACAAGTGAAATGTCTTACGCCATGCAGGTCTGCCATAAGATATTTATTTCAACCCCGGACATAGATATCATCCAGCAGGAAAGTTCGCCACAGCAATTGTTCCAAAAAAGTGAGGCGCTGTGCACCCGCAGGGTACATGAGAGGGTGGCCAAAATGATCCTATTTTCTCGCACAACTAGTGAACAGCAGTAACAGCCCCCGCTGGGAGTCAGGGGTGTAAAGAAGGAAAAAAGAGGCTTATCACGACGAAGAGAACCTTGAACCAGTTGTAAGTCACATGCGATATCTTTAATGATGTGCAATCAGAGTGACAGAAGGGGCAGAGCAGGAAGGAACTGTAAGTGGAATAACAGAATTATCTCATGACTTAGTGTCTCACAGGGGGGGTGTTCTTTAGGCATTTCTGGTCGCTGTGCTGCAGCTCCGTCTGGGGCCTGTTGTAAGATAATGCTGTTAATTTTGATAAGAATAAAGGGAAAGAATTGAAGGGGGGGAACTTCTTTAGGAAACCATTAATGTAATCTTGTGTAGGATTATTTCTTTAGTGCGGCGGGAGTGCTGTGAGGGTTATGGCAGAGTTTATTCACAAAGCGTCCCCTCCTAATCTGCAGTTTAAAATGTAGAGTGTAATTAAAGACACTCTGACTCAGGGAGGATATAGCAGCGAGTGAACATCCCAAAAGTCACTGTGGACTTTAACGTGAGTGGGGACTCACTGCTAAGCCAAATACAGTATCCCCAGCATTATGTGGAGCTGATTTCCTGTGTTTACCTTCATATTCTCTTACACCTGAGAGTCTTGTTTTAGATCTTGATCATCAATCAATCAATCCACGCTAAACTGTCATGAAAACAATCACTCTGGGTATTTCGCATTGCAGGAGGATTCATTCTGAAGCCATGATCACTACAGTATGTTTTACCACTTACTGATGCACTCTTCCTCTTCATTTCTGCAGAGCTGCAGCTCTCATGGATCCTCTCTGAAGGGCAGCAGCGTGGCACCAGGCACATCAACAGCCGCCCCACCTATTCTCAGCAGAGCGCTGTCTAAAGGGAAACGCTTCAGGTGAGAATGTGATCTTATTTCCCGCCCTGTTTCATAACGCTCTTTTCCACTTTATCCGCATATAAAAGCCAGCCAAGGGAGAAATGTAATCATCCTGCAATATGGTGGAATATATAGACCTCAACATTTTAACGCAGACTGTTTGTAATTTTTTCAAGAAAGATTTATGGTGATTATAAGTGGGAGCCGTTTTGCTGATATATGTCTTGGATTCAATGCCAAGACCATAAGCTTTGCCTGTGTGCATATCCTTAGTCAGCTTTAGTTATTTTAATGAAATGAAAATTAGAGTCTCTCCAAATAGCTGGGAAAATAGACGTCTTTATTTGCATGACATGTCCAGTTAATGTGCAAAGTGATTAAATATGTACTCAGGCAGATTCTGAAATGACTTCCTGCACACTGATAGGGAAAAAGCATATAGGGAGGAGAGGAAAGATCCTCTGAGAGGAAGTGATTAATATATACGGAGTTAAACATTGATTCGACAAAAATCCTTTCATGCCAACCTTTAAATGACGCTGATATTCAGCGAAACTAAAATCAGTTCTGCTACGAGGGATCTTAGAAGCATCTGTGCTGTGTGATCACAGCAGCCAGCATCATATGCTAGCATTTTAAATCCTCTGAAGAACATGGGGTTGTTTTTCAGACGAGTGACAATGTGGTATTTGGGATGTTTATTAAAAAGCTTAATTTGCACCGAGGCTATGGGTGCAGGCACACTTTGACAATAATTGACATGCAACCACTCATTGCACAAAGACTCATTTCACTTAAAGTGTATTTCCCTCAGCTCAAATTACTAAAATGTGAACATGGCTGATGAATATCTTCTTCTCACTTGAAGTGTTGCAGTTTGGTAGCATTGGTAGCTATTAAGAATGGAGGTTTTGTATCTGTGCCACATAATGAGATGATGAGGTCTTGTTATGTGCATTAGACAAGCTTCTATTCTTATAAAAAAGGGCAGACATATAGTGACAAAAAGCAGAGAAAAATAGGGAATGCAAGTGGTGATTGTGTACAGGCAGAAGGACTTTTTAGATGTCAGTGTGATTGTGATGACAACTTCAGTGAAAACCCCTCTGAAGCAGTCGTCTCTGTTTTTAATGGGCTGGTGCCGTGTCACAGAGGAAAGTTTTTTCAAAAAGAGCTTGTCATGTGTGGCTGCAAGATCGTGCCAACTCGTCCCAGCTTTTTATTCTCTACAGTGTCATGCAGGTGCTTCATGGAGGGCAGCTGACAGTCAATCATCTGTTAAGCTTGTTCTCTGGGTAGGTGGAGGCGGAGGGGGGGGGGGGGGGGGGGGGGGGGGGCACTAGACTGTGATGGATGATGGTGAGATGCTTTCAGCTATTGACCTGAGAAACTGGACCACATTGTGAGCTATCAAGAGAAATGCCCCATAAAAACATGTCAATATGGGCCATCAATAATGCTGCAAAAGGTTACCTGTGTATCGTTGGCCTTAAGAGCATGTACTAATTGATTCACCTGTTTGAGTATACAGTTTATCTTTTGAGCTGAGGTTTCTCAAAAACAATGTAGACATCGCATAAATGACTGAAGATATAATATTAAGATAAAAAAACATGTAGTGTGCTCTTTTATTACAAAGACTTGGGGGGACAGTTACTACAGCTACATAGTTTGTAACTGGGCACAGCTGGTTTTCAAGTAGATGCTTATTTCAGAATGCTAACATGCTTACAATGACAATGTATTTCTGATGTAAAGCAACTGTTATGTCCCCCAACATTAGCCATGTTTATTGTTAAACAGCCAGGGTAATTTGGTTGTGAACTTCAGCATTCCTCTGTATTTACAATGACAATGTTCAGCTAGTGTTATGTCCACTAGTATGTATCAACATTAGTCATGCCTATTCTTCCAATGCCTGCAGCGTTAGTCTGTAAATATAGGCACAGCAATGTTTCGAGCTAAATGCGGCCTTTAGCATGCCTGCATGCTCACAATGAGAATGCTAACATGCTGACGCTAAGCTCATTTATTGTTTAAAAACATTCATCAGTATTAGCCATCACTGTTCATTATCATAGACAACAGTATGTAGCTATATAGCTTTGTTTTGAGCTGGATGCAATCAAAGCGCTCTAACATGTTCACAGTGACAATGCTAAAGTGCTGATGTTTAGCGAGTTTGAGGTTCATGATCGTTCACAGACATTTAATGTTTCTTAGCATGGACTTTAGTCTGATCCCATGCACAGCTTTGATTTGAGCTAAATGCCAACCTTGACGCTCACTTGCCAACAACGGAAAATGCTAGAAAGTTTAACGTTCATTACCTTGAGGCGGCAGTAGCTCAGAGGGGCTGCAGTAGCTCAGTCTGTAGGGACTACGGTCTAGTAGCTGGAGAGGTGCCAGTTCACTTCCAGAGCACTGCTGACGTGCCCTTGAGCAAGGCCCCCCTGACCCCCACCAGCTCAGGAGCACTCCCTCTGGGCAGCCCCCTCCTCACTCTGACATCTCTCCATTAGTGCATGTCCATAGGATCCTGTTTGTCCATGCATCCAGTGTGTATTTCAGCCTATGTGTGTTTAGCTTGTTCAACAACAGAGTGTAAAATTGAATTTCCCCTTGAGGGATTAATAAATTATTTCTTCTTCTTCTTTTTTTTCCTAGCATGCTAACTTTTGCTCAAGGCTCTCCGCACTAAGTACATATAAGGCTGATGGGAGTACAGTACTAGTTTTGCAAATATTTGTGAATAAATGACAATAAATAAAATGTTTCATGTAATATTGTCCATTAAAGGACATCACCAGATGTATAGGAACTCTTCTTGAGGTAGACAAATGTCTGTACCAGATTTCACAACGATCAGTCCATTGTTGAGAGATTTTAGACTAGATCCATGAGGCTAGCATTTTTGGATTTGACATGCTAACCTTCTCTTTATGTTGCATATAGTGCTCGTGGTACAGCTGTCAGTTGGGGAAATGAACAAATCAATCATTTTGAACCTTTTACTTCCACTTTTCACACATTGTAAATTAACTGACCAGAACAGCTCCCTCTGTTCCTTCTCAAGCATAGTTCTGAGCTGCTTTGCCAGCAAAATCTGAAAGGGAAAAAACACAGTCCAAGTCAATGTAAAACATTCAGCAGTCATTGTCAGCAGTTATTGTCATTTCTGTTATTGTGAAATTTGATCAATCACCAAGACCCATTGTAATGTTTGGATAATGAGAAAATTGTAGTATCACAGACTAATCAATATGTTCACATCCAGTCAGGGAGCATGAGTTTTTCACATGCTGAGTTTATGAATATAATAGATTTGCTGTGTAGACTATCAGGTTACCACTATAGAATATGTTGTTTGCTTTGCTCATAGGACACACTGTTCAAACTTTGCCTAGGCCATTCATCACTTTGTACCGCCCTCTGTCTTCAAATCTGTTCTGTTTATCCCTCCATCATGTCTAAAAAGGCAGAAATAGGAGAAAAAAATATCAAAATGTGTTTGATCATAGTCAGGGTTATCCATTTAACAGCAGAGGGCTGTGTTTTGTTCTTGAACTGAAAGGCCTACAGATAAGCAGGTGCCTTTCAGCAGTAGACCTTTAACATTAAACATTCAATAATTAAAACAGCTTGGGGAATGTTTGTAAAAACTGGTTTTATTTTTTTCCATCTTTTAGTTAATCCTTATTTTAAAAAAATCAGAGCGCTTATAAACATCAATTCAGCTTTATTCATATGAACTTTTTATAACATCAGTCGATATAACTGCTGATGAAGACCGGCACCAACATTAGTTATGCTCATTGTTCCACAGCCAAGGGACATTTCAAATTATAGTAGTTAAAAATATTTTAACATTTTGTTTCAGTCAGCTATTAATGACTAACAAGCTGTCACCGTCACTTTTTAGTGTACTGAATGAATTAATATGAGAACGAGAAAATTCAGCCAGAGAATCTTAAAGTCTAAAAGCTTGATTATTAAAGAAACAAAGTCCACCACTTCATTCATACAATATTTTTTATTTTCTGCGGCTGCTGCAATGACAAATTATTCAAGAGCCCAAATCAAGCTGGAGGAATGTTTGTCACTGATTTGTGCTTCAACACATCCCTTTTTTTTTGTCCAGCGTAAATAAAATGAAGCCTAGTTGTTTTCTTGGTTCAGTAAGTCAGTCGAGCACAATCAATTGACCTATTGCTCACAAAGAGAAGTGAAGGAGGTGATCAAAGAAGGAGCCACAGATCAGCGCAGGTTGTTTGATGTCTTCAAATAAACAGAAAATTATTTCTGTATTTCATAGTGCGGCGTGCCGTGGGATTTGTTTGTTCTCGTATGATATACTCGCACAGCAGCTTGTGATTTAGTTCAGTATAACTTTGATTCAAATTTCATGTCATTGCTTTATTGCAGCAGATGTGCGGGGATCGGCTTTGAAGTCGACCACCTACTGCTCGCTGAACGATTTAAAAACAGTACGCCTGGGCAGGAAGCACGGTTTCTAAAGACTGCTGCTTCAATCTTTCACTGCAGCAGGATGTCAATATATATAGTGTTCAGTTTCATGTGGGTGTAAGATAGATGCCTTTATACATACATACAGTCATAAACAAATGCTCTCTGGCTTTAAATATACAGGGCACATTCTAAGGTTCACAAAAAAACCATTTTAAGCAGTGTTTTATATGTCTTCCACTTTCTTAGCTATGAAAGGCTCATGGATCAATGGTGGGAAATGTTTGTCATTCCTGCTCCCCAGAGAATGTATCATACTCTGTAATCCTCCGACTTCTCCTTCAGATCAATAAGTTGGACATTTGTGGTTCTGAGATTATATTTCAACTGGGGCTGTCAGCGTTGACGCATAAATCTTGATGTGATTAAGGTCAGAAATTAAGGTATACATTTTTTTAATCCCATTGATTACGTGCTATTTTGTCCCTTCAGGAGCACCGTAGCCAAGCCACCCCGCTAACAGCAGCCTCTCCCAGTAGGTACAGTGATAAATAAGAACGACACCTCTGTGCCTTTGAATGGCTCATGTCACTTAAAAAAAAAACCCAAGCTCAAAAACTCCTGCATCAGTTGACGATTCAAAAGTAATATCTACCATGTGACATCGTGACATCAAACACTTTCCTTTTTTCTGTCCTCTTTAGCTGTTTTCATTTACCTTTCGATCCGTAACAAGTTCCTTTTCCGCGGTTAAGTTACTCTTGTAACCTTCGGTCTACCACAAGTTCCTTGTTTTCTTTCAAAATAAAAGCAGGTTTGTATCCACACAGGAAGTAGAGTGCCTTTAGCTTAAGACAGTACAATACCATTTAAAAGCATACAAAACATTTGAAATACAAAGAATAATGACATATCAAACGTGATTTAAAACGTGATTAATCACGATTAACTATTACATTTCCAAATCGAATCGTTTGACAGCCCTAGGTCATCAGTAGCCTTAAACTCTGTTCTCTTCACACAAATATGATACCTCTGTCTCATACCTAGCCATAAAAAAGGCCATTTATGAGTCTGTGATTAGTAAATTGAAAATGGAATATGATGGTATTGTCGACTTAAACGTGAACCATAAAGGTCAGGCTATTCCAGTTATTTTACATTAATGAACACAGGTGATTAAAACACCATCTGACAGAATGAATGAATTATTGAGTGCTTTTGTAAAGCTGTGTTAACTCTTAAATCTTTTCCTTCTTGTTTCAGGAGCAGTTCCCTTTCTCTTAGTCCTGCCCAACAACGGAGGGAGACTAATTACTTCAGGACCCCACCTGTTTCAAGAGGAAAACATAAAATTACAACAAATCTCATCGAGGGAACCAGAGCCAGCAGCCATATCTACAAACACTTGCAGGAGGATGATTCTACAGACATGGAGTCCATTAGAAGGTTAAACTTTTTGAAGGTCTTTTATTTAGTTTTGAAAAGATTGCTTGAAAAAAACTCTTTCACTGTCTCTACTCTGAGGTCAAATAGCCGCGTCAGTGATAGAGACCCCCGGACTTACTGAGGTTAAGTCGGAGTGGCAGAGGGATAATTTCGGGGGGGAAATGAGTTTATGACCGAAACGCTCTCAGTTCAAATCCATGAACCGGCTTATGAAATCTGATCCGCGGAAATAAATGAGATCTGCCGTGCCCTGCTTCAACTGGGACTGTCACAATTAATTTGGAAAACACACTTGATCTCAACCACTCAGCAGTATCTTGGTGCCGGGGAAGTCCGAGATACGTGTCTGTGTGTAATCTTCCCTACTCTCGCCACTGGGCTGTTGCTGTGAGTGAAACTGTGTTAAACATGCATGCTTTTTTTTAGGGATAAAAGTAAAACAACAAGCCTTAAAGCTCATTATCAAGCGATAAACAAGTTTGAAATTCAACAGCCCAGAAAAGGCATCTACTGTATTTTGGATTATTCTCAGGCATTATATGGAATCCTCTTGGTTTATGTAGCCACTAAATAATTCATTTTGTGTCATTAACAAGCTTAAAACGGAGCCATATTGTGTGAACTATCCTTCTGAAACAAGACCACATATTGAACCGGATTCATTTCAGGCCTTTTACACATCTGGAATTCTCCTCATGCTCATCCTGATGTCGAGTGAGGACAGCGACTTGCCCTATTTTCACGCCTATCAGAAGTGAAGCACAGCTACTGGCGCTGATTCAGGAGGCTTTAAAAGCAGGGAGGACTTTTGGCGAGAGCCACCTCTCACCAGTTGGCTATCTGTGGGCTTAAAATAATTTACACATTTCATAAGTTCAGCCTGATGATCCTCGCTGGCATTGCATCAAGGAAAACGAAGCCTGACGTGATATCCTCTCTGACATGTTTGTTCTCCCAGAAGAGTGTTTGTTTGCTTTCGTGATGATCAGGGCAGAAACAAAGCAGCTTTCATACAAATAAGCACTACATAGTGATACTATTGTTCCAGAATTTACAAAAGTAAAGCAAGTAAATGTTTGAAATCAATGAATACAAATCAGTAAATGACACAAAAGAAGCACCAGCGATAAAAAGTCATACATTACTCCACATTTGAAGCCAGATGAAAAAGGCAGTTCTTATATTTTGATAAATGTTATACTTTAGTGTAATTAAAAAACTATCTTTGTTTATTGCGGAGCTTGTTTTCCTTGGAAGATTAAAATGTCAAGGTGTTCCACTCTCATTTTCTCTCCAACAAGAACCACTGTGAACACTGCATTATTTTAGGTTATATTTACAGATATAGAAGAAAGCATCTTTAAGCCTGAGTAATGTAGCCCTACTTAGCTGATGACTCAGAAACAGCCTCATTTGCTGTCAGTGTGTGCAACTTGAGCGATGGCACTGTTATCAAAAACGCCTGTCATTAAAGCAGCAGTGTCCCCCGTGCATTCAAGGCACTTAGAAGTGCCGAGCAATGTCCCTATTAGCATGCCAACCTGATTGTGCGTAACAGTGACTTGTGAGATACACTGTGAGCTGCCAAACTCTTTATGTGACCTATTTCCATAATTTACATTTTTAAACAAAGCTCCGTGGAGCTCAGCACTTCTTTCAAATGCTTGAGATCCTCCTGGAGCATAACAGCTTCCCTCTGAACTCGCTCACACACAAACACACACACATGTATAGACTCATAAATGTGCCCAGATGCACGCACACACACACACACACACACACACACACACACACACAGAAAAATAAACAAACAAACTTAGAACTAAACATATGATATTTCCTTTTTTAGATCTCAAATAATATTCTACAGGCAATTAAATGTAGCACAATTTTGTTTAGAGGGAAAGCACATATAAGAGGGTTTATCGTCTTCTTGGGGATGAAATTTGAATTTTTTTCAGTTAAACAATTTCGATCCTATTAGGCTTTGATTATTCCCTCGCAGATTTATCAGTCTGTGTATTCCGCCGGCCTTCAGGAGGTTGAAATGACGTATTTTTCCTTCACTTACGAGCCATACAACAACAAGCAACCAAGCCTTTGCACCCCCATATCCCTCCTCCTCCTCCTCCTCCTCTTCATCATTCTCCTTCTCCAGCCCCAACCTCTCCCTTGTTGCCATGGATACACCCTCTCATCTCTTGAAACGGTTGGGGAAGGAGAGAGAGAGAAAGAAAGGGGGGAAAGTGAGGAAAGAAGGGCAGATTGTGCAGAGACGATGAGAGTGCATCGGAGGAAAAAGATGGAGGCATTCAGAGTGCGACATGAAGGAGGTGTGAAAAAATAAAAAAAGAGATGAGAACAGCAAACAAACATGGAAAGTACCAATCCATGTTTTCCATTTTCATGACAACAAATCCCCGCAGAGTATTGTCAGTTTCATTATCCAGTGTCAAAACTGATATTTACCCATCGTAGACACGGACAGAATTGAAGGAAAATTTGCCATGGGAGTTATTTTTAGATATGTTTTTAATCTGCCAGATTTACCTCCAGCGTGCGTTCGCCCTCCTAATACCAAGGGAGGACTGGGAAAGTAATTCAATTATTTAAACTTGGTTATGCTGCAAACAGTCTCAGAAGGGCTGACAATAACATTGGCTGTCTCCTAATGCTGTGCCGGGGATGATACTAAATGTGAAGTGAGTCTTTAGTAGCAATATTAACTCTTGAGTACATTTGACATGTATACAAACTTACCCACTTGACTCTGGATGAGTTTCCTGGTTATGCTCTATTATTTGTGTGCTATTATGATGTCAGCTGAACTGTTTCTAATTCTTTAATCATTCAAGATCACCATGCAACATACAAACAGGATGTGCAGCACATTAAACCAAAGATTTCACATTAAAAGCCCCCTCATAGGAGACATATTCTGTGAAGATTAGTGCATTCACGCGAGAGCGTACTGTTCATGGAGGTAAATTATTCCACATATGCACACAGGCCAGGGTCAGGAATCCAGCAGCTGTGTAGCTAACGCCTTAATCTCAACAAAGCAGACATGAGCACAGGGATTTTTCAGTTAAACAATCATGCAGTAACAATAGAAACTGTACATGCCAAGGATTAGAATTAATTACACCCGATTAAGAAAAAACAATAACTAATGATAATCATTTTGCTGTACAAGAAGATTTACTTTGGTGGAGGGTTGGGGGTGAAGGGCAATAGGGGAAATGAAATTGTAAAAAACAGATATATTTATTCTACAAATTCTACGTATATTACCTTCTGTCTTCTATTTCTCTTAGGAAATAGGTGTCTAAAAAGAAAAGGTCACAGTGTAACTGACTTAATTCTCACTCATTTCTGTTCTTTCTGCTGCCTGAAGGTGTGATTCTGCCAGTGGAAAAGTCAGCGCCCTTCTCAACAGGACCCCGCTCTCTCATTTCGCAGCCAGAAAAGGATGGACCGAGGTCCCCTGCACCCGCCTGGATAAGGGAACAGCCTTCCTCCCAGCCTCCCTTCGAACCCGCTCCGTGCCCATCATCCCCTCGCTGCAAGCGTGCGACCTCGAGGCGGGAAATGCAGACATGAGCAACAAGAACCAAGTAGGGCTTCTTAAGTGGCACCCGGTGCTGGATGGAAAGACAAAGCATGTTGGCAACGTTCCTTCACCTACCTGTGGGACTGTTGTGCTGGCACCAAACACCCCTGTTACACTGGGGTCAGAGAAGAATCTCACACACTGCTCCTTTGAAATTACAGTGGAACTTGCGCAGGAATTAAAACAGAGAAGCCTTTCCATCCCAGTGAAAATGTCGGGTTCTCACAGTGAGATCCCACGCGGTGGCACAAACACTCTTGAGGCCCGGGAAGGGAGAAGTGTCCAAAATCCAGCCAGAGTTCTACACACAAGCGGTGGGAGCAGAGGTTTGAAGGCAGCAGGCCAAAGAGAAGCACAGGGACAGTGCCAAGGTCAGGCATCCCTCGTGTTCGGAGGCGCAAACTGCTCCTTGGCCACCAAAGGACCCAGCTGCAGAGAAGCGGTAAACGCTTATGCCAAGCCGTCTGCAAGCTGATTGGATTAACTGTGTAAAGCTTCAAAGACAGTGTTTCCAATAACTGTATACCTTCGCTGGATGGTTTAGCAGGTGGGACCATCTGGGCGGCCACACGGACCAATAACAGATGGCCGTCGATATTTTTTTTTTGCGAAGGAACGCGAACAGATTGAACTGCTGACGAAAAAAAATATTGACACAGCAAAGGACGTCCAATTATAAAATAAAGAGACAAACAAACACACATTGTGAATAAATGTGACTCAATAAGGAAAAACAAAAACCGTGACTGGAGTGGGAGCTTGACTTAAACAGTGTATTGAAAAAAATGCCACTATTTAAAAGGAGCTTCTACTTAGAAACCAAAATAGTGTGTCATCTCTATGTTGTTTCTCTATTGTAAAGAAATGAAATTATATATGTCATATAATATATGTCATATAGACGTATATATATTTGACTACAATTGTGACAAAATAAAGACTAAGATAACAGTGTTAATGAAGGGCTTTGTTCATCTTAATCCGTCTTCACCCTGATGTTAAGAAGGTTTGTAGACTTCTGTCTTAAATAGAGTAAATCTGAAGCTAATACCAGTTATTGATCTGAAACAGCCAAACATGGGGGATTGGATATCTGCGATTACTCCAGTCAACTAACTAACAATCAACTCATTTCACCCAACAAATTCTTTGTCGACCGTAAACAGAAGACCACACAGAGACCTCTCCATTACTGCACCAAGTGTTTTTCATGACTGCCAACGGTTACTTCTGATTTCGACTTGCAGAGAAGAACTGATTTACCGTTATTTATTGCTCCGTGATAGCGAAACAGCAGTCCTGAGGGGCTGCTAGCCTAACCATCGCTAATGTTCAGCTTAGCCTGATTTTAAGCACTCTGCCTGCTTTTTGGTTGACATTTTTTTGTCCTTTATTGTTGCTGAGGTATACCACTGAAAGTGAATCAACTACAGTGCCCCCAACCCCCCAAAAAATAAACAAAACCAGTTGTAAAAATCTATAAAGAAAGCTGAATAAAGCAGCTAAAAATCTGTTTCTCTAATACACTTAAGTAGAAACAAATGAGAAACATGTAGCAAACTATCAAACAAATCTTCATACAAAATTGTTTTTTCCTACATTTTCATCTAATAGTCTTTCTTAGTTTTGACAAACGAACTTACCTTATCTCTATCCCAGGCAGTACAAAATGTTAGCAATCACAGCACATCCACACAGGGTTATTAGTATCAAGCCAATCCTTCTACGTCTCATGCTGGTATTGGTTGGGTACTTGGTATCCGTCAAGTCACATTATCAGGTATCAGAATGCCAAAAAAAAAAAGGAACATCCGTAGTCTTAATTACACAGAGATTGGATCTAATGAAGAATATCTGCCAAGGTCAGGACAGAGTTTGCCTTTATCTTCATGGCGTCAGACACCTGTGGTATGCTCTTCCGTTTTCAGCCTGGATTTACTCAGGCACCTGTTTGGCCTTCACCCAAACCTCAACCCTCCAAACAGCTTCATTAATTAAGTACAGCTCATTATTTTGTTTCAATTACAGGAAGTAGTTCTGCAGGTGTGTATGAAGATAGAGTATACTCCCCTGAAATTTCCCTTACCTTCCAACATACCAGCATGAAGGTAGAAAATGAGCACAGGATAATTGTTGAATCTTTGTTGAACACTCTATGCAAAGAAAAAAGGTATTTCAGACTAAACTCGTTATTTCCCATGACGCACTTATTCTGTATCCACAGGCTATAAACACAAAAGCAGATCAACTTCCCTGTTTTGAATTACAACAATGGCCATAAGGTTTGTGGATGGCAATGAAGCACATCGGCATTCAAGCCTAGTACAATTCTTTATTTATGCCTCATTTACGTCAAATTCTGTCTGTCTGAGTTTCCCTCCCTTTTAGTTTCGCAAGAGTCTGCTGGCAAGGTAAGTTGTTCAGGACTTGCAAATGGGTTTTACAGGGATGTCTTCATCACTGCTCTGCAGAATAAAAGTATCTTGAGTCTATAAGAGGGTTTGTGTGAAGATTAAAACGAACTTCATTGATCCCTGAGGGGGAAATTGAGCATAGACGGCTGCAAGGGGAAGATAAAATTAGCATGAATACATAATAAATAAATACATACGAAGACTGCCATGAAACAGAATTCAGCACTTTCACTGAATTTTCACAGAATATAGCACAAGGGGAGGGTGTTGAACTATAGAGGAGTGCAAAATGAGTGAGAAGTAAAGATACTGAATGTAGTGAATTCTATTAAGGGTTCAGTGGTATGACATTGATGTAAATGATAAACATTCTTTGCCTTTCAGAGCAGCCGGATCTGACCTATAACACACTAGAGATGTAGGACTCGCATGATGGACAGCTGTAAATCCAATCAACAATTTAACCACATTATAATTAAGGTACCCATCTCTATCTACATCTTATTTATGAGTCTAATGCACATATTTGGATCATTGGCTGTTCCAGATGCCCTTACATTTAAGCAGTGTGTCAAGAAGTGAGCCTATGTGTAATGACATGTTATACTGTGAGCTCCACAAACAGAATAATCCTCATCTCAAAGCATCGAAATCATTGTATTATGAGAGACAGAATGGGAAAACTGAAATCACAAGGGGGAAACTAGTATTCTGTGAATTGAATGATCAGATATCCATTGGCAATTTATTTTTTGAACAAGTCTTTGTTCCACATTTTCTGAAAAAAATGTCTAAAAATGTTTTCCAACTGAAGACTGGCAGGTTTATGTTTGACACATACCAGTATCTCAAATGTTGCTCATTACTTTTACTGTAGCTCAAAATCAAAAACTCTGAATGTACACTGCCCTTTGGACTGTATGATGAATTTAATTTTGTTGCTGGAAATGGATGACATTTACGTAAACATTTTCAATTTAAGTTAAAGCATTATTGCTATTATACCACAGGACACAAACACAATGCTTGTGAAGACAATGGGCCTCATTCACAAACAGTGCGTACGAACAAATCTGTTCATAAACCGTTTATAGGAACGTTTGCCGCACAAATCGGAGATTCATCAATATATTTTTACTTGAATTTATTCTTACTCTGCGAACAAAGTTAGAACTTCCTCAGACCATGCATACGCACAAATGATTGACCAGCTTTCTCAGAAAATGTTAACATACGGAGCTATACGTTAAGATTCTGCTCATTGTTTTGCTGGCCATTCAAACCTGCTCTCACAGAATCGTTTTCTGTCACAGCATGCCGCTGTTTTTAGTGAAAACGCTTTAAAAATCCACTGAACACTACCCTCTAAGCACTAAAAGGCACACAGACACTGGAAGAGACTAGCTTGTAAACACAGAGGAACATTTAGCTTCTTAAGAGCCACAGATATCACATAAGAGCTGTAGAGGAATGAAAAGAGCTAAAAATGTTAGAGTGGATATTACACTTAAATTCATCTGATGGCATTAAAAATATTCAGACTGGTTAACATGTTGCTCAACAGTGGTTAAATATTTTTTTAAACTAACAGAGCATTAGGATTACAAATTAAAAAGTGATATGTTGATTCTGTATAGAAATTGTGTTCTCACTGCCCCTAGTGGTCGAACAATTTACATGCAGGTTAGACGGGTCCCATAAAGTCATCTTACATGTGAAAACACCATTCACTATGTAACATTCATCCACTGTTTTGCAGTAAAGGTTTGAGATTTGGAAACAATGATACTACTACACATCCCTACCAGAGCAGCCTCTTCGTAGCGTGCCACTAATGAGAAGCTGTGTGGATTTCAAAGTGAAGGGATCAGTCTTTGATCACAGTGAGCTCTAAACACTGGAAATACCATTTCAAGCACTGCTCCAAAGAGTCCCACTCTCACAGTTTGCTGACTGGATTCTTCAGCAGAAAAAAAAGGGAGACAAGGAAACAAAGAAGATCCACCTGAAAGTACTGACTTGCTGAACTTACTGTAATAAAGAGAAGAAGCACACTCATTGAGCTACAGCCAAGGTTTAGTCAATTAAATATGTGACTTTGATGTCACATTGTTTCTGCTAATTATTAGCCTTCAGTAGGGATTACATTTCTGAAAGACAAAATATTTTCAAGAACATAAGAGGATTTATGCTTTTATGTCTATATCAATACAAAAAAGGCTTAAAGTCATCATTGTAGGTCCATTTGTTGGCAGGATTCACACAAGCAAGGACAAAAATGACAATTAAAAACAAGTGCTCTCATTACCTGAATGAGCCAGGTTTGTAGGGAGGCGGGCTTCGTAGTCGTTAGCTTAATCCTCACAGGTGTCACCTCTTTTTTGTTTCCCAGGAATGTCACACAAGCTAACACACACACGTCTCCCTCGCTCAGTGTGAGAGGAATACTAATGTGCCAGAGGTGCAGGAGGGACAGTGAGGTTCCCAACCAGATGGCATGGAGATTATGAGTACAGCAGGCCAGCATGTGTAATGCAGCGCGACCAGTGTGGATGTCTGCTAACATCTCTCTGAGGATCCTCTCCAATCCAATTTTCAATCTGAAAGATATCACGTTTAATGCAATTCAACACTTTTTGATTGCAAAGCAAATGAAAAGACAATGAAAATTATAAACCGGAATTTTAGCTATTAGCATTGAACAAAAAACGTCATTACTGTTAGCTAGTCAACATTACCTTTGCCTAGCTAAACATTTATGGTAAGCTACCTAACATCTGCCTTGGCAAGGAATTTATTTTATTTCAAATGTTTTCATGTTCTATGATAAAGACACATTTTTGCTAGGAAGTTGTCAAATGCAATGTTGTGTAAAAACAACATATTTAATAACTGCTTAGGTTCTTACTGCTAAGTCACAATAGTTCTTAGCATTTCCTAACTTTTAGCTTTTTAACATGACCTTGGCTAGCTTACACTACCATTAGCCACCCTAATTTGCACAAATAATTGTCATACATATACGCTGTATAAGGTGATCAAACGGTCATTTTAGCTGTGAAGTTAACACTAGCTGTTTTGTAACAGTAGCCAATGTATTCTATAGGGCCTATATTGTTTTGAACTACATACTATGTCCCGATATTCTTCCAGATTTTAACCTTATAATTAATTTACAGTTGCTGATAAGTCAGGAAGCGATGACATCAGTAACATTTTTTGGATCCATTGAGTCTAGCTACTATTTGCTTCCTGTAACACAGCAGTTCAAAATTACAGCAGCATTGAGCTCCCCACCCTGAATGTGAAAGTGCTGCTGTGTAAGTACAGTTAATTGTCAAACCCATTCAACGCACATATGCACTCATCAAAAAATGAGAAATTAGTGATTCTGTTAGTCCACAAAGTATGTTGTTGCCTCTTTCTCACACTGATTTATGTATGATGTCCAAGTGAGAAATTTTTTGTTTTTCCTACCATCTGCCTTATCCACAATATTTCTTAACTTGAACAGAAATGGAAAGTTGCACAGACTTTACCAGCTGCACTGTCCAGTGTGGGAGGAGAATATGAAGGTCTCATAAAGCTGTTGGATCCTCTAATATTAAATATGTAAGACTGCAAACACAATGATGCTATAGTCCATAGGCTCCTTAGATATATGAACATTGGTTTTTCTATTATTGTGATGGTCAGCTGATTGGCGCTTACTTTGGTCTTATCTGACATCACAAGAACTATTAGATAGATACATTATTAAAGAAGACTGCCATAAAAGTGTATAAAGCACTGTTTGCTCCCCAGAAAAACGAAGACTGCTGAAGGTGGGCCACGACTTACCTAGAGCCCAACACATTTTGTGTTTCGTCTGACTATCTGGGGTTGTTTCTATGCAATTAGGTACAAACATTCAAGTCTCTCTCAGGATAATTTGTAATAACTTTGGTGATCCCTTCAATCAGAAAATGTTGTATTTCTGCAATATTCGAAAAATATTGGTAAAAAATATATTTTTTCTTTGTAAATATCTGCAAACTTTTTAGATTTCCCCCAAGCTTCCGCTGATCTCTTGGCTTAGGCTTCGTTAACGAATACACTATAAAACAGATGTTGAAGCCTTACTCCAATTCCTAGTTTGAAGAAATGCAAATGAGCAACGAGATGGCTTTATTGTTTGAGGATTACATTGTACAAACCTGCTCTATGCATTACAAACAAGCTGAGGAACGATTCTCACGTTCAAAAATAAATCGCTCGCTCTGATTATTTTTCTTGTAAGTATAGTGCACCTGCGCTTCCGTTGCAGAGGGGTGAAATAACAAGTGACACCAAAAAACATTTAGTAACTTCATAGGCACTGCAGCACCACTTGCAGTACCATATGAAGAATAATTTGAGTTCTATCTACTATAGATGCTATCATTTAAAATATGTCCCCCCTCAAGTCACTCTAAAGACTAAATAATGACAAAGATTTGTTCATGTTTTTTTTTAAAAACAGGGAAACTGAGGTTCAGCTTAAACACAAAATGCATGAAAGCCTAACGTTATGATCAAGGTGTCCATAATCATCCCATTTCTCATAGAGTCCTGATTATGAGAACCTTGCCTGGTATTATCCCTTACATATGTCACGATTACATTTGTATTCAGACACCTTGCATAGTACTTAGTTGAAGCACCTTTGGCAATGATTACAGCAGGGTATGACGTGACATGCTTTCCCCATCTGGATTTGGGGAATTACTACCAATCCCTGCAGATCATTCACAGCTCTATCAGGTTGGACGAGGACAGTCGGTGGACATTCATTTTAAGTCTCCTCCAGTTATTTGCCAATTGGGTTCATAGATCAACTACTCAGGGACACAGAGTAGCTCTAGGAAGAGTCCTGATTATTTCCAAACTTTCTTCATTTTCTAACTATGGAGAACACTTCAGTGCGGCACAATTTGTGTAGCCTTCCCCTGACCTATACCCCGACACAATCCAGTCTCTGAGCCCTGCAGGGAGTTACTGACCTCTTGACTTGGTTTTGACCCGATTTGCATTACTGTTTGAGCTGAGACCTTATTCAGGCTGTTTTAGGGCCTTTTTCAAATCATGTCCAGTCACTTTCATTGTTTTTTTTTAGTGAATCATCCAGAAAAGTTGGTTCGGTTTGGTTAGGGTCCTGAGAAAGTGTCAAATGGTAAAAATATCTCAATCTTATAATATTGTTTTTTCTTTAAAAAATAAAAAAAGGTTTTCCTCTCTGTATTTACAAGTCTTCAAGTTTTAGAAATTGTAGAATATGGGGAGCAATACATAAACACTAACTCACAATATAATGAATAATGGAGAGAGCAGATGAGAGAATTAGATTTTACATCTCTCAGGATGTCAGGAGGGAGTTACAACATGCCTTGTGTCTGCGTTGTCTAATATTAGTTAAGGACCACCCCAACCTACACCCCCACCCTTCACCCAGAGCAATCATAGTATTTTGAGTAAAAGCGTGTTCAACACTGACCATCTCCTCCTGTGAGGCACATGGGTAACAGGTTATTCTGGAGAATTACAGGATGTGGCTTTCCCGAAACTGTCTCTATTATGCCAAGAGTTCATGTGAGACAGTGGCTATAAGGTTATTTTTTGATTTAGAGGGAAAAACATTGTATAGTGGTTTAACAATGGAGATATGAAAAGGACTTCAAAACACATCTCCCTCTGCTCTGTCTTGCTAAAATGTAGCTCAGACATTGTGGGCTGGAATCAATAAACAAGCATTTATTAATAACAAAGATTAGGAATTGCCAAGAGTGTTTTTGGCAAATAATCCAATCCAATCGAAATCCAATACACTGCTCATATAAGGATTATTTACCGTTAGGCTATGTAAAACACAAACGAAGGTGGAGAGGTGCTGGATTCCAGGCAAATTTCCCATTATTCAGCAACCCATAGACCCGATTTGCTTCCATTAGTGCATCAAACTTGACATAAATGAAGAATCAAAAATACATTAAGAGTATGGTCAAAAGTGTTCAGCTGTTTCTGGATCATTAGGATGATCTAATGCATACATTATGAATGCAAATGATTTGGAAAGCAGCTTGTATTATAATCAATTCTTAACTTATTTACCTGTATACCCTGTGGCTAACTTTCCCCATGCTTATTGACTCATTTAGTTACACATATAAACTACATAGGTGCATTGAAATGTTATGTTCAAGGGAAGAGAAGAAGAAAAAAGATGGTTCTAAATGTTTGTGTCAATGAAAAATGAAACGAACACTGCTCTCCATCATCCCTATGAATGTTAACATGTGAAGGGTCAGAGACTGTTGACCTGTGCAGTGGGATAACAATGTTTTCCTTCCTGTGTGGTTCATTTTGTATTATCTAAATTTAATGGCATGCAGTTACATGTCATCTTTGACCCAACAGGCCAAAACACACAGAATAATGAGGACCAGATGCCATGCAGGGATTACAGTCAAAGGGCTTTGTTTGGCATACAGTAATAATAGTGCTGCAGACCGTTGGTCGTGCAAATAGGTGAAATGGGTCTGGGTGCTTTGACACCTGCTCTAACAGTCACATAATGACATGACAATGTAGAAAGATGAATAAAAGACAGACAATGAAAGTATAGAAAGATGATAAAATATGCAAGTCTGTCCTGCTTTTAAGGAAACAATGGCTAAAAAAAGAACATCTTTACCTGATCAGGATACTTGTATACATAAACCATTAACTGCTGACAATGACTGATATATGCCAAGCCATCAGAGTACTTTGCAATTTGTTTTTGTTAATTTTGACACAAAAAAAATCAAAATAAAAGCATGAAAGTTTTTTCTGAAATGCAAAATAATGGACGTTCAGACATACCAATAAAATGTCATTAATTGCAAATATCTATTGAAATTCAGCTATCAATCACAATAAAACATTTTTTTAAATAATAACCGTTTGAATGCCTTAGTTTTAACCAACCCTAACTGTATTTCTCTGCAATGCCTGAGGGTATGACTAATACCTAAAAAAAATCCCTGTAGAGTTCTAATGCAATAGAAATGTTACGGATTGCTCCAGTAAATAGATAGATTAGAGATATTTCTAGTCTGCTCAGCTCAAAGTTTGCTTGGACTTAGCTATCAGTTTGAAAGCAACTGCTAGCAAGATTAAGAGTCAATAACATTGCACCAAGTTCAGATACAGTATATATAATTTGTAGGTTTAACAACAAAACTAGCTTGCTAACCAGCCATGCAATTGTCCCCATATCAACATTAGGAATTTCACAAACAATGGAAAGGTCATGTTTACTGTCGGCAGAGTATATGTTGCTGCGTGTCAGTTAAAGGCTCTATCTTCTGGTGTTCAGAGGATGGAGTTACTGCAGGACAAGATTCAGTGTTGTTGAACTACTGAGCTAACATTTAAAGAACTACTAAGAGATGTCCATTTCCAGGAAATAAATGACACCCAGACCAGCATTCATCCAGACCGTGGTATAACTGAATTTAACCTAAATGGGCTCACTATTTGAACACACATAAACAGGTTTTTCTGTGTGCTGTAGCAAAAAAACTCAAAACTCTGAAGACTCCTCTCAAGTCAGCTGAACTGCTGACAAGCAGGAATAACAGACATGTTCTTATAAAGATTCCCTACAACACATATAAACCCTGAGGGAGGTTATGATTGCTAGGGCATCCACAGACCCCCATGAACCTCTGGGGCTCCCAAGTCACTATTCAAGACAGATTGTGTTCCTGACCTCAGACTCTGTTTTTGTTTCAGCCATTATCAGAAGGTTCCCTATGCACAAGCTGTCAAGATGCACAGTTTAGTATTCTGCAGGATTCTAAGTGTAAGAAGTTCACATTACCATTTAGAGGAGAAAATGGGCCATTGAGCTTTTGTTTGAGGTCTGAACTGAGGCTTCAGTTTTCTTCATTTTAGAGAGACTAAAACAATATTGTTAAACTTTTAAATCAAGTGAACTGGGATGTTGACCAATCTGAGCAACAACATGTAAAAATGGTGTCATTCTTGAGTTGTTTAAAGCAATAGATAGACATCTTCTGTCTTTTTAAAGCAGATTCTCATGACACCTCTGGTCGGTTTATGCTGTTGTCTAACAGGAAGAGGAAGCTTCTCCTGCTCTGTTTCAACCATCCAGCAACCTAACCTTTACCAACCACCTTCTCTTGCCATGCCTTCAGCCAGTTATTAGTTAGACTTGAAACTTGAAAAGTTGGCATCTCTTAGTGTTAGTATAAAAAAACAGTCTGGTTAAGAGAAATGCATGCTGTAACTCATCCTTTTATCATCAGAGCAGGAAATAAAGAGTAAATGGGCTGAGGGCAATAGATTTATAATGCAACAATCTCAACCAGTGTTGGCTACTTTTACAAACAAAGCCCTTAAGGATGCAGTTATTACATTATAAATCAACCAAAAGAGCCTAAAGGTAAAGCTACATACAAAACCTGGGTCAATTGTTAGCAATCCTTCACAATAGTGGTTTGTATTCTTCACAGGCAGCAAAAAGACAAGTTCATGGGACAATGCTTAAAAAGTCAAATTATATTTGATTAAGTTAAAGGCAGTGCTTTAAGTGGGCCGGTAGTGGTGCGCATCATGGCGCACAACGCCTTTGTTTACATTAGTTACATGACACTTATTCATGTCTTTACACCAGAGTGTAACATCAAATTCAAGCAAACATGCCAGTCACTATAGTTGTGGATTGAATAATTACACAGCTCTTGGACGCTCTCGAACGCGATGTCAACATTAACCTAATTCAAAATGAAAGGCAAGACTGTTGCTCAAAGGATCAATAACAGTATATTTGCGCCCAGAACAACTGGCTCATTGGCAAAAACAAAATTCTTGGGTGCAATGTACGTAGCAAAGTCAGCTCACTAGCTGCTCAAACACAGCAGGGACTTGGGTGTTTCATACCTACATTTGGGGCTGAAAAGGCTGACCGACTTACTTTATTGCAAAAATTAGACATTAAGCATTGTAATGAAGAGATGCAGAGGTTCTTTGTTTGTGTGACACACTGCCAGCAGGTGAATACGGGGAGTAACAGCCCTTATTTTATCCACTTAAAGCACTGGTTAAAGGTTTATGTTCGTAAAATAGCGCTACTAGCACTTTGGTTTGGTTATGTCACCAAATATTAATGCAACTTCAGGCCTGCTTCACATTCTTCCTCTTGACCATCCATATTATCCCCCCCCCAAAAAAAGTTTGAGAATTTTGCAATTTAGGTTTTTACAAACTGAAATTGTTAAAGAGTCTGAACTCAAGCAGGGGGTGCTGTCTTGATTAAACTTGAAGCTATAACCAGAGCTGCAATTTTCATGCCCAAACTTCAATTTGAGCTCTGAGCAAACTGAATAGTTCCGTCACCTTCTCTGGAGCTATTGAAATGTAAATATGTTACCACAAAAAAACTGACTTCATACATTCTGAGGGGCTACAGAAAACGGTGTACTTGAGCTGCATGCAAATATGTTATAGGTGTAAAGCAATAAGTAAATAAACATCTAATAAGTTGTCTATTAAAAAAATAATAGTTATGAAGAAATAATAGCATTTTTTTTGGGCCATTTATGCCTTTAATGGATAGGACAGCTGAAGAGAGACAGTAACTGTTGGGAGGTGAGTGGGGGATGATAAGGACTAAAGCCTCTGAACATGGGGCGTGTGACATAAACGCTATAGGCTATCTGACGCCCAAGCAATAAATCCTTTAAAGGGTTACATTATTATGGCTGAGCTGTAGACCATTATCAGTAAAATGTCAAATGTATCTTTGAATAAAGTTTTGCCTTTACAGCATTATCTAATGATTGCACTGAGTTCAGCACCAAATTTTCAAGCGCTTTTTAGAAAAATATGGAGTCAGCCGAATTGGTTTTATGTGCCTGGGTGGTCGATTACACTCATGATGCTTAATGTAGGTCAGCCAAAGGTCCAGAGACGGCTGAGGAGGGATCATCTTATTCCCACTTCGTGGAACTTGAAAAAGAAAAGTGAGTGCAAGAACATGTTTCTGCCACCTCTCAGCTCAGTGGATTGGCCTGTATTTCACTGGGCCAAGCCTGAGAGAGCTGAGAGGAAAAATCATGCAGGATGAGATTGTAAAAAAAGGTTTAAGAACTATTGAAAGGTCCTGATTCTTATTACTTTGGGTCAGTAGAGAGGGAAACGAGCTTGATGGCCGCTTTTCAACTCCTTTTATAATTGTATGTCAACATAACAGCCGCTCTGCTTCTCTCACCAAGTAGTTGAAAGAACTCCATCACATGTGCATCACACTCAACCCTCCTGAGAGAGATCAATGTGACAGATTTTGTTCCCTCAGAGCAGGTTGTATTAGTGAAGATGAATGGCAGGATCCCTCAAGAAATACAATCTCAACACAATCCCATGGAAGTCATTTTCCTTTTTGTCATGATTAGGATGGATAGTGTTTATAATGTTAAACTCTGTTTAAAGATGGACATCTAGGTAGGCATAGCCTATAAAATATTTGATAACTCACTACCTTAAGATAACGTTAGCATTCAACCACTTCACTTTCTAGCTCATTTTAATATTAGCAAGGAATTTACACATTTCCAACTGATCAAGATATATAATATGGCGACGTTACATTCAGCTACTTCCTAGCTTACCTTCAAGTGGCTAAATGCTAACATACCTATTGTACCATTGAATTACAATTAAGAGGGACATAATGCCTTACATCCAAGTATACAAAACATTAGCTCACTAGCTGATATATACTATTACAGCTAACACAAACATTTAGCCCTTTTGGGAGCTGTTGTATACAAATATCAAGAGCTGAGTTGCACATTTAACTATTCCCTACTTAGCTGTAAGTTTCAAATGCTAATGCTAGCCATCATACTAGAACTCACAGTGACTTCAGGCCATTTGACAACACCAACAACTCAACCATTTTTTATCAAATGTTAACCCTTTTGATCAAATGTTAATGAACGTGTGCCTTTTCATATTAATAAAATGGTAAGGTTTACGCATATTTAAAAATAACATTGCTATTGCCGTTTCTAGCAAACAAAAAATGTCTTATGCCAACATTTACTATTTTCAAGCTGGCGCTTTTTGTAAACCATTAAAGTTATGCTGGGAAAAGTGACATATTATTTGTCACTTCTCCAACATTTATTTGACCTAAACCTGGAGCCAAGCAGTAAAACATTATGAGCTATACCCACCCTGAGTGTGTCATCTGAGAATAATGTTTGCTGTGTCATTATCTTGAAATGACAAAAGACAAAGACAAAAAATATTAAGCAGTGGTCATGCATGTAAAAGCACTGCTGTATTCTCTAGATAAGGACATACTGTACAGTTGAACAAAGCTAAAAAAAGACTTATTGTGTGAGCAATCTAACAGGCTGATTGGGATGTTGCATAATGACAGAAGAAATTACTGTTTGTCAGCTCAGAAAATTATAGACCTGTTGTGTTAAACTTTATTTTCTTTTGTAAAACTATCCTCAAAACCCTCCTTAAATGAACCAATAACACTAGGACAGAAGTGAAAAATAGAGAGTGACTAAGGAGAGGACAAAAAAATCAAGATGCTTCTGTAACGGATGGGTTTGTTTCCTTCATAAATAAAGAAACAGCCAAACAAAGTCCCCGTTGTGTGAACTACATGGGCTGTTTTCCTTTTTTCATAGTTATGAAGCCACTTCCATTGCAAATCAATCCGTCTAGGAGGAAGAACAGAAGATGCCACTGTGCAGGAACTGAGGACATTGAGATATAAACTCAGATGGCACAAAGGAATACAAGCTTCGGCATTGTCTCCCATAGAGTCCCCTCCTTTACTCAGGATGAGGTACACCAAGAAACAATGTGATGCAGGTCACACCACTTCTTACCCAACAGTGAGTTGTTTTTAGAACCATTATCCAGCTGAACTTCAACATCAATGTAAGATACTTGAGATCCATTGCAATTGTAGTTTCTGAACCGCCAGATCCCCTTTTAAGTTCCTCTCAGTAGATGGATACATTTTGATTTATTTATTACTTCCCTGATATGTACCTCAATTATTCCAATGTAATATTTATGAAGGCCTATCGATATAAGCTTCAATATTTTTGCAGAGCTAAATACCATTTTTCATGTATAGTAGAATCTACATTTTTTAGATGCAATAGGATTGAAATAAGGTTTTTGTACCCGTGTCACTCCAAAGCATGCAATGAGGGATTTATCAGCAGAAAATGTATATTTTTCCTTAGCCATATATTTTATGTATTGAAGAAATGTTTTTATGGAATGCCATTTTATTCAATATTAAATAAATACATAAATTAATAAATATGCCTATGAAATAAATACATTAATTAATTAATTAATATGCCTATGAAATAAATAAATTAATTAATTAATTAATATGCCTATGAAATAAATAAATTAATTAATTAATTAATATGCCTATGAAAATAATAATAAATACTTTTATTTATTTCCAGGGACTTTTATTTCGTAATGCCACATTTATTTATTTCCCTCTGTTTTTGTTTCCATTCCTTATAAGCAAATGAGGGGGCGTGGTTATATCACAGATTCAGACCAATCACCAGAGCCGTATTTCAGACCAAAGCAACAGCACAAGGACAGCACTGAATCGCAAGACAAGTTGTTGGGTTGTGTCGAATGTTAAATGCTGGGGCAGCCATTTTGTTTCTTTTTAATTAACAGGCAAAGATTTGAATGATGCTTCGTAGTCATGGAAACCGAATGTTGGAAGAAAATAAACCAATCAAAGGAATTCCAGAACTCTGACGCATCAAAGTTAGAATCTTCATATATGACATCACTTAACGGGTAATAAGCCACAGACTCTTTACAGTCCACGAAATCATTCAGAGAGTACAGCAGTTCACAGATCTGATCTGAGATATTGTCATATAGGAGAACAAACTCAAACAATTGAACATCCAATACATTGATTCAACTCTAGCAATGGAACAATCCCAGAGCTGGGGAGATATCATGGAGAAGGAGATGGGAGATGAGGAGGTTGGAGCTGAGGAGTTTAAATACCCCATGCAAGGAGCCAACCACAGGAACCGCCACCAAAACCACAATTGGCAGCGTCCTACTCAGCCAGAAGGTCAGACTTTCCACCGAAGGAGGGAGGAAGCCTACGGACAACACCGCTGGCAGAACCAAGATGTACCCAATCGTGCACTGCCTCAGAGACGCCCACCCCAATGGCAGGTGGTTGCAGATCTCAGAAATGAGCTGGAGGGAGTGAAGGTTCTTCTGAAACAGGAGAAAGAGCTGAGCAAGGCAGGGCGTGAGAGATACGCCATCAGCGAGACAAAGATCCAGGAGATGGAAGAAAAGTGGAGGGTGGAGCGAGAAGAGAGACTCCAATGCGATCAGGAGATCAGGATGCTCAAAGAACAACTGAAGCACCTGAATCCATCCTACGTCATGAAAGCTGAAAATGACGCGCTGCTGGAAAAGATTAAGGTCATGCAGAAAGACACCTTCAGCAGGGACATCAAGACCGCCAAGCAGACAATCGCCTTAGAGAACAAGCTGGAGGAAGTAACACAAAGCCGACAACACCTTGCCTCCAAACTGGATGCACAGGAGGAGGTCAATGTTGGGCTGCAGAAGGAGTTGAGAGACTCCAAAAAGAAAAGGCAGCACCATAAAATGATGAAAGACAACCTCCAGAGAGAAATGGAGCAAGTCAGGCATCAGCATCTGGAGTCAGCCAAAAAGGACCTGATGCTGGTAGAGAAACTGACAGAGGAGAAAGAGTCCCTGGAGCAGGAGGTGAAGGTCCTCAAAGAAGAGGTATTCAACAGCAACATACGTTATGCAGAGCAGCTGGATATCGTGCAAAGACAGCTCCAAGAAAAGACCAGCAGCAGCATCAAGCTTGTCTCCAAACTGAAAAGACAGAAGAAGATCAATTATGCTCTGCAGAAGGAGGTGGAGGGGCTCCAAAAGGACAAAGAGCCCCAAACATTGAGGGCTGACTGCCCTCAGGAAGAGCTGGAGGAAATCAGTAAACCGTGTGTCACACGGTTTGGAGATCACTAGGTTGAGGAAGTTCTGGGCTTCAGAAAGCTGCCTCCGGTACAAGCGGCAGAGGAGGCAGAGCCTGGACCCAAAGTGACGGCCCCATAGGCAAATTAATTATTTTTATGTGTTAATTTATTTATTTATTTCATAGGCATATTTATTTATTTATTTCATAGGCATATTTATTTATTTATTTCATAGGCATATTTATTTATTTATTTCATAGGCATATTTATTTATTTATGTATTTATTTATTTCATAGGCATATATATATATATATATATATATATTTATTTATTTATATATTTAATATTGAATAAAATAGCATTACATATACGTTTTATCAACAAAATATTGTATGTTTATTCTCTAGTTATAGAAAAGCCATTACATCTTACGGAACTTTGTAATACACAATGGACATTCACAAAAGATGCAACCAAAGACTCTCAGTTATCCATAAACTTAAAGGACTTCAGGTTTCCCCACACCTTCTGTTAATGTTGTATAAAAGTATCATCCAGCCAATCCTTCTATACTGTTCTCCCTGTTTCATGACAATGATCACAGTCAAAAACCGGAACATGTTCACTAAAATAGCCTCCATAGCAGCTAAAATCATTGGTCTCCCCACTCTCAACCTCACACAGTTAAACACTAAGGCCATTACACGCATCGCACAGGCAATAACACAGGACCACACTCACCCACTGCACCATTGCTTCTCCCTGTTACCCTCTGGTCGACGATACAGGTCCCCCCTCAGATACAACAGAGTACGTTTTAAAAACAGTTTAATCCCCACAGCCATCAATACTCTGAACAATATGTGATCATGGTCTGAAATAGATATCTGTACTTTGCCACAAATGACTGTAGTGTGTTATATGTGCGAGTGTGTGCTATGGTGTCTCCCTGCCTGTACAGCTGTGAAAATGAATTTCCCCACGGGGACAATAAATAACTAACTAACTAACTAACTAACTAACTAACTAACTAACTAATTAATTTCCTAAAAATTGTGTTGAACTTGAAATCAGTTGTACAACAGAAAAAAAATTACTTTTCCCCCAGCAATCAGAAAAAATAAATTCAAAGAATTTCAGTTCAAGTTTCAATTCAAGATCTTTTTCCCACAGGCTGGAGTATATAGCAGCCATTTGCAGAAGCGTTAGATCCTGATCCTCTTTTTCACAGCATGAGGTGTAGTTCCCACCTCACTCTGCTGTTTCGTGTCCCTGTGGGAAATGTTAAAGTGATCCTGCACAGCAGTGACAACAGGAGATTCACCTTGTGGAATAAGAAGACAAGGTTGATCTAGAACCACAGCAGAGCCATTCAAGCCATTGAAAGGCTTACTTTGGGACTTTCAGAGCAGATTTTTAGATCTAAACAATGCTCTCTTCAGATCCACCTGTTTCATCTCTCAGCTACCCCCTCCCCTACTGTCTCCACACTTTCCTACCCCTACTGTCCTGTTTCACTTGCAGGTTCTGTAAGGCAGAGGCAGCAGCAGACTGGTGCTAATACACATCAACTGTCCTGTCGCTAAAAAAGGGGATACAAAAGCCCAAAAATTAAAAAACCCACAACAGTCAGAAATGATGGGATCCTATTTTTCTTTTGAGTCCCGATAAGTTTCTGCTACTAAGATAATTTCTTACAAAGTTTCTGAGAATATACTTGAAAATTTCCCCAAAATGTCCCTGAACATTTCCAGAAAAGTGTCTGAAAATGCCTATGAAAATTCCTGAAAACTTAAAGTTTCTGAAGATTCTGAAACATTTTTGATGGAATTTTCTTGTAATTTTTAAAAGCCTGAAATATTTCTGACAATTTCGGATTTTTTTTTAATTAAAGTTTCTCTAAAAATTGAAATAAATGTTTTCATACATTCCTGAAAATGTCAGACATAACTTCCGAAGATTTTCTGATGAAAACTGACCATTTTCACGAAAGTCTGTCTAAATAATAGACCATAAAAATGTATGAAATGTTTTGTGAAAGTTTCCCAAAAAATTGGGATGTATTCCAAATGTTTTTGAAAATGTCCATCCTTACTCAAAACAGAAAAAGACCTCAAATAAAAAAATCTTCACTCATAAAGCACATAAAATAATAAACATAATCAAAAATGTTGAACAAATCCAAACCGTGCAGAAACATGAAGCAGATGAGAAATCTAAAAGAAACACTGAAATGTACAAATAAATATATTTCCAAGTGACCCAGTCTCATTCAAAGTCATGCAAATCTAGCCGAACCTTACACTTTAACACTTAAAAATATATGATCCATGAAACCATAACTCGTTACTCTGAGCGGGTCATTATCCATACTTGGCAAACAAACTTTTGATACTTTTAGTAAAGAGTGTAGACCTTGTCTTTGTTCAAAGATGGTCTTTATAGTGATATGTGAGCAGCCTCTCTAATCTTCCCAGACCAAACACTGAGTCTTGGTTATTAATACCTTTGACCCCTAATTTGAATAAAACAAAATTCCATTTTTCCCTACAAACTAAAAGACCTACAATTAACTTTAACAATTTACAGTCTGGACTCAAATTAAGCTATACAGATCACACATATGATCAGATTATATACAGAACAATTGTATTTTTCTCACATAATCACTAACTTTTGTGAAAAACAGAAATTCTGTACCAGATGAAAACTACTGTACCAGATAAAACTACTCCTAAATCAATGATTAAAGAAAGTGTTGCGTGTTTTACTTTAGCTGTAATGATGATGCAGCAATAAATATACCCTAGTTTCACAACTTAATGTTCTAGATGAAGCAAATCCACAAGAGACCCTGATGTCTTTGAAGTAGTTTGGCTACTGGCTTAGACTCTGGAATAAATAAATAACACCGGAAAGAGAAACTGTTAAAAAATATTTCGCACAGAATCAGTTCCTGGTTACAGAGTCATTATGTTTGCCAGTGTCCCGACGCTTACTGCTCTTCCACTTTTTCCTGTTTCTTTTTTCTCTCCAATAGACGGATAACTCCTCTTCATTTTTCTTTGTTGACTGTCATTGGCAAACTTTGGTTTTCACAGCAATAATGCATGCAACGCTTAGCATGGCAACAAGAGTGAGTGAGGGCCCCTTTAGGGAGGTTTCCTACTGTCATTGCAAAATTTGTACATTTTAGGCCACTGCTTGGGTTTAAAGTTTGTCAGCCCTCAGGGGCCCCCTACTGGTCTGTGCCTCAAGCAGTTGCCTGCCTTGCCTGTTGACAAGCAGCACCTCTGCTGATAACACAATGGGCGTAGTTACATTCCTGCATAAGATCCCAACTGTAAATGGAGCTGGAACTAACACTTCATTTTAGGACTGAATTTAAACTGTTCAAGTATTTCCTTTAATGTTAAAAGGAAAAACAGGAAGAATAAGGTGAGAATAACCCATCGGATTTTGATCTTCATTCATAATGTATGCGTAACATTTTTACTCGTGTGCTAAAATAAGATATTGTCACATTGAAGTCTTTAGTATTCCAGCACCAATTCAAAGTATTCCGCCCAGCACCATCAGTACCCTGCCATTTCACTAACTGTAGGGGTTGTTGACAAACATGAAAGCGAGCAGCGTGTGTCTTATTTTTCAGAGGAAACTCAATTCCTGTCCTGCAGTGACACAGATGAGAAAGGAATCAAGGCATGTGTGTAATGCAAAATGAGTGCCAGCACTGTATTTGACTCAGGTAGCATGGTTAATCTTGATTTAGGTAGAACCCTGAGTCATGCTAAGCTATGTGTGCTAAAACGGCTGCTGCTCCATCACCTCAGACCCCAGGTCGACCACGCGCAGGATCCACTGCAGTTTGCGTACCAGGCGAAGGTGGGCGTGGACGATGCCATCCTCTATCTGCTACACAGGGCGTACTCTCATCTGGACAAGGGGAGCAGCGCGATGAGAATCATGTTCTTTGATTTCTCAAGCGCCTTTGACACCATCCACCCCCTCCTACTGAGAGACAAGCTGACTGAGATGAGGGTGGACTCGTACCTGGTGAGATGGATCACTGACTACCTCACAGAGAGACCACAGTACGTCAGACTGAAGAACTGCACATCTGACACTGTGGTCAGCAGCACCGGAGCACCACAGGGGACTGTGCTCTCTCCTGTCTTGTTCACCCTGTATACCTCTGACTTCCAGTATAACTCCGAGCTCTGCCACATGCAGAAATACTCAGATGACACTGCGATAGTTGGTTGTGTCAGGGATGGACAGGAGGAGGAGTACAGGAGCCTGATTGAGGACTTTGTGACGTGGTGCAGTTCGAACCATCTGCAGCTGAACACCTCCAAGACCAAGGAGATGGTGGTGGACTTCAGAAGGAACAAGCCACATCTGCAACCTGTTTCCATCGGGGGGGTCGACGTGGAGGTGGTCAGGACCTACAGATATCTGGGGCTGCAGTTGGATGACAAACTGGACTGGTCACCAAACATGGACACTACCTGCAGGAAGGGACAGAGCCGTCTGTACTTCCTGAGAAGGCTGGGGTCCTTCAACATCTGCAAAAAGCTGCTGCAGATGTTTTACCAGTCTGTGGTGGCCAGTGTCCTCTTCTACGCTGTGGTGTGCTGGGGAGGAAGCAGCAAGAAGAGAGATGCAGCACGGCTGGACAGACTGGTGAGGAAGGCTGGCTCTGTGGTGGGCACAGAGCTGGACTCTCTGGTGACGGTGGCAGAGAGAAGGTCTTTGGACAAAATGCTCTCCATCATGGACAACACCCACCACCCTCTGCACAGCACCTTCACCAGGCAGAGGAGCATGTTCAGTGGCAGACTGCTGTCACAAGCGTGCTCCACGGACAGACTTAAGAACTCTTTTGTCCCCCTGGCCATAAGACTGTACAACATCTCAATGTCACGGCAGGGATAAAGCACTCAGTGACTCATGGACACATTTTTTCATCTGTACTGCTGTCCTAAGAGTCAGCCTCTAGTTGGACACTTTAATGCTCATCTGACAATCACTTTAATGTTTGCACTAACTGTTTAATAACTGTTTAATGTCTGCTTTCACATATTTTTGCTTTTCACATTTGACCATCACTTTATTTATTTATTTTTTTGCACCTTAAATGTCTGCACTGACTGTTTTTCACACTCCTTGCACAACCCCCATCTTAAACACTACTGTAACACATACCCTCAGAAGGTCAACACTCTCCATCTCTTATGTACAGGTCTAACTACAGATGCTCTTTAACTGTTTATAGGTTTCTTTTAAATTGCACATATATTTCTATTCCGGCACAGGTTTGTACATTTCATTATATAAGTTGTATAGGTCTATTTTTAATTGCACAGGTTTAATTTTATAGGGGCTCCTTAAGTCTTTGTTGTCGGGTTAATATATGTATGGGAGGGGGGACAGCGGGTGTTTATGGTAACAATTGCTATGTGTCTTACATGTTTGTATACTGCTACTGGATGCCTTGAATTTCCCTCGGGATCAATAAAGTATCTATCTATCTATCTATCTATCTAAAAACTTGCCAATGAGGTCTGTGAAAATGATATGTGGGAAGTATTACTGACATAATACCAGAAATAATACACATTTCATTGAATTTTTAATGGCTTTATTGATAGAATACGTCACAAAAATGAAAAGAAATTCCAACTCAAAACAACCCATGTCCATTTCTGATTTCTGTTTAACCTTAATATGATGGAAATTGAGTTATCTTTGATAAAACAAGATCAAACTCATGTTAACTTATTAACAGCAGCATCACAGCTGACATGCAGCCTATGTTAACAACACGTCGGTACGAGCTGCGGTACTTCAAGTTTCAAGTTATTCTCCAAATAGTTTAAAAAGAAACACATAAATCTACTTTTGTTGCGATTAGACGTTAGCTTGTAAAATAACTGCGTACATTGTAAACAAGGCTTTGACTGCAGCCATATTGCCTATACCACACCCATCAAACATTACCTCAATAAAAGAGCCTTCAAGCTCTGATCCTAGATGCTGCTCTGTTTTACTGTTCTTATTTGCACACTAGGTGAACTGCTCTGTGAAATACAAGCATGCATGTTGTATCCATCTGGACATTGGTTATCAGAGGAATGGCCACAAATAGATTTCAGTTGGTAGTCTGTTGCATTTAATGGGCACAGAGGAACAGCCGCGTGATGGGACCCACATAAAAAATATCATGCGATGCTAGAGCGGCTGACCTTGCTTTATCCTCCATGCATGGCTTGCATTTGGGATATCAGCAGGGCCACATGGCAGACTCTTAGAAAATAGAAAAAGCAGGGGCAGAGTTTGTAAGCAATACTCTCAGACTGTGGCAATGTGTAGAGTCAAATCAAGTCTGCATGATTCAAAGCTTGTAAGCTGTCAATTGACATACATCATCAAGTTAATTTAATTATGGAAAACACTTAAGAGTGTAAAGTTAAGAGCACCTATACTAAATATAAACCATTGTACAAACTGGCATTGACTGTCAGTAAATGTGCTCACGTGTGACCACAGCATGACTAAGTCATAGTCAAATCATTATTCAACATACTAGAAAGAATAATGTTGCATTCTGATCCTATCCAGAAAAAAACAACATTAGCATTCCTCTTAATATAAACAGGATATGCATATACTGTATGTGACGGTGATGTGTTCTGATCCTAAACACCAAACGTCACACTGAACATGCTGTTGTTTATTCACAACAAATCTGTTCACATGAGTGATGCCGTTGGATTTGGTACAGATAACCATAGCAACAAGATGATGGTATGAAGATGTAAGATGGTGGAAAGCACGCCTGTTCAAGCAGCATTAAAAGGTACCATTTTGAGTTATCCCCTTTTTCTTAGTGTGTTTCCTTTGAGTGACACTTGATACAACATTTCAGACGGGAACATACACTTCTGACCCCATTACTCCAACAGTAAACCCTCCTACCTCCTCATTTGTAAATACATTAAACCCCCATTAGTGGTCCTTCATGACCATGAGTATCCTGTATGTTTACTTTTGATACTGAATAAAGTCTACTGCATCAAGTTTTTAAAAAAAGGCTATAGTTTGTTATTTCGGGTAAGTCGCCTGTTCACTTTATTTTCTAGAAAATATGAGAAGATCAAGACCTGTCTAACATCTGCCCATAGTGTTACGGCAACACTGTCCCTGATAGGTTGTATGGCATGGCTGTCAAGCTAGTAAGGGGTCAGCCTTCCTGCCTGGATGTACGGCCAATGGCTTGGAATCCACCGTCTTGATTAGCTGAGGCCAGCAGGTGTGCGAGAGACAAATGTTTGGGACTGTGAGATGCTTCGTGAGTTTTTGGACGAGAGACTGTTTATTGCTTCCCGTTTTCTTCGTGACTAAGTCTGTTGAGCTATTGTCGCGTGTTTAGTGTTATAATATTGAACTGTCATCCGACACGGAGAAGAACGCGTTGGAACCGAGCAGAGTGGGCTGGTCCAGAGAGTGACGCATCGCCGTGCCGAAAGAAGACTGCAACAGGTAAGGCCTGTCCCCCTTACCGTACTTGGCAGCCGCAAACAATTGTCATTGTCTTCCCCAAAAGTGACAGAAATTCTCCTTTGACAAGGCTCAAACAATAAACACAGCTTACAATAAAAACACATTTAAAAACAAAAGTATAGACATCAAAGGGGGGCATCTGATTAGCTTAGCTTAGCATAAAGACTGGAAATGACTTGGCCTTCTTCATCCAAAGATTTAAAGAAGAAAATGCCTTTAAACAACTCCAGAATGTAGCCTACATGTTATTTCTGGTTGTATTTGTCAGATTTTAATGTCAGGTCAAATGTAACACCCGTATTTGTTGCATGTGGTCAGGGTTTTGAACACAGAGGCCCATGGGTACTGATCATGTGATAGAATAGCTTTGCAGCTGTAACAACTATTTTATTTGGTCTTCTTCCTGGGCCACATGAAAAACGATTGCTGCATATGAGATTCCCATTTGAGTTATATTTTCTGGTGTGTTTAACACTATCAAATGGATGATGTCACTGACGGCAACTGTAAAACTAATGATAGGCGAACCAAAAGACTAACAACTAAAGGAATTGTTTTTTAAAATAGGCCATGGTTTTGCTTTTAAATTTGTCCTGCAGGCTTAAACCCTTTTACTGGCCTGATGCCTGATAAAAGGCTCTGGAGGTATTTCAACTCTTAACTCATCTGCCAGAATACAAAAGGTACAAAAAAAAAGGAAAGACAAATGAAGATCATTTAGAGGTAAAGCTCGCAGCATGGCTTACAGTGCAGAGTCTCTATTTAGGATGACGTCCCTTTTCTATGTCAGGTGTTGAAATGCCCTTGTCACATTAAGTGGCAGATCTCCGGACACTTAAAATTCCTCCCCACCCCCCTCGGCAGATGCAGTGTTTTTAATGACATTGTCTGCTTCCTGTCAAGTCAGCTGGGGGCCTTATTTGAGGAAAGTCACCTGTGGAAGGACGGCCGAAAAGAAGGAAATGTCTTGAAGGGCAGCACAGGAACTCAGCTGGGCTCTGACTTCCGTGTGAATGCTACACATGCCACTACACACACACACACACACACATACACACACACACACACACACACACACACACATACACAGACACTTAACCATTACAATTTTGAGCTGTGTGTGTCATGCCAACGGTGTGTTTTTCTCTACATTAGCTCAGTGTTCTTTTAACTGGGCTCACAGGAATTAATCCAACGTATGATTGAATGGTTTATGAAGACGTCCAAAGGGAAATATAAAAATCTTTTCATCTCAGATATAAAAGGAGAAACTGTTCAGATGAGAAGGTACTTAACTAGAAAATTGGCAAGCAAGACAGCAGGGTTGGGGTTGAATAGCGTATGTGTGTGGGGCTGCATGCACGTAAAAACTACTTCACTATTCAGGTGTGCTTTGCTTGCTTAAACTCCGGTCAGCTTTATCTTTAATTCAGACAAATCTTTTCCCCTCGGGCACTTGTCTCACCTCTTTCTGTCATTCCTTTTTCTCTTTAATTTCCTCTTGCTGGTCATTTTTCACAGAGAATTTTCTATAAGCTTGGAAAACGCCTGCCAAGGTAAGGCAGAAAAAACTGGACAGGACAGATGACATGTTGAGAGAAAAGCTGGATGGGAGGATTCTGCACATGAAACGGCTGAACATCTGCCTGAATTGGAGTTAGTTTAGCTGGATGTATGATTTTTCTCACACCATAGAGTCTATAGTGTGAGAAAAATCCCACACAGTTTATGGCATAGACTGTGTGGGTACTACTTACTGTTCAAAACTGCACTGAGATAGTGCTTTCTGTGCGTCAAGTTGTACTGTATGTTCAAAGTAAAGTTGCGAAAATTGGGGCGCCAGTGGCTGGTCCGCCTGGTCCTAGTGGTTAGTCCATTCGCCCCATGTACAGATGCTACAGTCCTCAAAGCCGGCAGCCCAGGTTCGAATGTCCCCTGTGGCTCCTTTCCCGCATGTCATTCCCCACTCTCGCTCTCTCCCTGATTTCCGACTCTATCCATTATCCTGTCTCCCCAACAAAAAGCATAAAAAGCCCAAAAAAGGTCTGACAAAACAGTTACAGAAATTGAGAATAACTTGATGTTCTGCTGTGTTTTTGTTTTTTTGTGCCAAAATTGAACACATCAAACGCATAATTTGTACATTACAATAGCAATCTTGAAATCATTGGCTATACCATTTTTCTTGGCTGGTTTATTTTGATAGTATTTACAAAATGCAGTGCTTTGCTCGAGGATTTTAATGTGTTCGATGCTTAATATGTAGAGAACAGAAGACAAAAAGGTCATACAGCTTATTTGAATAATCATTAACTGTTTTTCCCGACATAACTTGTATCCATTCTCCACCAGAAATGTGACATTTTAATTTTGAATAGTCAAATATGTTGATCTCCTGTATTGCTTTGCTGACATCTTTGATAAACAGTCTACCTAATAGTGACATCTCCCCAATAACCAATAACTTGACTTACTTAAATGCAGCTTATTCTTATCATTATCGATATCCATTTAACTAAGCTGACATGCTGTAAAACTTTTAAACCAAAGGGAAAAGTCCATGTTTGTTTTGGTCTACAATAAATGGAAACTAAAGGCTGTATAGTGTTTCTAAGGTAGAGATATAAACCATCCGCATAAGCTAAACTGATAATGTAACCTTGAGGGAGTACACACAGAGAGAGAAACAAAAAACCTCTTTGCAGAATATATGGCTACTATACAGGTGGCATGTGTGTAGCCAAGCTCTGCTTAAACTTGAAGGTGTATTTGTTGTTTTTTGGTAAATGGTAAATGGACTTGAGCTTGTATTAAGTTTTCTAGTCTGCTGCCTACTCAAAGCGCTTTTAGACCGCATGTCACACCTACACATTCACACCCATTCACACATAGATGGCAGTGGAACCAGGTTGCGAAATACAGGGGGGTCTAGGGGGGTCTGAGACCCCTTGATTGACACTTGAAACCCCCTGAAAGCCTCAAAAGCAAAAGTTTGGGGGGTCTCTGGAAAAAAAAATCACCTGCAATTGACTTTATACTCTGCAGTGGACCAGCGAGAGAGAGAGAGAAAAAGAGAGCGATGTCCGCTGTTAGGTCTTTGAATGCAAAGCACACAACTACAAACGATGTATTTCCCCGTTTTGTGCAGCTGCTTGCTGGAGATGTGATTCGACGCTCTCTTGGGTTTGCTGCATCTTGATAAGAAATCTCCCCACACGTGGGTCCAGGATCGGAACTTTTTAAAACGGGAGTGCTGTTGTCTTACACGGAGCCACCGGAGACACTCGGTGCGTTCAGTGCGGCCGTCCAGACCATTTGCAATTATTTCTGTGCAGCGTACTGTATCAGCGCTCAGTGCGTGTGCAGGCAAGTGCGAGTGAAAAGGCACAAATTGGTGCATAAAAACTGATCAGAATGCAGGAAAATGAATGTTAGGTGTCAAAATCCCCCCCCCCCCCCCAAAAAAAAAAAAAAGTTCAGGCTCACGATTTTTTTTTTACTTTAAGCCCTGAAGGGGGGCCCCCCCCGATTGCCACCGGGTATTTTGCCCCTGAGTGGAACCATTCATACGCCTCTGATAGGGCAGCGGGAGCAACTTGGGGATAAGTGTCTTGCCCAAGGACACATCAGACATGTGGCTGCAGGAGCTGGTTTCTCCTGTCCTGACTGTCCTGACTTTTTCAGCTTCCTTGCCCCTTCATCCAGCTTTTGCCCGCCTCTGTTTGCGCAAAGTGCAGGCCTGCACACATCCCTTTGATTCACATTGTGGAATGCCAGGTTGTGGGGAAGAAGGGGTTGAAAGCTCATGTAGCTAGGATTATGTGTGTGTGTTCACAGACAACTTGGTAACTTTGGTTCCTTCAGACAAAAATCCAAAACATAAGAAGCTGTGTATATGTAATATTTATTTATATTTTATATAGGGTTGTGCGGTTATGAAAATGACTGGAGAAATGTAATACGGGAGAAACCTGGGAAAAACAAAAATGTTTGCAGGTATGGTTAAAAATGAGAAATAAAAAGCTCTTTATTAATGTTTCAACAAAAACTGTATCATATCATTTCATGGTGAATCACATTAACTCACATGTAAGCCTATGGTAATGGACTCTGGAAAAGTTAACATAAGGGATCTCATTAGTGTCGTTTGAAACAGAAGCATCACATCTTATGTTCTGTAAGGCAAGCAATATGATTCTTATGCTCCACTGCTCTTCATATGATGTATTCACTTTGATCTGTAATGACAGTCACGTCCTTCCTTTCACCCTTTGCTGGCTGGAATGAGGCTTCCAATAAAAGGCAAGAAATATTAAGTTGCTGGATGAGATCAAGCCCATCAATCTCAACAAGTATCAGATTTTTGCAACAGAATTGCCCTCAGCAACTCAGCGGCGTTAATCTTTCTGATGATCTTTTCCATCCTCACAGGGTTCAGCATCAACAAATAGCACTTTAAAATTGATGCTGAAGGAGTGGAGGAGTCATGCTGATGAAGAACTTGCCGTTGGTGACATGCGATGAAAGTAGACCCTGCCAGAAGGAGTGTTAATGATGAAAAAAATCTCTCCTTGCTCAGGATTTAATAGTGCTTTTTACTGGATCAGAGATAACACTGACACATTGTGTAGCAAGGCAAATTTTAATGACTGCCATGTAATGACTCCTCAACCAGACTGTTCACCTTTTCAGGGTCTCATTGTATTTTCCCTTCTGCTGCAGAATGTGTCAGGCATTTCTCATAAAGGGGGATGAGTGTTGTGCAGAGTATAATTAGACATGTTACCCACAGGAGACTTTCAGAGCTTCCTGAGTCACTCTCTGTGCAACCCCAAAAGAACAACCCAGTTCATACATAAACTGTTATAATACCGCAAGAGATTAGATAATACTGCTTTAGTGTTATGATGCTACACAACTCCTCTTGCTCATCATGGCTACTGAGTAGTGTTATCATTGAGATCTCAAATGTTTATTTCAGGACTTAACTGGTAAAATCTGAAGATTAAGTGCAAATAAAGCTTTAAATATTATCTCATGGGGTTTCACGAGTAAACAGGGGTTCATCTAGAGAGAGAAAACACTGGTGTCCAAAGATTTACTTAACCACTAACAGTATGGAAATTAGACATTGACTACATATCGGGAAATATGCTTTAAGCAGTGCTGAAACTATTACAGAAAATGGATGTCCAAATTGATTATTCATTGGGGGATGAATTCCCAAAACTAAAAGTGTTTCACATTTGCAGGGCTCCAGCTTTTCATATCCAAGCATTTGCTGTATTTCAAGGTTGAATTCTATTGTAGACTGAAAATACTTTGTTTTGAAATGTTAGTCCAACAGAACTGAATTGTGAATAGCCCTATTCAGACTGTCATTTCAAGCGACGGTATTCACGCCCTTTGACGATTCGCCTTCAATCAGAATTTTGCGGAGGCGTCATGGGGGGACGAAGTGATCACATCTCTGTACCGTTGTCGGAAGTGGTAACAGAGGCGCTACAGAGGAGAGACGGCCAGCTTTGTGTGCGCGCGCATGTCTGACTGTGTGTACATGTGTAACTCCCGCTGTGCCGGGCTTCCACAACACCGAAACGCAATGTGAATTGACAGACTGGGACACCAATATTATGCCTTCGCGGAATCAAAGAAGTGTAAAAAGACATGATGACGACCAAGCTTAGTTACGGCACTTTGGCAAAAAAAACAGGCTGAAAAGGGCTAATGTTATTTTGGGCTGTTCTTAAATTTCACAAAAACAAGTCTTTGGTGCAGTCCTGATTGGCACACCTTAGAGAATTTAGTTTAAATTCTGCTTTATGTTCTTTACGTGGCGGATATACCAGCTATTCCTTTTCAGTTTGTTTGGTTTAAGCATCCATTTTTTATCTATCTTTGTGCAATATGAGATTTTGTAAGTGGTAGACATTTTTCATTTTTGTTGAATATTAGAATTCCAGCCTGCCTAGATTCTGGTATTTTCTTGTTATCTAACTGTCTCAACAAATTGACTTTTTTTCCATACAGTACTGGACTGTATTCTTAAATGATTAAAGACACCCCACTGTATTCCCCATGAGCAGGCACTTTGCAACATTTAGCAACAGTGATAAGGAACATTTTCTTTTAACAGGCAGAAATCAGAGCCAGAATCATTAGTGGACAGCCGTCTGCCTCTACCAAACCAATAACGTCCACAGCTGTAAACGTTATGTCATATTCTGGCCTTTACTATACTATACTGATCTTTTTTTAGAATTTGTTTTTGATGTGTGCAAAAGCAAGGAGGAAAAAAACTAGAGCACAGAGACCATGAAGTCCTAAAGCAAATAAATGTAATGCATGATTTAAACATTTAAATCAACAGCTCTGCCTCCTAAAAATTAAACATCCAGATGGAAAAATTATTACAAGCTATTAAATGTTTCTGCAAAAGCCTCATGAACCATACAACTTTTTCCTCTCAGATTCCATGCTTATATTTTGTGCTTAAAACTTAAACCAACTTTACTACGGGGACCATATTTCAAACCTGATTGGTAAAGAAGCAGAGGGATTTTCTGGCACAACTTCACCAACTAACCTTAACCTAAAAACTACTAAAACAACTACTAATCATCCAAATTGGGACACTTTAATTTTACTGATAACCCACATGTATTGATCCACAGATCGGTGACGTGCACTGGCCACAAAATGTGGTAGGTAAAGTTGTCCTTCTGGGCGGCCTGTTAAAGTTAGTTGTCAGCGGCATTTACCCCTCACTGAAGTAGATCGCAACGGTGCTACTTCCAGACTGTACCCACTGTTCGTGTTTTATCGTTTGTATGTCGGCATTTCCACCGTGGGCAAGTGAAAATGGGCACTTTCAGTGTGTGCAAAATGCAACAATGATTGACATATATACAGGCTAATCAGTGTTGCAAGCATGGTGTATTGTTTTGGTATTTCAATTGGTTAAAACTGGGACATATTTGTGTTTTTAATAGATATTTGTGGGGGCTCAGGAAATTGAAAACAGGATGTCCCAATCAAATCGGGACGTATGGTCACCCTAAACTACACTCATGCATGCTTTTATAGAACCCAGCCCACACCTAATCGCTATCTTTTGTGCCACTACCTAGCAGGCTAACAGTTTTCAGATTCACATTTCTTGCCACGACAAAGGCTCATCTAATGTTCAGGCAACGCACATGAATGAAGTTCACAGCAGAGAGGAACGAGCATAGACATTTGATTCTAAAGCAGTGAAATTTCAGTTGCAAAGTGCGTCAGCAAACTTCCATAATGTTTTAAACATGTCCTGTGCACTGAGAAGTGGAGGAGGAACAGAAAGAGAAAGATTGAGTGAAATGTGTTTTTGCTATTCCTTTCATGCGTAATCAGTAAAGCTGTTTGTCTACACTGAGGACTGACAAGCCAGGGTATGTTAATACCAGCTATTTTATTCGCTACTTGAATCACAAATACCACATTAAGCAGCTGCTAGACAGTTCAGCCAAGGCTTCATCAGTGAATAAGTAATAGGCTGCAACTTCACACAGCTGGCCTGATGCATGTATAGAAGTCATAATATGTTGATGTGAGTCCATGTTTGATTCAGTATATGTTGTAGTAAAGCAGCTACCTTAAGGACACCCAGCACTTATTTGTGTTGATGTAGTCAACACTGTCTGCATCTAGTTCAATCAGGAGAGACAAGAAAATTAAAAAAATGATTTATTACAATGAATAATATGAAAATGTGACTTGACAGAAAAAGTCTTTGGCGCTTGGACTCTATGGGGTGGTTGATGTGTTGAGAATGAATTCTGATCGTCATTAGAATAAATCCCCCATGGAGTCCAGACCCTGGTGGTGGTGAAGCTGATGATTTGATGAGACCGGATGGATGAAGAATTGATGGATGATGAATCTGCTGATGAAGATGGCGGTGATGGGGAGGTGGAGGGGCGCACGAAACATCAGCATGAAAGAACTAGGGCAGAGAAAGAATCATATTTAAAAGGGGAGCAGAACGATGATAGGCTGAAAATGAGGGAGGAACGCCGTGCCATTGGTTAGATGAGTACCGCTGACGAGACAGCTGATTACCCAATGACAGCCCAAAACTGACAGCTTGAGAATGACTGCGGATATGTGGGTGCACGTGCAAAAAAGAAAAGGGTGAATGAGAAAGACCTGATCGTGATCACTTATTGTCTTCCTGACTGAACTTGCGCTAGAGCTTCATTATACATTTTTGCTAGTTGCATAATCAATTGTTAGAAGCAATACAAAATACTGCATAAAATTACAGTAGCTGCACAGAAAAGCTGCACTGATTTCTGTTTATTTTGATTGAACATTTGTATAATTGTGTATAATTTTTAGAACAGGCAAATTTCAAAGTTTTATTTTAATCTACAACTGATGGCTTTTTATGTCAAAATGTGCTTCCTTTTCTTTCTTGCTCTGGGTTTTTAAAATGTATTTCCAATGCACTATAGATACTTCAGTGGTAAACATCACAAAAGTTACATTTTCTATGTTTGACGCTTCTCTGCCACAAGGTCGCCATCTTGGCTAACTTTCACCTGTTATTAAACAGAGGGCCCACACAGGTAAGGAAAAGTAACAACATGTTACATTTTCTCTCTCTTGTTTATGTTTCCTTATATTTCAAGAAATTGGTAAAGGCTACATTTGCCATTGAAAATGTCACATGAAAAATCCTCTGGTTCATCAATATTTTGGAACACAACCTGTAATTGGTTGATAGAGGGGCGCCTGTGGCTGAGTGGTTGAGTCGGTCGTCTCTCAACTGCAAGGTTGGAGGTTGGATCCCAAGCTCTTGCAGCCACATGTCCGATGTCCACTTAACCCCAAGTTGCTCACCCTGCTTCATCTGTGGCATCTGAATGAATGGGATTAGCTAATACTGATGGCCACGTTACATAGCAGTTTAGTGCTGTACATGGGTGAAATTAGTCGGTTGGTCAAGTTTGCAGAAAATTTGCAGTGATTGGCAAAAATTTCAAGTTGCAAAAACGTGTGATTTACTAGTGATTTACTGGGTAACATGTCTAATTATACTCTGCACAACACTGATTTACTTTACTTGAAATTGTCTTTATTTCTGAAAAGGAAACCCCAAATTGATCATTTATTTCATTTAAATAAAAATTGACTGGTTTGTACTTTCCACATACATTTTCACATTTAACATCAGTGCCGTTATTCACATGGGTTAGTCTAATGACGTGGTAGGTTGATTATCCAGAGTTTAACATCGGAGAGTTCCCCTTTAATTCCAATGTTTCTATCCAGAATTTTAACATATAACATTATATTTTTATTGCAGTTGAAAATATTCTTTTTCGATAGTTGGTCCAGTATTGACATATAGGCTACTTTTTCAATACCATCCTCATGCAAGCCTGGAAAACCATTAGATGACCACAGGGGTTGTGAATTTTGTTAAAGGTAACAAAATACTCTGTTACATGTTGCCAAGGTAAATATGTTCATGAATGATCTATTTAAACAAACTGTCATAGTCATATGTGTGACATAAGATGGTTTTATTTTGAAGTCTCAGGAAATAACCTGTGCAAATAGAAACATTGTTGCATTTCCCTTGAAGAAAGATTTCATTAATGACAGCTGCATAAGTATTTGCAAACAGAGCAAAAAAGGTGACCAACCTTGACAATCGACATGATTGAATCAACGTTTCTTTGTGTGTTTTGATGCCTACCACGATGACCCTTCTTTGTTCCGACATTTGATGAGGTTCACAATCTAGCCTCAGAGAGCGCCAAAATTGCAACGACCTCATTAACGTGACAGATGCTGATAAATGGGCACTGTATTCCATGTGCATCATCATCCTCGTCATAGAGACCTCCGTGATTGTGAAAGACGTGACAATCTGATGTAGATGATGTTCATTCTTTGCGCTAATGCTGTCGTCTGCTTAAGCTCTCTCATGACTACGACTAAGGATCTTACAATAATCTTTCATCCTCTTAGGAGACGAAAAACTTTGCCTCTGAGAGTTTCCCTAGAATAGATCACCATTCATACGAGAGATTATCCAACACAAGTTTGCAGAGGAGAAGAAAGTGAGGCAAATTGTAAAAGATGGGAAAAGGAAATAAAAGATGTTCTTGGCTGTACTTAAATATGGTGTAAGATGACTCACCTTAGACAATCAGCATAAAAAGGTATTAAATAAAATGTGAAGGTCACGGAAAACCCTATGAGTATAATCTTTTTAGCACAATGCTTTTTCTTAATATTTGATCTTTGGTCTTTTTGTCATATTTCAAGATTTTAACTCTAATTTGTGTCATGGAAATATGTGATTGTCTCTGCAAGGTTACAGCAGTAAGAGCACACTTGTTGGTAATAAGGGCAAGCCAATTGTACCAATGTAAACCTTCTTTCTGATTGCTGACAGGACTATTAATCCCAGATGCCATTCACTTGATTTTCAGCTCTGTGTTGGCTGCTCATTTGAAATGCCTGACAACCGTTAAGGGTTGGTGAAAACCATAAAGTAATAGGGTGCTGATGAATTTACCGGCAGCCCTGAGCAGGAATATTTTTGATCATGAGTCCAGAGTCAATTTTGTTGTGAGTTTTATATTCCAGGAGTTTGATGGTCTTACTTGACTTTTTCACAGAACAGCAAAGGTAATTTGGTAATTTGCCAAATTAATTTTTTTTATGTGATATAGCCTACTCCAACTTCTCAGATTGTGTTTTGCCCAGTTTTTTTGTAAAATTGATCTGTCAATGTTAAGGTCAGTTTGGTCAAACTTGAATCCATACTACTGTAACTACCTAAAGTGACATAGGCTGAACATTTAAACCATTTTTCAATAACTCAATCCATTTTCACTGATGAATTTTCACGTTAAGATAACTATTTTAGCTAACTACTAGTCAATGTATCCATTATTTTGGTTGTAACAATTATGGTACTAGTTTTCAGGCTTTTGAAAACAATTGAAAACAGACGCTGGTGCTGAGAAAAAAACGCTAGGTGGACACGGAGCCTTAGAATGCTTTTATTACTTCTCCTTTACTGGGGGAATTGGAAATGTAACTCTTTTTTATTTTATTGATTTTGAACTCTATATGTATTTTTACTGGACTAAATACTTTTTTGTACTTTGTGGGTCCAGAATTTTCAATCATAACGTTTTCAATCACAATATACTTCCTAGCATAATCATTAAGTGATACGAAACAACCCAAATGTTTCTATTTGGAGAGATTTTTGTTCCACCTCGACATTTCCTGCTTTAAACATCAATCTGAACTTTGTACTGTAGGGGTAGGACAAAATATCGATGCAGTCCGTCCTTCTGACTCCTGTGATACAGTTATCACTGGTGCCAAACTGCAATATTTTAATTTCAAACAAATACAGTGCCCTTAAAAGTTTTTAAAAAATCGATTTAAGTATAAATTAAGATTCTTATCTTCTGAGATTTCAAATAGATTCATAACTTCCAAAGATGGATTTTTTGGGGGCTAATCAGTCACTCCCTGCTAAGTGCTAAGGCTAGTTCTTCAACTCAGTAGAATGACAAATGGAGCAGCAAGAAATTCAGCCAGTCTCACAGATGACTGGAGTACATCCTGAAGAATGTACCCGTCCAAAAATAGACTTTGAATCATGAATTCAGAATCGTTCTGAATCGAAAAATAGATTCTGAATCGAATCGTGACCCCAGGAATGGAAATGGAATCGTGAGACGCCCAAAGATTCCCAGCCCTACTTAACAGATTTTCTCTGGAAATTTGACTCACTGCGTCACTACTTCATGACTCCTCACAGTGGTGCTTATGACATGAATGAGGCTAATTGGCCAAAGAAGAAGTTGACAACTGGATAACAGAAGAAGAAGAAGAAGATGGACTGTTAATGTCAGACAGGTGAAAAAGAAGTTAAAGGATGAAGCGAGATAAGGGGTGAAACTGACACTAAATTGCAGAGAATACATTCATCCTGCACTTTACCACTGGTGAGACTAAACCTGTCGCACTTCACTGCTCAAGTCTTTGTTAGTCAGTACAGTTATCTCACAAGACTTAAGGCATGTTTTTTGGCATTTTAAGCATTTGGTCAGAAACATGTTCCTGTGCTGTTTCAAACTGCGATTAGAGAGAGAGTAAAATTGTAAACCTCCTGTGTTAAACAGAGACTCACCCTGCCACGCATGGTTTTAAATGATCCTATTACAAAGAGGAACGCAGTCAGCAACATTTCAGTGGATTCAACTGTAACCACTCGAGGAGCTGAAGCAAACTATCTCTAGTCTCTTCTTTGTATTTACAGTGTTTTAGCATGTTAGGTAACTAGCCCAGATAGAGTGGAAAGTATCAAAACTCACTCTGTTATTTGTCCTCCCTTCTCTCTCTTTCCTGCAGGCTGGTTTTGGATATGGCCTCCCGATCTCCCGTCTGTACGCCAAGTACTTCCAGGGAGACCTGCAGCTCTACTCTATGGAGGGTTATGGCACATCAGCTGTCATATACCTGAAGGTGAGAGAAACCCCAAAAAACAAGAACTGAACTCTGGTCAGACCAGTATCTGGTCAGACCAGTATCTGGTCTGCTGATCACTTAGTTTGTATTACTGTTTAAAAGTTAGTTCAGATCCAACACAACATTTATGGAACTATTATAATGCAATTTAAAAAAAGCCTTTGCATAAACTTATCATAACTCAAGTTTAAACAAGCTCCCAAAGTCATCATATTCCTTTAGATGTAATGTCTGTTTTATTGAATTCAACACAAAAGCAACTGTCTTTAGTTAAGACTTCAATCCAGCTCCTTATCTCCAACCTTTTTCAGAAGTGGATTTACCTATATGCATGCCAGCAATGCAGATTTTCATTACTACATACTTATCAGGCAGTACATTCAAGAATACGCTAGTGTCAAGGCTGCTCCAGTTGATGTACACTCTGTGAGAAACTTAACAGAAAGAAGTACATCAGAAAAGAACTATTCAAGTATCTTAAGCACTAGAGCTTGAAAAATATTCTGCAGCAATGTTAACAACTAGTTTCAAAGATTAAAACTTTCCCCATCAGTGAAAAGGACTTAATGGGTTTTTTTAATCAGTGTAGGTTTCCACACAATAACTTTTTTAAATTGTTTGTAATTCAAAAGCAACAAATGCTTTTGCACAGAATATTGTATCTGCATTCAGATACAGCCCTGTAACTGTGAAGACTCCTGTCTTTGAATACATTTTAATAATGTTGCTTACATTTGCAATACAAGAAAAGAGAGTGTATGATTTAGGGTCTGTTTTTATGCTTTTATAGAGATATTATGACAACACAGAAACCAAAATATAAAACGATCATTGTAGAGTGTTTGGTGTAAAGTGTTTCCAGGGTATTTTGGACACTGCTCCTCAAACTCCTATTTTGACCAGAAAATGTGGGACTTCTTTGTTTTTCAGACTTGAGTCATCCCTGCTGTAACAGCAAGGTGCACCCAGCACAAAAAGACACACACAGTCACACAATAAAAAGTACTTTAGTTCATTCTCCTGCCATGGAAAGTGTAAATAACCTCTCAAACAACATGCACTCAGTTTTACTGCAGCTAGAACGCAGAGCAGATGATTAGCCTTATCTCAGTTAGATTTGCCCACCATGGAACAGCACGGGGACATCAGGCCTGGAATCTGTCTGAGTTGGACTTGGCAGGATTGGGTTGTTCATTAATTACATTTTGTAATGAGTGTTACTGTTCAACATGATTATTACACTGGTAGGATAATGGCTGTTTATTTTATGGCGCCCTAGAAATATCCATCTCCGTCCTTCTTAATGTCACAGAGTGGAACATTCAATCAAGCTTTCAGTGTTTTTGAAAATACGTTTTCTTTCTCCTTGAAACACTGAGGCCCAGGGAATATTTATTAGGCCTTTAATAGATTGCAAACACACGGTCTGAGCCACATCTCAATCTTGGCAACCCTTTCTCTATACTCGCTCTTTTCCACGCTAGCTCGTTGGTGTGTACAGTGGGTCATATATGCATGGCTGTGGCTGGTGTTGTGGAGGGTGAAGAGCAATAATTCAATCATTAGAGCAAGAAGTGTTGGAATGAGAGCGCTGAGTTCACAAGGGTGCACACAAAACGAGGAGGAGTGGATGCAAATGTGTCTCTGAGAGGGATAAACAGAGAGAAAAAAAAGTTTAAAAGCACTGATATAAATTATGTGTTTCATTTCAGTTGGGAAAAAATGAAATATCTATATAATGTGAAAACTGTTTTGATCCAAAGTTTGATCTTTATGTCTAGTAGATGTTGCTCAGTGACTGTTTCTGTTCTAAATAATAATAAGACATTTGATTTATAGTTCCAGAGGGAGGGGGCAGCTATGGAGAAGGCTGTGTCCCCCCAAGGTTCGGTGCTTGGTTCTATGTGGGGGAGACAAGAGGTTGGCGTTGGAAGAACGGAGGCTATACAGGAAGGAGTGTGGCGATGGAGGAGAGCAGTGAGGTAAGAGGGCGTGTTGTTGAGGGCGTGTTATTAGCCAGTGTCGCATTATTCCGGCATCATGGGAGAGAGTGACTGCAACGGAAAGATGTTAGACAGGAAAAGGGGACAGAGTGTGCTGTGATAAAAGATGAACAAGAGGGAAGAAAAGGGAGATAAGGAATAAGAAATGAAAATTGTTGTAATGATAAGTCACAAATTTCTACTTCAACCAAGGGCACACATGCTTTCAGTGGGGCTCTGAGACGCACACATGAAGTTACATAAACACTTCCCTTAAGGCCTGTAGGCCATCAAAGTGATGTATGATAGGAACAACCTGTGTCAGTAAAGGTCTTTGTGCTTATGTAATGATTTGTTTTCTTAGTTTTTATTCGATTTTGTTTGCGAGTTCCATCATTTTTCTACTTATATATTAGTATTAGGAATGCATTGATTGGTTTGAGGAGTTGCGATGATCAGGATTAAATCAATCTGTCATTTTAGCACTTTGCTAGTGCTTTTGTTGTAGTTTTTCTGTCCTCTTCATACGGGCAATGACATCTCTCACTGAATGAGTTCAGAGTTTTAAGAGCCCAAAAAATGTGTAAATGGCAAAGAGATCTTTGGATCATACAAGAATTCCTTAAAAATAAAGACAAGCGTATATAGAAAACAGAATATTATAATTATTTGTTGGGTTGTTTGTTGTCAGATTCAAGCCTGCAGCTAAAACAAAGCAAGTGTGAGCGTTTTGACATAATAAGGTTATGCATTGCAGATGTGAGCAGTTCAGATAAGGCAACAGCTTCGCTAATTGTTACTTTTGTTCTGTCAATTTTCTCCATTATTTTGGGTTCATGAAACTTATTCCAGAGCAGATCATCCTTCATTTTTTAAATACATAGAAATAAATCATGCAGGAGCCCTTATTCCTTGTTGAAAGAAGCTTTTTTTTAAATAGGCTTTCAGTTATTTTATCATTAGCAAATGAGACAACCCATGTGAGGATGATCGGTCTGTATTTTAGGTGCTATCCCTGTCATGTCAGAAACAGTATGAAGGAGTTGCTTGGTTAACTTAGGTAACAACCGTTCATTTATTCTAACTGATTGAAGCTGAGCAGCCCATTGGAATTGCAGCTGCAAGATTTAACATGCTCTATTTTTCTCAATGAAGAACAGTGGACTCCTGATCATAAGGTGGATTTAAGCCACAAAAAGAACTTTTTAGTGTGTCACAGATGCGTTGTTGTCAAAGTCAATCGAGTCAGTAAAACCCTCACAAGCCCTGCAACCTCCTTCTTCATTTTCAATCTGTCAAAGTGTGAAAAAATATGTTTGTTTTTGTTCACACAGAGTGCTACATGTTGTGTTGTCAGTGAGTATTTAAGGAGAGTGCTGGCAGATGTGCCACTCCAAAGTATTTCTTAACATCTGGGAATTCCTTGCAATCAGAATGAAATATTAATGGGCTATGAATCTCACTTTGTTCCTTGACTTTTTGCTTTGATTACTGTAGCTCTGTTGTAGGTTTGCACATGCCAAAATCTTGTTTCTTTTCTGTGTTTTGGCTGAGAATCCTTTTTTTCTTGACCTTCACCTTTTTGGGTCACAAAAGCATCAAACCATCCCAGCATATGGGACCGACAGACATCATACTGTTTGAAGGGATACGCTCTAAAAGTCAATGATTGGATTTCCCTACAAGAAGTTACCCGAGTCACAATGCATTTGTCAGTCACATTTTTGCGACTTTGTTTTCTGACTGCTTCACTGTACACAAAGCAATGCAGGAGCAACAGCATGAAGGGCAGTTAACATTTGCAACCCTCTGCAGTGATCGTTCATCATTCAGTTTCATCCGAAACCAAATTTTCCATTTAGGATTCCTCCTCTCCAAATCAAACAGACTCAATGAGTTCAAAAGGTAAGAACACTGAGTAAAGACATTTCAGGGAGTCTGTGTTTCTTTTACACTTTAAAAAGATGTCAGGAGGCACTGAGAGCTGAGCAGCTGCTCACGAGTTGGTTAGTGCTTATCTTATATTTATGTTAACATTCTTTCGCTGATCATTGTTGACTAGGTTTAATCAGGGCGCCAAATTTGCAGGTGTAATCCACTCAAAACCGGTAATAGCACCCTTTATTGTGAAGCACTTTGTGACGTCTGCTCTCGAAAGATGCTAAATATAAGTAAACTTTACTTACTTTACTTACTTACCATATAACACAGTTTCACAATAAAAAAAATCCACATTTTGAAAATACATCTGATGGGGCTGTTAGTACAGCTGCTGCTAGCTAGTTTGTAGCTGCTCAGGTTATTTTAGGTTACAATCATTTCAGTCTACATGGTTTAAAAGGTTTTAATCAGGAGCCCAATTATTCGCAAAAACCTGATACTATACAAAAAAAAGGTCCTGATTAGTAAAACTGATAAACACTTATTTTCAATGTGCCAGGGTTTATTTATTTTTCACTAAATAAAGCAGTTTCGAGGTAAAGTTACTGTATGTGTTGTCCAGGCGAAACAAGATGTCTGTAGGGGCTGTTAGTTGAGCTGCCAATGGCTAGTTTGTACATGCTCAGGTTATATTTAGGTAGTGATCCCTTCATTGTTCAGAGGGTTTTAACCAAGAGCAGACTTATTCAAAGAGGCCCCCTCCTCCTCAAAGCGAACAGAACTGGAGATTAAAACCAATTAAAAAAATACTCAAGAAGTTTGTACAGAGGCCTTTGTCCTTGAAGTGGCGACCAAGTTTCAATCCTACCTGTGGCTACTTTGCTGTATATCATTCCCCACTCTCTCTCTCTCTGGCCCTGATTTCTGACTCTATCTACTGTCCTGTCTCTCTAATAAAGCCCAAAAATAAATCTTTAAAAAGATATACTGAAGAAGCAGTTCCACGTTACAAGTCAGTGTCCCTGAGAAAAACTTCAGCGGGTCTTCAAAGCTGCTAGCTGAGCAGCCAAACTTTAAGCTTGTAGCTGACTATATAATCCTTCTTACTGTTTAATGAATGAGTTTGGATTTTTCTTGAATAACAAGCACTCTGGTAGTTAGTTGGCATGGTAGGACTAACGATTAGTTATAACCTTTTAGGCTTGTTCTTATGGAATGAAAACTTCTTTGACTGACAGAATTTTCAGGTACAGACTAGGTGTCAAGACCTATACTTACATTAAAACCCCCAAAAAAGTAGCATCACCAAACCACCTCTGACCACTATGTGTTTCCACTGTGATAGCTAAATGTAGCATAAGGACAAAGAAGAACATGCAAATAGCCGCCTTTTTCCCTCTGCAGCTCAATTTAATTAAAGTGTCATTTCATCCAAGATAATCAAGGTGCTTCAGCTGATTCATTACAGCTCTCTGAGGGCCACAGAATCTCTTACTTCGATATATATATTTTATGATGTGCCAGTACAGTGCAGTGCTTATGTGAGCCGGGACACAAGTGTGCCTCTCACAGGTCAGCGACCTGGCTCCAGGCGATATGGAGCACAGCCAGGCAGTGATGCAGGGCAGCATGGGGTCCGCTGAAAAGTGATGGAGATGCTGGTGCTCTGCTGATGATGCAGACGCGACTCACCAGGGGGCTGATCCGTGGACCGAGCCCATCCCTGGCACTTGTGAGAAAAAAAAACTAAGTCTGGCAGCTCCCTAATCAACAAAGAAGCGGGTGAAAAGAAAAAGACATTTATACCGTCTGGATAAATGTGACTCTCTCTACAGATTTCATACCTAATTTCAGTCAGTGACATGCTACTTGTCATCTTGTTTTCTCTCTGCAGTCTTTAATTAGCGTGCCGGACAAACCTAGAGGGAAGACTTTATTCCAGCTTTAGCATATGGGAACAGGCTCTGGAGCTTTAGTGCTCCATATCGAGGAGAACTCTCCGTGACTCCGTCTCTCTGCTGCTCTCCGGGGAGCAGAGTTAAAGATACATTGCTTTGATGGTACAGAGAACAAAATGCATCCTAGGCTGCCCTTTACCCAAGCAGGCCATCGCTGGGCACAGAGAGAAGTGAAGGCCTCACGCTGATCTGTGCTGTTGTTAATCACATGGGAATTACTGTTGGATTGGACAGTTGATGATGATTGTATAATATATTTTTATGTTTTCATAAAATGATTCATGTAGGACTAAGTAACCAAATAAAAAATATAGGTTTAGTTAAAAACTGTGGAAGCCAATGACAGCCATGGTTGCAAAACATTTGTAATGCTATTACATGAGTTTCTTTTATTTTGAGATTACTAAACTGTTTATAAATTGTACATTTATATTGTATATATATAAACTTTGTTTTGTTATGACATGGGGAACCATAGAGTGTGGCGTGTCCAGACTTTTTTTTAAATGTGGTGGCCCACCTTGGGCACTGATTTATTCTGTCATGTTTGTGCGCACATGTGAATGAATTTAATTGATTTAACCTTTCTATCCCCATTAATGATCTGTACTTGAAAGTAACACAATCATGCAACATATACATCTTCTAAGCGTCATTCTTTGAGTATTTTGAAAAATTGCATGCAAACTCTTGCACACTGTCTAATTTGCAAACAAACATTTATTGGGAATGTTTAGGTACCCAAACATGCTTTGAGATTTTGGGGTTGCACCTGAGCTGGCCAATCAGATTTCAAGGGGGCCCATGCCACCCCTTGACGCCCCCCTGGAAATGCCCCTGGTGTATACACAAAAAATGTGTGGACTAACTTCTTGAAGCCTTGTGGCTAGCAATTTGGCTGTCGCCATCTTGTATCTGTATTTTATCCTTATATTATGTGTTTTTATTTTTGTATACATTTACAGTTTGCACCGTGGCTTGGAGACAAACAATTTTTCAATTATTCTGTATGTCAAGTATATGACAAAATTGACAATAAAGATGACTTTGACTTGTCTTCTTATAACAAGAGTTGATAATATTTGAGAAAGAGGGTAGGTACGCATTTCTACACATGCTTGACAGGTTAGCATGGTGACTTGTCAGTCACAGGGAGCAACGCCCCAAAGCATTTCCTGCTTTATATTGTCAAATTGACCATAACTGGACCATAATATTTAAAATTAACATGATGCATTACTGAAAAACACTTAAAGCTTAAGACTGACACCAAAAAATCATTCTGACAATGTTTACAGGGATTACAAATAGCACAGGAAGGTCAACAATTTTCTTATCTGGTTGCATACAATAAGACTTCCTTTTGCAACCCCTGGATTCGCCCCCTGCTGGTGATTACAGGGAATTAAGGTTTAAGGAATTCCTACCTTAGCTTCAACTTTTGAAACTAAAGAGATGCTTCATCCATTCACATTACAGTTTATGTAGGAAACACAAAAAATGAGTGTCAGTTTCATTTGATCAAACCTGATTTCAGTTTTCAAGATCAATGTGAGGATTGTCTGGTCCAACTAATAAATGAACATTGATTAAAATGAAGTCTGATGTGTAACTCATCAAATACATGCAGCTTAAATCAGGTGCTACAGCTGTCAAGATGCAATCAGTTCTGTGATGGTACTCTGATGTCTTGAAAATAATAAGCAATTACAGCACATTACCATATTGTATGGCTTTAACAGGTTGAGTATCTAGATTCTTCAGGACAATAAAGATTTTTTTACCTGAGAGAATGAAATAATTGATATAAGAAAAAGCATTTAAAAAAAATCAAACACGGCAGTTGTTGGCTTTGGTAGAAAACAAAAATGATGTTTACCTTTACGTATAGGTAGACCATAAATGTAGACTGCTGTACTAGATTGAACCTGTAAAAATTAGAGAGAAAATATACAAAGCAACTTAACATTTAATTATCTATAAACTGTCTTCCTAGTTTATTTTAAATTGACCAACCTTGTTAAGGCAGCACATTTCTTATGAACACTTTTTTTCTAACTCTACTGCATCTGCATATTCCCCAAATTATTACTTTAATGTCAATTGATCTGTTGCAGGTGAAGAAGCTTTGTGGTTCTTTATGTAATTACATTATTCTTACAGTACACACGGTTCAAAATTTTCAACTGCTTTTTATTCCAAAGCTGCTGACAGGAACAATCTGCAGGCGGTTTTCATCTGAGGTACATCAAATACTGTCTTTTACAGATTGAAAAGAATTTGTTCTCTGCTGAAGGTTGTGAGGCAAGGTCAGAATAAAAACTTAAAACTTCGGTACAATGGATTGATTGCGCTTGCATCGCAGCCTGAGACACGTAGACAATGCACAATGCAGCCAGCGAGAATGTCAAATAAAAATCATTTATGTCTGTTATTTAAGTGTTGTTTCCACCTTTGTCAGATCAAGTACTACTCATAATACTGCAAACTTGCATATTTTGTCCTGTATAACAGTGAGGTATATTTCCCACATCATGATTTTTTCTCTTTGCATTGGAACAAAACTTTGCTTTTTAAAGTCATGAGATTCGTAAAGATTCACCACAGTTCAAAGCCCATCAACATGAAAGAATTCAAGTGTGTCATAAGGACTGACATCAGGACGGAAATGCTTAACTTGTGCTGCAAGAGGAGTTATTAATACGCTGAGATGCCCCTGTGGCTGAATGTCTTCAGGAAAAACAAGTGCAACACCTACAAAATTCACAGAAAAAGAAAGTTCACCAAAGAAGACAAGACCAACATCACCTGTGATGACACATTTTCTTGGAAAGACTCGCACCTTTTCCAAAAAGAAAGTTCTTTAAAGTGAGGCATCAATCTGGGTTTTCTGTCTTTGAAAAGATAGATACAATGTTTTGCTAAAACCTAGAAATGTATTTTTGATTTTGATTAGTGCACTCTCCACTCTAAGCCTCCAAAAGCTAACATAAAGTACCCCAATGTAAACTCAACTGTGTGATCACTCATTTTAGCCCACCTCAAATTTTTAACTAAGATGTATTGATGCCAAAGGTGTTATACAATGGCTTAATTGTGAACTTATTTCATATATTTACTCATTCCTGTTGTGTATATGTTTAAAATGAGCAATATGGCTAATGTGCAATATGTGTAAATGCTGATGTGATTGGTATGTGATCCTGCGTTACTCTGTTTAAATGATTTTTGTGGAAACAGTGTAGCAGAGAGAAACGAACAGCGAACAGCATCCAAGTCCAAGACAAATTTCTTTTCAGGGACAATAAGGTGCATCATATGGGATTGGATCAGATTGGATAATGTTATCATATTGTATTGTGTCACTGATGCAATGAAAATTAAACAGAAACAGATAAGAAATACTAATGATTTGTTTTATTGTATTACCTTCTGATTTTACAATTAATGTAAAACTTGTCAATACAGACTGTAAATAAAGAGGTGGGTATGAAAACAGACTGCAGGAAAACTTGATATGTTAAAATGTAATGAAATGCAAGGAATGGGTGATTTGACAGACATCCTGAACTATGAAGTGTTGTTATTATAATGTGCCGACACTGACTCACTGCCTTTGTTTGCACTAATGAAACAAGGAGCCAAAACATTGAGCTTCAATTCATCATCATAATGCGACAGGGTTGAGGTGCTACTCAATTTTACAGTGTAAACACTGTAATGTAAATATGTCATCTGGCGTTTAAAAACAACAACAAGATAGACTATGCTATTAGAGGATTACATTTTGGATCAAGCACACAACATGTAATTACTATGCTTCGAGTATAACATGGAGAAAAAACTATAATTAGAACATCAAGGTCAGATTAATTTAGCAAGGTAATGGTCATTGGTTTCTCAATTGTAAGGAATTAACACCCATGCCTGAACTCTGAATCTGTATTCAGCATTATTCAAATGCAAGCACAGTGTGGCTCATGCAAAGTGTTTTTGCCCTAAAATTCATCATAATTAGCCTGAGTTATCCTGCTATTATCTCTCACTGCAACAGGGGGGATCACATCACAAACTCAATGCTTTTTTCTCTACACCAACACTCAGCCTCTTCACCTCTGCATTTGTATCCCCCAACACACCCAGAGGAAAACCAGTGATTTATGTAGGCTACACACACATAAGGTCTAAAACACATCGATACACCTACAGGAAGTTAAAAGTCTAGCTGAAAACAGAGGTAGAACTAAAAAAATACAAAGTCTGAATGCAATAGGCTACTCTGACCCCCCCAAAAAAACTTAAAACAAAAAAGCTTTATACAATGATAAGCATTGAAACATATTCTTTCCATATCCCAGTTTCAAAACCAAATATTTCAAAAGGGTCAAAGGATGCAAACATCTTGTTATAGCTTTGTCTGTGCAGTAGGCTATGTATCTGCAGCTACAATCTCAGATGACAGGCCACCCCTTGAAAACAGTCGCAGGTTGCAACCAAACAGGAAATGTATTGCACCAAATTGTTTCCTGAGTGCTACATTACGATAAAATTGTCTTTCGTTAGCCTATGTGCTTGTCACTGTTTTGACAGGAGTCTTGACGATTCTTAAAGTCTAAATTGTACGTCAAACCAGTTTAGGTGGGCAGTCAAGAGCTGCTTTGTCTGTTCGCTTCATTTAGTGCAACGGGTAGACCGGCGTCCAGACAATCATTCGTTGAGGACCAGCAAGGCAAGCTCTAGAAAAAAAATCAACTTCTTTACTCATCAAACGTTACAGATAGTAAATAGTGGTAGTGTTTTCTTTGTCTCTTCAGTGAACTTTGAAAATAATATATTATTCTGCATTGCACCGCCCAACACGTTATGGCTTCAGACACCCCGGAACACACACACATACGTACCCCACCACACTTTACGGAAATGACGTCAACGCGCTGCAATTCAAACTTCAGGAAACGAAAGCGTCTTGGCAGGAACGGTTCTGTTGCCGCAAACAGACTAGTTTCTGAGGATACCTTCACTCCGCTTCGTGTGTAAGTGTCTAATTATTTGGGTTAATGTGTTTCAGAAATGTTTGTTTTTTAAATATTGCTTAAGAAGAGAGCTCTGAACTACGACGTTACGTTAGTTTGTCAAAAGCTATCAACTGAAGACAGGTGATGTTTGTAACGTTCAAGAGCAGCCAGTCTTTATGGACGTACATGTTGTTTCATAGTTAAATTAAGAAATCTATTATCTAAAATGTCTGCTGAATAAACGATTACATTCATGTAGTATGTTTATTAAATATAAATGGAAATTAATTGACTTGTTCTGTTAGGACTTCTGTGATTATTTAAAAAAAAAAGAATTACATTTAAATTCCGAGCATCTTGTTAATTAATATGTGAAATGTCTTGTCTCTCTCCTGCAGAAATCAGTGGCATTTGGTGAACACCTATAAAAGCAGCCATGACATCTAAAGGTGCCAAAGACAACTTTGTCACCAAGTTGGGTTTCAAATCGAGCAGCTCAGCCTCTAAAGCTGAGGCAGAGCTGGACAAAGTCAGGAGGGAGAATGCTCACCTCAGAAAAAAAATCGATGAAATGGCCAAACGACACATCAAACCACCTGACTCAGACAAAAGCAAGCTGCTGGAGGTAAAGGAAGTGCATCTTTTGTCAGTTTCCTGAAGGTCTGTCAGTGTTTAGGATGTTTTAACATTGTTTTTTAAAGTGTTTAATGGATTTTTTTTTTTTCAGAGGATTCTTTCCCTTGAGACGCTGCGAGAAAGAAACAACCAGCAGTTGCATGTCAAAGAGCAGGAACTAGAAACCATGAGACAGCAACTTACAGCTAGAGGAGGAGAGGTATATGCACAATACACATTTCTGCAGATATACACAGTTAACATTAAAATGTACTGTAAACATATTGATAAATCCATCTTGAAGTCCTTATGGATACACACACACAAATCTTAGCAGCATGACGTGGGGTAACAAGATACACCTATTGTTTTGTCTTTTGCTAGTAGGGAATATTTGCATTCTTGGTTTTTTGTTGGTGGCACATGTATTGCTGGCAGAAGACATCTGTCAGGAAGGAATAAATCGCACTTGAGTTCTGAGCTGTCATAAAAATGGGGTGGCGGTGGGGGTGGTGTAGCTTCTGTCCCATTCTGACAGCAGCTCAGCTAAGTGAAGTTTAGACAGCCAGCCAGAACTGCATACTAACACATGATGTGTGGTTGTTCAGTTTATATTTGTAAAGCAATCTATTTTCCTCTGTAGTGGGTCTGTGCATGCATTAGCATTCATGCCCTTTTACTTTGACACTGCTGGAGAAATTGATGCTATCTGTTTGACGTTATCATTTCTCATCCTGGTGAAATCTCTGCTGCCATTGTTGCAGGAATTGTTTCTAATTTTAGTCAGTCAGAGTGGCATCAGGCTCAAACTTGGAATAGCATAGTGGTAAATGAACATCAGCTTGTGCGAATGCTGTTTTGATATAATTACATTTGTGTTTCTCCTTCATGAACTTTCTTTAACAACGGGCGACAACTAGAGCTGCTTGGAAGGCAAAGTTAGACTCGTGTGTGTGTGTGTGTGTGTGTGTGTGTGTGTGTGTGTGTGTGTGTGTGTGTGTGTGTGTGTGTGTGTGTATTTATGTGGGGAGCAGATAATTCCTTAGAGGAGAGAAAATATCCTCAGGAAACATCAACACAAGTTGTTTTATAGTTTGTTGTTGTGCATTTCAGGTGGTAGCATCACTGCAGGCCCAGCTGGAGCAACGGAGGAAGTCGGCTGAGCAGAGAGACGTGCTGTTCCAGAACTTGTCACAGGAGACAGAGAACCTGAAAAACCAGCTGGTCACTGTTTCCACCAGGTGCCAAACTCTGGAAACACAGGTTGTGGTAGGTACCAACTTAAAGCCTTCATACACATCTTCATGTTCATTTTAGTTAGAAAGAAATATGTCTCCTCTTCCACATGTCTCATTATCTTATTGGGGGAATTTATTGATCACTAGCCCTGGGATATTATTAATGGTTCTATTTCAGGCTGATGGAAACAAAATGCAAAGATTAGGTGGGGGAAAAGTAGCTGTTTAATAGATTCTTGTAGAAAAGGGTAACCATTTCATAAAATCCCTGATAAACAAAGTTGGTTAAATAAGTTATCCTTCATTTCATAACTAATCATTTATCCATGGAGTAAGATTCAATTCTGCAACCCCTATGTTTCCTCTGCTTCTCCATTCTTCCATTTTAATATCCCCTTTTCTCCAATACTTTTTTTTTTATTGCACATCAATAGTTCTGATGCAGTAGACATATTTTTGGCTGCTTTAAACGTGCAACATTTCATTTTAGTGATTAATTAAATTGAGCACCAGCAATACGAAAGTCTGAATTTAATTTACAATGTACAAGACACTTTGTAAACAAGTCGTATTTGCTTTCATCATAATCAGATCCTGTTTATCTAAACCAGTCAGTGGTTCTCAACTGGTGAGTCGGGACCCAAAAGTGGGTCGCAGAGCCATTTTCAGTGGGTCGCAAATGTGTGCCTGGGAAAAAAATGGTGTCCAAAAATCTACGAAGTGCTTTATAAACCTGTTTGTTTTGATCCGTCTCTTTGTTGTGACATATTTTGTATCATCTGAGGTCCAAACTGCGCAGTTTTTCATTCAATTAATTTGATTGGTAAAAAAAACAACTAAAATTTGGGTCGCCATTTCTCTGTAAGGAGTTGGTGGTGGGCCCTGAGGCTTAATCAGTTGAGAACCACTGATCTAAACAACCCCAAGATTTTAGTCATGTCAATTTCAACAGCTTTATTTTGTTTCAACAGAATGTGTGTGTTGGGTTTTTTTGCCTGAGACTCATGCGACATGACAGGAACCGTGTTTGGAAAATTAACCTGTAGTTACTCTGTTGTCCACTGGGTGGCATTGTGGGACCTCTGATTGTATTCCCAAGCTATTGACATAACCTCTCTAAAGCACTCACTGATGTGTTGTATTGGAAGACAGAAGAAACACATGGTTAGAATTGAGACATATTAAATGTAATGAAGCACATTGAGTTTAACACATCAGTAACAGAAATGTTGTAAAAGATGGAATACAAGCTTTTTAGTCACACTTTGTCTATAGGCTTACATCATTATAGATCATTAAAATCATCACATCAAGAGTCTTTAGTAAATCCATAGTTCTCCCGCAATTGCCGGCTTTCGTTTCGGTATCAAAAGTCAGCACAGATTGTCAGTCAGCCCCTTTGATGCTTGCAGCACAGCAGGCCTGCACTTCACTCCGAGAGAGCAGTCATCAGGATTCTCCTTGGCTTCAAAATCACAAGAAAACACATCAGGAGTTCGGAGAGTTGAAGACTCAGAGCTAACACTCTAAGATCACATACATATCCCTGGGCTTCTGGGGGCCCAAAGTAGTCAAACATCATTTAAAGTATAGATCAAAAATTCACCACGTTTTCCTTATATTCCCCCTTCGATGAAACGTCCTCTGCTTTACTACTATCTCATGTAGAAATGTTCGCTAGTGCATGTTCAGGGCTTATCTTTGCAGATCTTTTAGATTACGATATTTGATATCAGAACCAACAAAAAAATGCTCTAGGCCTTTTTTTTTATTGATGTTTACAAACTGTCAAAAAATCTTGCTAACCCACGTGTTGTAATTACTTTCTTGATGCATTTACTGCTCGAGCTTTTCCAACAATGAGTCTAACAGTAGTCTGTACTAGACATTTTGCACAGAATGTAAGAATAATGTTTTGGGAAACTTAGTACTTATATTTCTCCTTTCATTGTCCTGTCTTTCACCTCTCACTCCTGGTCGATTTCTTTATCTTTGCGTCTTAATGCTAATTTTCCAGGAACACTTTCTCCAAGCTTTTTGCGTAGGTCCTTTTCGCATTGACCTCCTGAAACCTGACCCCACCGACCCCTTTCCTTTCCCTCAGACTTGGATTCACAACAGCTATTAGCAGGCTGAGCTTACGGGATGTGCTTTAAAATCCACGTGGAAAAAGTTGACGAGCTAATGATGCTTGTCTGGAAGTGTGAGAGCTCTCTCGGAGCTTAAGCGCTGAGATGATCCGTTAGATTCTTACTGTTGTGACGAGACTGCGGCAGGTTTGCTCCAGCTCAGACGTTGGAGGGGATCAGACCCTGGGGGGGTCAAGGGGCCAGTTATGAGAAGATGGTACTGTCTTCTAGGAATGGGTGGCTGTCAAGGATTTGTTGCTAGGGCTGCAGCCAATGATCAGTTTCTGCAGTGTTCTTTGCTGCATGGTATACAATTAAGAGGATAAATCATTCAAACAACGATGATGTTTGATTCTTAGCCTTTGGCAAACCTACTTGTTAATGCCCAGGAGCGGCTGTGGCTCAGTTGGTAGAGTTGGCAAGACATTCCCCGACTTGCTCCCGCTGCTTCGTTAGCAGTGTGTGCATGTGTATGAATGGGATAAGTTACTTCTGATGGTCACCTTACATAGCAGCCTCTGCCATCAGTGTGTGAATGGGTGTGACAAGTGGTATAAAGCGCTTTGAGTAGTCAGAAGACTAGAAAAGCTCAAGTTACCATCTAATGTCTGTTGCGATTTAGCCCGGTAGCATCAAAAGGGGGAAAAAAGTGTAACATTATTCTAGATCAGCCTCATCTGTTATGGACTTGTGTCATAATCCTGAATTGTGTTGGATTCCGTTCAGTTTTTTTCCTGAATCTTATCTTTAAAGTCACCTCTGTGAAAGTATTGTGCCTCAAATCTGAAGAAGTCATTGTTACCCATTTCTTCTCTAATTTAGTCTCAGTTTTAAATCTGAATTTTAATGTTTTCTCCTCAGAATGGACAGGTACCTCCTGCAGACGTGGCTTTGGCGCAAGATCAACTAAAAGACGTGAGTGTGGTCAATGATTTACTCTTTATTTTACAGCATGACATGTTGTCATTATGGAGGATATTATCAGGTAATTGGAAAAAGTTTTCCTAGCAAGCTGTTCATTCGATTACACTCCGTTCAGGGCTGGAGGGATTAAAAAAATTCTCTGAAGCTCATCAATCAATATTTTCAAAAACACTCACTTTCAAGGCAATCTCATTAGTCTGTGTGGAGAAAGGGACACATGGGGTCTCTTTGGGGTAGAAGAAAACATTTGGATTATTTTGTACGATTGAAAGCAGTTTTTGCTTTTGCTTTCCACTTAGTTTTAATGAAAAAAGCCTCGTCAGCACACCAAGCATCTGCACCGTAAAAAGTTGTTTTATTTTCTCAGTGAATACAGTTTGTCTGTATAAAAGGTGTTCGTCTCACCTCCAGGCTCTGGAGAAGAACCAGCAGTGGCTGATGTACGACCAGCAGAGAGAGGCCTACGTTCAGTCCGTCCTCGCTCGCATAAAGGAGCTGGAGCAGCAGCTACAAACCAAACAAAAGGCCGGTTCAAACGGTGGGAAACGTAGGAGGAATTGAATAAGCTACATATGACATCGGGCAATTGTATACCCAGAGCATGAAATGTTAACAAAATCACAATGAGCTTATTTAACACTTTGTGCTCTGATGCATACGGAGTGTGTGTAAAGGGGAAACTTTGGAGTGTGAATCGGATGTTGTGTTTTTTTTTTTAGCACAACATTAAAGATTAAAAAGCGGCAGGCTGTGAGTGGAAAAGGAGAAGAAGACTTATCACACGAGAATGAATTATTCATGATTTAAAAAAATGAGCAACAATGGCAGCATTGACTACAATCTTTAAACATGTAATGACAAACTTTCTTTACAGACAAGGATCAATATATAAATATCAAATATGTTTACTGCTGCAGCTAATGCTTCTTATATCCGCTCCTTTAGACTCAGCAGGTCCAGAAAAGGATACTCAACTGAAGAGCCACTATGACCAGTTGCTTTTGGGCGTACAGAAAGACCTGGACAGCCAAAAAGATTTGGTGCTCAAAACCCAGCAGGAGCTGGATGTGCAGAGGACACGGGTAAAAGCTGCTACTTGCTCCCTCTATCTAAATTCTTCTCCAAGTGTAAGGGGTTTCACTTTTAGTCTACTATTAAGAATGCATCCACAGTTTGTATGGCTTGTTCTGCTCATACACTTGATAAACTTTGCACTGTCCCTGTTGAAAAATGAAGAGATGCATTCATATTTATTTCGATCAAAAAGTTTGCTGTGGGACTGAATCAGCTTGCAACACCACTCATGGCATTGCATTTCATAACTCCTTGCATTCAGTCATCTTTTATAATTAATTGGAGGAACTCTAGTGGAAGGAACTGACAACAGAATTCACTGTTTGAAAAGTTGCACTTCCCATGACTCTGCAGACGTTGAATGCTCAGGCGGAGCTGCAGTCTCAGAAGGAGCAGGTCACCAGGCTCCGCGAGGAGACGAGCAGACTGCAGAGAAGGTATGAGGACAAGAGCAGCGAGCTGTCATCCTTTCTGAGGACGTACAACGAGAAGAGCAAAGAGCTGGAGGAGGCCAAGATACAGCTGCAGGCCGAGCGGCTCAGCAACAGGTAAAGAAAGTGGGATCCAATCATACAGCTGATGCAACAAATCATGCACCTATGATTGGATTAGTCCGCGACTCATGCCAAAACGTCGACTGCCATTGAATGCTAGTTTGAGGAACACAGTAAAAAAATCTGCCTTTATTATTGTGCTCACAACCACAGCAGTTAACAGGTTTTAAAGCATGTTTTAACCATTTAGCTGCCAAACAGAGAAACAGGGTGATAATATATATTTCTGCGGGTTACATAAACATTACCCTCAGACATGAAGCGTGTGAGGAGAGAAAGGTGTCGACTGAGCGAGAGGACAGGATGAGATCCGAGCTGGAGAGTGTGGAAATCCGACTGGAGGAGGAGAGGAAGAGATCTGCTGAACTTCTGCAGCAGGTAACGCTTAACAGTCGCTGTTATGTTACCTGTCACTACTCTGGACTAGTGAATGTTTTATTTTATGAATGAAACCCATCCATCGAAAGCAGCCTATATTTAAAGCATAGGGAATATAACCCTTTTAAAATTACTACAGTTTAAAAAAAAATGGCCGAGTCATGTTTTAGCGGTGTGTGTGACAGTTTGTATATTGTATTGCTCTGTCCTTGTTGTTCTTAAATGTCCCTTTTCTGCAGGTAAATATGTTGCAGAAGTCTCGTCTGAGCCAAAATGAAGAACAGAGGAGGATTGGAGCTCTGGAGCAACAGGTAACAAAAACAATATTCCACCAGTTCACAAAAAAAACAATATTCAGTATCAAAATCTCCATCCGTTGGGAACAGTGGGAGGAAACAACATGCATTCCCTGAATTTCAGGATTGTACCACGCTATTCCACAAATAAGTGCTTACAACCCAGTGATGAGTGAAGGTCCGTCATCTCAGCCTTATTCAAAATTAATGGAAGCGTTATCACATAAATGTGTTTTTATTACTATAAGGAGATGCCAAAAATAACAATCGATCATGTCTTTATTTTTCAAAGTGTGACAGGAGATGTATTCATTTCTCAAAAGTGTTGAAATCCATACTGATCCCACTTGTGCAATCTAAGGGCAGTGAATTCTTGGCTCTCTCCTGCTCATATATTTCTCCCCCTCCCAAGATCCAGCTCTCTGCCAAGGACTTTGAGAATGAAAAGATTGATCGTCAGAGCATGCAGCACCAGTTACATAAGGTTCTGAAGGAGCTCCGCAAGGCCCGAGATCAGATTGCCAAACTGGAGTCTGCTGTGAGTGTTACTGCAGATCATAACCACATGTTCATTATGAAGTCTTTCAGAAACACAGGCTCACACAACACTGGGTCACTTCTCCTGAGCGCCTTGTTTGGCTTCAGAGATAATTACTGTTTTTATACTTTAAAGCTTTTTCTTATTTTCATGTCTTATCTCATTTGGCGCTGAATGTAAAAATGCTAAGAGAGCTTTAATCTGTTTCAGAAGCAGACAAACGCCCGTTTTTCCGAGCCCAGCTCTTACAACGCCCTGGAGTTTGAGCGTCTGACTCTTGACGTCTCCCCCGGTCCGACATCGCCCTCTAAAATCACAAACCTCCTGGATGAGAGTTTCCTGGAGTGCCCCAGGTGTCGTGCCCACTATCCCACCAGCCGCCACAGGGAGCTGCTGGCACACATTGACTTCTGCTTAGCCTGAGTCCAGATGTTTATTCCCTGCCTGAGTGTGTGGACCCCATCTCTACCATGAAGGTTAGCAAGATATCTAAGCAGAGAAAATAAACGATATTCCACTTGTTTAAAACTCCTCCACGCCTCTACATTTTAAATAAAAAGTGAAAAAAAAGATGACTGTTTGGTTATCTGGTCACAGCAGAATCTAGTCTTTTGACCAAGGGTAAAAAGTAGAGATGCACTGATTGTGAAAATCAGGGCTGATACTGATGTTTCAAATGACAAATCTCTGATTCCCTATTCCAACGCAGATAGTTTTTTGTTTTTTGTTACTTCTTTGTTATTCTTCGTGTCTGTTTTTCAAATGAGCGATGAGATTGGGTGTGTTTTAAATGTTGATAGTAGCCCCTCCTCTTGAAATGTCACTGGAACATGTCTCACAAACTGCATGTCGCTGATCTTTCCCAGAGACGACATTTTCTTTCACGTTTGAAAAACAGATCAGAGTTTGTCAGACAGGTGACTTCTTCTCTGCCAACAGGGCTGATATCGATGTTCCTCCGATGAATGAGTGCATCCTTTGTAAAATGTTAACTTCATTTCTCTTTTTTCGCGAGCTGTGGAGCCATGCGACTACATCACAAAGAGCCATTTAGGGAAATTAAGCTCTTAATTGGATTCGTTCCAATTTCAATACAAACACTGATTCCACAAAAAGCTGTGTTAAAAACAACAAAGGTCGTTAAAAAACGTTTAACTCATCCGACAAAGCGACTTACCATGAGTGCGGTGTCTGAACACGATTGATTTCATAACCGTGATGGGGTTGAGGTGTATCCCCGTTTCATCTTCTCTCGAGCTAGAATAACCTTTTTCTTAGGTAACACAGAAGTGATATTTAAACATTTATTTATTCAAGGGGGATGAAGGGACACTCCTAAATGTTGCATGTTTTATGTCGGAAACTGCCCCGTATTCAGTACGACAGTAAAAAAAACAACAGAAAACTCCAGTTCTTAGATAACCATCGGGCCAAAGATTGATACAGTCATTTACTGAACTTAAACAATTACCTTCCTACTTCTTCGTGGACTTTTTTATCTGTCATTTTTTGCATCATTTTTGGGGGGAGCTAATGTATTTTTTTTTGTTTTCCTTTGATGAAGCTCTTGTTGAAATACTGTAGTGTGTACTTGATGAACTTATTTATATTTGGGTTGTCCTTAAAAGTGAGATATTATTTTTTAAATAATTAAAGGTTTTATTTTTCTGCATTTGTTTGGGGTTGTTTTTTTGGTCATCTGGGGAGTACATTGTATTTCATTGGTATAGAAGTTTACAAAGCAGCCAGATATGTTTGAAACTGTTCCTCCACTCTGAGTTCCAGTAATCAATAATACTGCATATCGTACTAGATATTGGCGTCACATTTGTAATGCTGTATACAGAGAAGAAGAATCTCTGAGCAGCAACAGTCAGTTTGTGCTCAAACAGTCGGACAATCCCCGCTGATCAACGTGACTGTAACAATGACCAAGATCTGTCTCTAACCCCGAACTGCACACTCTGATTCGCCTTAACGTAACCAGACCTTTAGCTTTTTTTGCAGCAGGGAGCTTAATTGGTCACATGGTGCCAGGTCATTCATGTATTCTGCCGCTGTGTAAGTGAAGCTCACTTCTGTCTACACCTTGACTTTTCAAGCCTGCAGCCCTCTGAGGCTGGAATGAGATTGCATGAGTTAATTCCTTGTACTAAACTATTTAAGGCCGGGGGATTAGTGAAGGTGCCTTTATTCCTGCAGCCTCGGTAATGTGACTTGATAGACTTAAAGACAGACGGACACTGCTACACTGGCATATTTTAAGGGAGCTGTTTTGTTTGAACTGAGGATGTGTATCTTTTTTAAATGGGATCTCAGAATCTATTTTGCTGTGTTTTATAGTTGACTTTTTTTCATTGTAATCATGGGCTCCAGAGTTGCTTTGCCGCGCACTGTACTGTACAAAAATGTGCAATAAAGATGAGAATCTCCTTCCAATGCAACAGTCCCATCTGTCTTTACTCATTTGTGTTTTTACATTAAGATTTTTTTCATTACTTAGTAAAATATAATGTTGAAATAAGTTTCATTCTGAACCCATAACATTCACTTTCAGTACTGTTACTACGCTGATCTATTTGACTCCAACGTATAAGAATATTTGTCATTGCATACTTTGATAGATAAGAGGTCTGTACTGCCGAGCTTAGCGTGACTGGGCTTTGTGTTTCTCTCTGAACTGTACTTATTGTCAACTGATAATCATCATCAGTGTATTACATGTACTATCAGGCTGATGTAACACACTGCTGTTTTATTCTATAATTGATTTTGAGGCTTAATCTACAGAGAGAAAAGGTACTCATGGAGAAAAAAAACCTTTATCTGATCTGTGTAATCCTTTGTAACAAATTAGAGTCTGTGATTCGAAAAGATGAAAGTAAAAAGCCCTGATATTAACCTCTGTATCAGAGGAAGGAAGTGTACTTAATATCATCACGGCTGTAGCCTCGTGTCTATGACAGCCCTGCTGATGTTCAGAACAATAGCACAACCTTGACTTTATATTGCTTTTTAACAACATATTTATATATGCTGTATATACGTATAATTCATCAAGTATTTGGCTCCACCAACACAACTAGTTCCTCGACTTGACTGTAACTGGGCAACACTTTCCCTTATCTTGCACTCTTGCTCATTTTTTTTTTGCATTTACATGTTACCTCACTACACCTACTTTGAGTAGTGTCCAACTATCTAAATGTTTCCATCTAATATGTGATCAGCTGAATCAGAATCTAGACAAAGACTCTCTGCTGAGGTGAAGTGATACACAGCTAAAAGTGCCAGTTTTGTTTTACTCTATACCCGCCCTCGTGGAATACTTCTTGTCCAATCAGTTTACTCAATCAGAACTGGCCATTGTTTTTTATCCAACATCTCAGCTGGTGAATCAACATTTTCTTACTAGGCTAAATAAAAATGTTGTTGAGGATACATTATTTTGTGTTATGTTATTATGTTTTTTTTAGCATGATGAAGGCACTACATGAAAAGTCAAGACATCAGTTGATTAAAATTCATATTGATGAGCTGTACCAAATTTGAATGGCCATTCTTGGTTTGTCTTTCCACTCCAAACCACAAATGTCAGCTTAATGGTTCCACTATGGGACAAGTCAAAGGGATCAAAACAGACCCTGAGATACATAATCTGGGATGATTCCAGGGTATGTGGAGATATTTCCTTAAAAAAGCAAAAATAAAATAGTCTGCTTCTGGGGCTATATAATGGACAAAAAAAAATCTCGAAAGTCATTGGAATTGATATCTTTGATACCACTTACTTTCACATTTTGTGCCAATCCACCCAACAGCTGTCACAGTGTGTGTTGGATGGGTTTTAAATGTTGTGTAACATCTGGCCAAGGGGGAGGCACCACTTATAAAACCAAGCTGTATGTTTTGGGCGGAGCCGATTCACTATGGCCCCTTTTTTAATACAGTACTCAAGATAAACAAGCATTTCATCTAATTTGGACATCATTGTTTATATGTATGTGATGTACAGTACAATATCATTCTCTAACACTTGACTTGCAAAAGCATTTTTAGGTTGCTCAAATACAGTCGAAGCAGCTGTTAACCTACGTTTATACACTTGATTTGGTTTGAACAACGATAAAGGTTACAATGGAAACACCAGATTCTACATATACTTGGACTTTTCATGAGTATTGACTGACTGAGGCCAAAGACAAACCACGTGACTTCATTATTTACAATGCAGGAACACAGACACACATTTAAGGCAATCAAAAATTGAACAATCCAACATGGTTTGAATGTTTTTATTTCAAAAACTGGATCAAGAAGTATACATCATACAATCACCAAACAACCACACCATTATGCCAAAATAGCGCATGACATATATATGAATATGTATGTATTAAGGTTTATTAACATTATCTGCTTTTTATGCTGCACAACACAGTCTTTCAGTGTAAAAGTAAAGCCAGTGATTTGTGAACCTGGTTTCTTTAGTAAACATGGGGGTTATACTCTAGAGCTGCAGATATACTGAGAGTCACTTCGAGGAGATTTCTACATCTGGTTATTAGTTACATTGGTTGATAAGCTGCAAAAATACTTTTTCAATGATCTGATATGTCTGTTATTCTCACTGGGACAACAAAGGGATTCTACTAGTTTCCATGAGGAAGGTTATTTTACACTGATCTGAAGTTCTTATACAAAAACTTACAAATGTGACGGATCTTAACTGGAGACTTAAATTGTTCAAAAGGCCAAGAACCTCCTTTACTTATGTGCAATTTTAGGAAAGTGAAACCAACCCAGGATAAACCGTCATCTTTCTTTTCTGTTTGCTGTACAGAGGCGTAACTGTGACCATTTTTATTCGCTATATTTTGGTGTATTTTTCAAAGAGGAATGGGATTCTTTCTCTTTTTAGAGGACAGAGAATCTGTTGGGATTCAACCCGAGACCAGCAGTGGGGAACCCAGTCCCAGAGGTGCGTGCTTCAAAGAGGAAGATTTCTGAGTGTCGACAGATCAGCTGCTGTTTGCTTCGCAGAAGCCTTGAAAGAACACAAACAATCGGTGTCATTACATGAGCAAGAAGACAATCCTGATATCAAAATTGTATAATTTATTCACTTAAGTACATTCAAATTCCGAATAGCCTCGAAAGCAGTGTTAGATCATTATTCAATTGGTTCTATCAAAACGACGTGTGCTGCTGCCCTCTTGCCAGGTCACCCTTGTGAAAGAGATCCTGATCTCAATGGGTTAATTACCTGGTTAAATAAAGGTTAAATAAAAAAATAAATAAAAAAAGGTATGGATCATAACTCACCATTGTGATCAACCCGTCTGTATTTGCCGTAGAGGCAGAGGTCCCTCTTCTTCTGGGTGACCGTGGGCACGTCCTCCGGCCTCAGACCCCCCGCATGACGTGAGAATATGAAGGAGTAGCTGTCCAGGCAAGTGCCATCAGCATCTACTTGTCTGCAGGAGTAGTGGACGGCGTAGTTCTCGTAGTCGGTGTCGATCACCCAATGTTCATCGTCTGGGAAAAGTGAGGCAGAGGAGAGTTTAGAGTTTGACCTTATCTTCCTTTTGAATTTGTGAGCTGTTGAGGGCCACAAAACGTGAGTTTGGGATCACAACAGGCATGAAATAAAAGTCTTAGATTTTTCTCTGATGTTTGTATGGACTCATTTGTTGACAGCAGTAAGCATTTTATTTGCTAGTTTATTTTGTAGGGATTGCAAGCCATTTCTTAAATTGTAACTCATATTATTAATTGTAGTACTGATTAATGAGTAACCATACTTAATGTTATGCCAAAGTTACTGTCAACAACATTTGGTCCCCTTCTTGGAAAGCATTTTGTTTCATAAATTCTTCAAAGGTCAGGTCACAGAGATACAAGAGCTGCAGTTGATGATTAAATTAAATCAACAGTTATCTAAAAGTCAACAATCCCTTTTGCAACATGACATCAGTGACTCCTAACCAATAAGGACGGGTCAAAGCTTCCAAGGTACCTTGTGTTCCATTTGTTGCCTCACAGAAAAAAACAAATTCAAGGCAGAATTTGAAGTAAGTTCTGATCAAAAAATAAGCTGTAAATGTTGTAAAACTTACTTCCAGTCTGCAGGTAGCTTGTGGCCCCCCAGTACTTCATCTTGAACTTGGCAGGATCAACGGTGTCCTGGAAGGTGGCATACATATCGGCACACAGTTCCCAGTTGCTGGAGGTCAAAAAAAGATAGGGAGAGTGTACTGGTTTGAGACTTGGAGCTAGGAGTAAGAAGTTAAATTACAGTTCAAGAAGTGGAAAGGTGAGCCCAGCACAGTAGCAACCTGTACTCACTTGAGGATGATGACTCTGCCCTTAGCCCTGGCTTCCATTACACCGCTCTCATCAACAGTAAACTGAGCCACGACGTTGTCGATAAGGAACAAACCCTCTGGGTCCTTCTTGGCTACAGCATACCAATTCCCTGCATACTGTTAGAAAAAAATGTTTTTGCTTCAGTCCACTTCACACCTCAATAATTCTGTAAAGTTAAATCAAATGTATTTGATGGTTTTTGTAAATAGTTTGAAAACAAAACCATTGAGGACATATGTCATTAAAGTAGAACTTAAAAATACTCCATGTACTTTGAACTCACCTTTGTTCTGTCAAAGTTCTGCATGACCTGGATGTTGGCTACCTGGCAGTCCTGTGCCCAGGACAAAGCCAGGAGACAGAGGGCAACAACGTAACGCAGCATTCTACTTGATAGAAAGGAAAAACAATACAAAAAAGAGGTTTTTTTAGACACATTGCCAGTCCTGTCAATTCAGTCTAAGTTAAATGGGGCCTACATTTGCTCAAAAAATGTCCCCTCTGTACCAAAACCTGTGATAAACAAATCAACTCACAAAAAAATCTTCCACCCAATGTTTTAAATACGATACATGGCAACAACAAAAAACTACGTCTCCTGCAATGATTAAAAAAAACAAAAAACAAGTACATACCTGGCTACCCAAATGTGGAAGGCTCACAGAGATCCTCTGTTTTTTTCTTTAAGGTAGCAGCCTTATATACAGTGAGCTGGTATTGCATAATGTCTTCTGGGGAGCAGACCCTCCCCTGCTCTCCCCACAGCTAGCTTGCCTTCCATTGGACAAACATTTACATAACTTCAGCCCTCATTCCTATTGAATTGTGTGGTCTGCACATGGTCCACCAACACTCCATTTGCCCCCCCAAAAAAAAAAAAAAAAGTGCTTTTCTGACAAAACTGCTAAAGTGTTCTTGGTCTTCTGAAAGCTGCCACCAAGAAAGCTAAGACAGACATCTGGAATATACTTTAAAATGCCTGCTAGATGGATACTAACATAAATCTTTCACACAAATATACACCTTTGTCAGTGACACATTATTGGAAGAATTTGCAGCTCTATCGTTTTTTTCTGCGTACTTTGATGCACGTGCACTATACTTCATTTAGACAACACAAATCTGAAATGTGTTTATACGAGTTGACCCCCCTTTTTGTGTGAGTAAACTGTATGGCACTAAAAGCATTCTTCAGCTCTTTTCTTCTTTCTTAGTGAAAGAAATATCCATATTATTACATCAGCTGTTGACTCTACTTAGTGGACCTCTTTGTAACTCAGAGGTATGTTTGTATAAATGGTGCCTAAGTTCACTCACAACTAAAACTAATCAATACGAAAAAGAGATAATCCCGTCTTTCCTTTAATCACTGAGTCTTCAGTTTGAAATACCAATCACTGATGAGTAAGTTAATCAAATCTGTGCAAGCGTCTTTGCTTGAAAAGCATTGTTTTTATTTACAGGATCGGTTAGCAAACAGTTTCTGATCTTTGTGAAACTGCTTATACAACTAGAGGATGTTAATGGTGAGTTTTGTGACCGGCAAGTCATAAAAAAGGCTGGATACCAATACAAATTAGATATAAACGGGAATTTAGAAAACACGGCATTTACCAAAAACAACACATCAGTTGTTACAATTCTGCACAGATAAAATGTTGATACTTTACAGTGCAGTCCAGTTGAGACGATGTCCAACTCTCTCTCTCTCTCTCTCTCTCTTTCTCTCTCACATAGATCTGTTCTCTATATAACCTGAATCTACCGTGGCAAAATATTATAAATTGATGCTGTTGTTTTGCAGTGAGATCGTGTTACCAGTCCTCAGAGGGGCTGGGTTGAGTAAAACAGAACAGTCCAGCCAAACATCTGCAGATTGCATAACCACAGCCCTGGCCAGTTAAAAACAACCCAATCACTCCTTTTTCAGCAATGATAATGGTGGTTGGAGTGTGGCCAGAGGCAGTGCAACATTTCGTAATAATGAGGATTGGCCAAGGAGGTCTGCCAGGTTTTTTGTATGCATTTAACATTTTGGCACACATTGTACAAAATGGAAAAGCAGGAGTCTGTTTTCTTGTTATGAAAGGGAGTTAAACTAAAGTAACTTGACACCCTTAATAACCCACTGCAGCAAAAAAAATAAAAACATATCCAGTATATATGATCAAAATTCTGTGCTCAGGGGCGCCTGCTTATTGCTCAGTTGGTAGAGAAGGCGCCCCTGTACAGAGGCTACAGTCCTCGTTGCACTGGTTACAGGTTCAAGTCCCGAACCCAATGCTGTTTGGTGAATGTCATCCCAAACTCTCCCTCTCCGCACATGTCCTTTCTCTGTAAAGCTGTCCTTACTAATGAAGGCCAAAAATACTAAAACTCTACAGACATGAAGGAAAAGTGTTCCAGCACTTCAACTTCATCATCTACAATCCTCCGAGTTCAGACACAGTCACACATAAAAGCTCAAAACATAAGTATGAAGAGACTAATTCTTCTTTGTCCTTGAGTTTTAACAACAACTCAAGAACAAAGAACTCAGAGAGTTGTTCAAGGAAAGGAATCTATTTCTAAAGTAATTAATATATCTGTGTTTGTGTTTTAAACTTAACCAACTTAAGTAGTCAGTCTTGATCTCTAAAGACTTGTTAAAGAAACAAAAGACGCTTGATTCGGAACACCTTAACCAGGCAAAGTAAATCACGAAATAAAAAAACAGATCATAAAGATTGTCCTGAAAGGGGTCCTGTAGAGTAAACTTGGGATGCTCAGACACTTACTTCAGAGGATCAAAGAATTGTGAGTGGGATAAGCGAGTACATTTGATGGGCACTTTGAATAGCTATATTAGATTCATGTAGTAATCATAAATGATCTTGTTCTTTCCCCCTTTAAGCCCAGTTTTGTGTAAGCGGTTGACATAACAAAACTAAAGAAATGTAACATTTTATTTCTTAGAGTGCTGTTAGTGATGGGAATTACTGAGCCAGATCATTTTAGCTGAGCTTAGCAGTAAGCTTTGTCTCTCCAGGCTCCTAAATGGCTCCATAATGACCCCCTTAGTTAGCACTACTTCTGCCTTTTTGTAATTCAGCCAAATTAAACAACATTTTCAACTATGATTGGTATGTGCACACAGTTTTTTTCTTGTATTATTCAGTGTAATTATAAGATATCGTAATCATTTGAAAATGCCATGATTTTACAATGATTCTATGATAAAGGCTGAGTAAATATGCTGTTCATATTACAAAATTAAACAATACATCTGACCAAGTTATTTGATTGGTCATAGAGGCTGGGACTCTTTACTATGTGTATCACTCCAGCACAGCAACTGTAAACAGACTCTTGTTTTCGTTTTTGCATGCTAAACAGAAATCATAAACTGTACAGTATGGATGTAGTCTCAGTGATATCACCCATTGGTTTCTGAAATGGACTTTTGAAGCCCATCCATGGCATTCACCATATTGGAAAAACTGTCTTAAAATATTTATCGGTCAACCTTGTAAAAGGCAAAGTGCTGGAGCTGTGGCAGGCCCTATGCCTCCAGACAAAGACCTACAACGCGCCTGCCCGTCAGTCAGATCAGCCACGCCCCTCATTACCAATAACTCCCACCTTTCATACCATTAAAACGGATATGTGATAAAAGAATTCAACCCTTGTACTGTGTTTGACGATAAAGACATACACTATATAGACTAAAATGTTTCTTTTCTGTATCAGCATGTAAACATGTTAATTTCTGCTGTCAAAATGGACATTTTGATATGGGGTGTGTATGGGACTTCTGGGTCTCTTGGAGCCAGCCTCAAGTGGACAGTTTGGAGTGGAGTTTTTTTGCTCTTCCGCATTAGCTTCATTTTTCAACAACAGAGGTTGCCACTAAATAGAAATTTACAAATAAACATACAAAATACAAACTTGGTCTTTAATAACATGTAGACTCACACAAAGTAGCAGGTAAGGAGATAATGTGTTGCTGGTCAACAGTCCAGTTCCAGTCAAGTCTATTTGTGTTAGCTTGTTACTGTTGCTGCCACTTGTGTTGTGTATAAGCATTCTCAAACTCAAGTTCTTACTTTTCTACTGAGTATAAGCAAGGATGTGATTGTTTCACTACTCAATCTGTGACCTCCCGCATATTACCAAATCACTAGCTGTTGTTCAGTTTAACAAGCTCTATACCATTGTGTTTTATTTTCTCATAGATTTTACTTTAACATCACTTTTTTATTACTGATTAGGCCTACATTTAATTTGAAATTCAAAATTGAATTGGCTAGGCCTATCTGTTCAATTATTTCCGTCTGTCCTTTCTGTCAGCATTTCTCTCTTTGGCACAACACCCAACCAGTGTGCCGACTGCGTAATGGGCTACTCTAATTTATTTCCGCAACGCCCACACGCATACCTTTTGTAGCTCCCCTTGATAAACTTGCCTTAATCCCCACAACAAAAAATAGTGGGGAACTCCTTGTCTTGCCAGCTTGCCAGCAGCTAGCCAGACAGTGCACTTAGTTAATAATAGCCTGCCATCTTTGTTTAGGACCTTGTTCTCAGACATCCAAGTCTCACTGATTGGCCGTTATCCAGTTCTGTAACTGATACCTCCATGATGATGGTGATTTAATACGAATAACTTGGTAGGTTTCTTGCAGGATTGGTTCTGAACACATTCACTGATAGTTACTGACACTAGACTGTTTGGGTAGTAGGCTACTTTATCTTCCATAGCAACAAGGACAGAATAGCAGTAAAGCAAGGTTGACTCACAAGGAGGTCATTTAAGGCAAGGACATCTGACACCATGTTTAAAGCTAGCTCAAATTGTTTAATAAGCTAAGGGTTGTTTGACTAAGTAGGCTCCAAAGTGTTTAGTGTTGTGTCATGTAGGCTATAGGCTATTTGGATAAGGGGGCTTTTGAAAATCATCTGAATCAGTGTGATGAAGCCTTTGCATCCAACCTGACATTTAACCATGACAACAGTCCACACACCTGCGTCCTCCCTCAGATGGGCAGGATAGCCCGATATAAAATGATCACCGTTGGGATTTGCGGGTTAAGGACGCTTAGAGCAGGGGGTTTAATGTCATGACGTCACATTAATTAGCGGCCACTTTGATCCTTTCAGCCTCTAAGCCGCACTCTGTCCTATTCTGTCTGTCGGCGGACACGGGACGTGTCAGTGAATCCCTCAGGGACCGTGGAGGAGAATGCACGTCCACTCAAACGGATGCTACTGATCCACCCAACCCTGTAGGCCACAAAACAGCTCCCCTCTGCTTTTTTACCTACTCTGCAGGTGATGCTTTAGTAAAAAAAAACACCGACGGGAATACAACACAATTTGAGTTCAAAATGGCAGACAAGGATAGCGTGGAGAAATACCTGGAGAACAACCCGCAGTTCGCCAAAGAATACTTTGATAAGAAGTTGCGCGCCGAAGCCCTGTCCGCCGCCTTCTCTGCTCCTCTCGACGTCAAAGACACCGCTTCCTTCAAGGATGTTAATTCTTTGCAAGAGGCCGGCATCATCTTTGAGTTGGTCCAAGAGATGCAGAAACAGGCAGTCCCGATGGAGCAATCCCTTCACAAAGTGTTGCAGAGAGTCTCCCTGATAATACAGGCCGACAGGGTCAGCTTTTACTTGTGCCGGTCCAGAAATGGAATCCCTGAGCTCGCCACTTGCCTCTTTGACGTGACTCCGACGTCCAAGTACGAGGCTAACCTGGTCAATCCGCAGGGGGAAATTGTGTTCCCTCTGGAGATGGGTATCGTCGGACACACCGCACAATCCAAAAAGCCTCAAAATGTTCCCGACGTCTCAGCGGTGAGAAGTCATTAAATAGGCTACCGGTGCTCTGTAGTGCGCAGTGTCTAGAAAGTGATGCTGGCTTCAAACTCTGAGAAAACAGTCAAAATGATATGAGATAGCCTACTTCCCTGTCTCTTTGTGTCGATAACTCTGATATAGGTTAACTGGTCTTAGAAAATGTGCCTAGGTACCAGGTAGGCCTATGTAAAACACCAGACTCCCCAATGTAGGACTAATGAATAGATAATTATCTACCTTGTTCCCTGAGAAACATCTACTCTGCAGGGGTGAATCTGACAGAACATTTATTTTTGATGAACTGTGGTCCTATATTTATGAGGAACACTTCATTGCTATTTTGCTTGTGGTGCTTTGAGAATATGGGAACAAATTATGGCTTTACATATGGCTTTACAGTGGTTGGTAGTATGCTATATCTTTCAACCTATAGGCCAAATATCAGTGTTAGAATGTAGTAAAAAAAAAAATATATATATATATTTTGCCAGTGCTTCCATTTCTACAACATGAGTGACATTTTAAAAACATGTTGAATTGGTTGATTTACTGATCATATATTCTATTTTCAAATGTAAATGTAGCAAGTGTGGCCAAAAACAGTAGTGGTAATACTTTAAATTACTAACCGAACAACAACTTCTAGTGTATGATAGAAGTAAGATCTGACAGCTGTATTTGAAAAGGAAAAATACCTACCATTGTGGTTGTAACTCTCGATCTGACAGTCAATAAGCATAAAAACAACACTGAGGTGCAAGAAATACAATTGGATGTTGTGTTGTTACTTTACATCCCCCTTGTCGAATTTAAACCACGATCTGATATGGTTTTCTTTGTCTCTCGATGCAGAATAAAAAGTTCTGTGACTTTGTGGACAAACAGACCGGATACAAGACAAAATGCATGCTCACTTTTCCTCTGATGGCTGAAAAAGAGTGCCTTGGCGTCGTCATGGCACTAAACAAAATAGGAGCTGATACGTTCTCTGCAGAGGATGAGACGGTAAGAATACATACTTTAACATGTGCATTCACACTTATGTGTAGAGATTCACAGAGTGAGCTGAAATAAGGCTGTGTTAAATGATTAAGTGAAGCCTAATTTGATCTTTACATTATTATTTGTGTTGTTAGTCAGGAGACAACTCTGAACAACCACCTCATAGTTCGCAGGAATTCAACGTCCATCGTCTGTAGCTGTTTATCTGCTGCTTTAAAAAGCCTGTGCACTGCTATTACAGATTTGCAGCTAACTAGAGATTATCAATGTAGTCTAATTACATCTCACCATAGGGTGCAAAACACTCTCCTGATGTCAGTGGGAGCCAATCACACTTGACTAAAGTTGGTTGCTTTTTCAGAATTCGATGTGTAAAAAAAAGGCATTATGACTTCACTCACTTGTAATCTCTGTAGTCTATATTATCCACCTCTGTCTCTTGTGAATTATAGAACCAAAAAACTCACATTGAGGCTCAGTTAAAATAGTGATTCTAATGATCCACAGGAAAAACAGGAATCACTGCCAGGAGCAAAAGCTTGAGCTGCTTAATATGCATTATAATGCCTTCAATCTTTGCATACTTTGTGTTTAGAGTGTGGACTACTTTTTGTCTACACATATATATTTTGGGCGTTAAAAAAAAAGCTGACATCTCCAAGACATAAAACCTCATTAACAGCTTACATGATCAAGCATTAAATGATCGAAAAAGAAAAATCCCAGGTGCAATTGACTCTTATCAGCCCATGAGATGTATATTTTGAACTTCAGCCTATATTCAAGATCTTTGTTACAGTTAAAAAAAAAAATGTTAACATCAGTGTGATGAACATGAGGATACATGCTCTGTACAACCATCATATTATTCTTACACACTTCCCTTCATGTTACTTATACTTTTTTTTTTTTTTAAGTGTATCGTTCGTATGTGCATCAGTCCTAAAGCTGCTGCTGTGTATTGATGAATCCTCTAATCTGCTTTGGTCTTTAGCTCTTCCACAAGTACATGAACTTTGCTCAAGTCATCGCCCTGCAGCATTTCACAGCCTACATGTTCAACGTGGAGTCCAGAAGGAGTCAGGTAAACTGCTGTTAAATACACCAGTGCTCTAATTATCCCTCGTCATCCACTGGGAATTCTGCATCATTAGGCCCTGATTAATACTGTGTCCCCTTGTAGTAACCTGATGTTTATTCTAAAGCACGGAAAGCGGAAATTTCATTCTCCATACATGCGATGCCAATTCTCTGTCCTATAGGTGCTTCTGTGGTCGGCCAGTAAAGTGTTTGAGGAGTTGACAGACATTGAGAGACAGTTCCACAAAGCGCTCTACACTGTAAGGATCTATCTACAATGCGAACGATACTCAGTGGGTCTGTTGGACATGACCAAAGAGAAGGTTTGTGTGGGAGACAAGATTCCGTTTTTTCAGACAGGATTTAGTAGATAGCATTCAAGGCAGCAGGCTTAAATTACTTTAAAAAAACAACAACAACAACTCATGTTGTCTGTGTTTCTCCCCCTGCAGGAATTCTATGATGAATGGCCTGTGAAACTGGGAGATGTGGAACCCTATAAAGGACCAAAAACACCAGACGGCAGGGTAACAAACTCATTTATCTCCTTGTTTATACCGCTCTGTTTTTTTTGTTTTTTTTTGTCACATGTAGTACCTCTTCAACTTTGAAGTCATGTGCAGGTGATCAATGATTTCTCAAATGCTTCTGATTTCCAAACAGGAAGTCATCTTTTACAAGATTATTGACTACCTCCTGGAAGCGAAAGAAGAAATTAAAGTCATACCGTAAGCATTTTCAGTTCCATGCTAAACACACACACTGAAATAACAGCATTATAAGAAGAAAACAAACAGTTTCAGTGTTCTTTAAAAAAAAAAAAAATCCTTATTTAGTGATATTCAACACTTGAGCTTGCACAGCTCAGGTTTAAAGACAGGGAAATGGAGGCATCCTGTTTGATTTAGAATACATGAAGCACTGAGAGTCTGCACAGTTTTAACGTGCTCCCTTTATGTGTCAGACCTCTGATTGTTTCTCTCTTTCCTGCTTTCTGTCAGGGGTCCACCTGCAGATCACTGGGCTCTAGTTAGCGGGCTACCCACCTATGTGGCAGAGAACGGCTTTGTAAGTGTCTTACTGCTGCCATAATCATCACTGTCTCTATAATTACAAGAGAAAAGTTATTGACTTGTGGAATTTAGGAGTGCAGGGACACACTTAGTTCAAAATGATTCAATGATCCATTGGAATACTCTATAGGAACTAATTGGTGTAGTTATGTGTCACTTAATGGCAAGGATCACAATAAACATTTGAATGAATGTTTGGATTAAGCAGATTGCAACGACTGATAAGAAATAGGTATCAAGTTACATTTACAGAGTCTAGAACTGGAGCTAACTTCTTGAAATGTGACCTCCTGCAGATTTGCAACATGATGAACGTGGCATCAGATGACTACTTCACTTTCCAGGTAAGGGGAATTTAAAGGTCACATATTATACTTCTTTTCAACAAGTTTAAATAAGTCTCAGAGCTCCCATGAACATGTCTGTGGAGGTTCTTACTATAAATCCACCCAATCCTGTATTTTATCATGCTTATAAACCGTCTATTTCAGTCCTGCTCAGAACAGGCTGTTTCTGTGTCTGTAGCTTTAAATGCAAATGAGCTGTGTTTGACCACACCCCCTCTCTGGAAGGGGATGGCAAGGTAGACTCAGAGGGCAGAACAAAAAACCTAGCTGTGGGATTGTCACCCACCTAAGGGTGGAGTTACTGCCCTTTGTGATGTCATAATGTGAAAATCTCCAAACAGCCTGTTTGAGCACATTTTCTGAAAAGAGGAGCAGGCAAAAGACGGAGAGGATGGACTTTTCTCATAATTGGGGAGTTTGTAGAAAAACATCTTAAAGTGCATTTTGCATAATATGTGCCCTTTAACTGTTCATCCACATGTAGAAGAGTCGTGTAGTGATTTCTTGATATTCATCACAAAGTATTCAGAGGCTGATTGATTGATTCAAATATTGTTTTATTCTGTGTTTTTCAGAAAGAGGCTGTGGATGACACAGGTTTTGTTATCAAGAACGTCTTGTCGCTGCCCATCGTCAACAAGAAGGAAGAAATAGTGGGTATCGCCACTTTCTTCAACAGGAAAGATGGCAAGCCGTTTGATGAGCACGATGAGCAGATCACTGAGGTCAGCACCCTGCACCCCTTTTATTTTCCCTGCACCATCGCACACTTGTTTTCTGTCTGTGTGTACACATACTAGGTTAAGGTTTCCTACATAAAGTAAAGGATTTGTTTTGATGTTGGAGTATTTTGCAGCTTAAATTTGCAAGTGAGGAAGAACATGTTCTAAAAGAAAAGTATCCAAAAGCTTTATTAATGTGAATATAACAGGCTTCTTTGATCTTTTCCTCACTCTTTTTTTTTTTGGCTGTCATGATGTGCACCAGGCCCTGACCCAGTTCTTGGGTTGGTCAGTGCTGAACTGCGATACCTACGACAGGCTGAATCGCATGGAGTACAGGAAAGACATCGCCCAGGAGATGCTCATGTACCAGACCAAATGCACCGATACCGAGATGCAGTCCATTCTGGTCAGTGTCAGACTCTCTTCACGCGACATTTACTCTCCAGAGGCCTTTTTGGTTTTTTTCAATCCCTCATCTTCATCTTCCTTTGATGAAGCAGGAATCAAAAGTAGTCAGAGGTTAAAGCACCGTGAATAGCTTTTTGGACAGCAGTCGTCTTATGGCAGCTATTACATGACTAATGAAAGGTCTCGTGGATCACTTATCCACTTTGGAAGCTTACATTGGAAAAAACGACACAACAGTTTAACACTTTGAGCTCCTGTTTGAAGTGATTGAAAATATAACATCATGATTTTATTTTGCTGTAATTAATGAAGGCAAGTTCAAAAGCTGAATGTAAAATGAAAATGCGTCCTTTTCTCCTTTTATATAATCAGAACACCAAAGAGAAGTTTGACGCTGACCCTGAAGACTGCGAGCAGAAAGACATGTACAAACTATTGGTAAGTTAAGTGGCTTCATTTCTTTTTCAAGTAAAAAAAAAACTTGTGAGGATTTCATTATTCATGGATGCCTTCAATCTAAAATTGCGTTGTGTGGATTTTTTTTTTTCCAGAAAGCAACATGCCCGCCAGCTGACAATGTCAACGGAGAGAATCTGTACCTGTTCTCCTTCAGCGACTTCCCCGTCACAGAGCACGACCTCATTAAATGCGGAATTCGCATGTTCTTTGAGCTGGGAGTCGTTGAAAAGTTTAAAGTTCCGGCAGAGGTGAGTTTTTTTTCTCTGTTTCTCCGGCGGAGCAAAACGCTCTAAGGAAACCTTTGATTAAATCTATTCTGTACCCATATAAAAATGTGTGCAGTAAATTGTATGAGAGAGTTTTTAAATGCAAACATGTAATACATGTACAATACTTAAAAAAATACGTCAGACACAGAGACATGAAGGCTCCAGGATTAATGTTCAAAGCATCATCTGCAAATCCTTTGTGGTGAGCTGCACACCGCCGTAGGTGGTCTGTTTTTCAGTAGGTACGATCTTTAATTGGACACGAATCTCAGAGTTAGCTGTGAAGGTAAAGTGTGTTTCCAAGGGCTAAATTACTTGTATAAAAAGGTCACACTGAGTCATAGCCATTGCTCATCCAAAAGCCCTCTTAATTGTTCCTTTTCATCCTAATGAAATCTTTTCTCTGGTGTTACTTTTCACTTTTTAAATATCCACCCTCTCCCCCTCTTAGACACTGACCAGGTGGATGTACACAGTGAGGAAGGGTTACCGTTCCATCACCTACCACAACTGGAGGCACGGCTTCAACGTGGGCCACACCATGTTCTGCCTGCTGCAGGTAACGCTCCTCACAACATCTGCAAACACCAAAGTGTTTCATATCTTCTCACTCACTGCACAACTCCAGGCTTGTTAGTCTGTTTATCGAAGGCTCACTGGTTAGCTTCCTGCGCAATATCTAATGCTACACACGTAGTGCTAAGACGTACAAGACTCATTACATGATTCGTTTCCTAATTCTCAAGAGAGTCTTTGAGTTCCGGTGGAAAAAGTCCACATCTAGTCTGAAAAGGCATGAAACATGAAAGCGGGAGTATCGACGTTGTCTCCAATTTCCTGAATTAGATTGCTTTTAAACTGGCGACAAAGAAGTCAGAAGGAATGATGTGTTTTCATAGACGTCAGAATCTATACCAGCTGCACATACCTAAGCATGATTTATCTCTTTTGCCCACAGACAGGAAGGCTGAGGAAGTACTATTCTGATCTAGATGCCTTCGCCATGGTGGCCGCTGCTTTCTGCCACGATATCGACCACAGAGGGACCAACAACCTCTACCAGACAAAGCAAGTGGAGACATTTTACGATATGCGTGGAGTAAGTCACCTCCATGTACATCGTCTTGTTTTTTTAACCTATCTGTGTTTTTTTTAACTTTAGGAGTGCACATCCTCTGGCTAAACTTCATGGCTCCTCCATTATGGAGAGGCACCATTTGCAGTACAGTAAGACGCTCATGGGAGAGGAGGTACGACAATCATTACTTGAGGACGATTTTAAAAATGTATGTATAATACTTAAAGAAACTGAACAGACATTTTGAACCACTCTTCACTGTCCCTCACAGAGCCTGAACATCTTCTGCAACCTGCAGAAGCGTCAGTTTGAGAACGTGCAGCATATGTTTGACGTCTGCATCATCGCCACCGATCTGGCCCTTTACTTCAAGTAGGTTTTCTGACAATCTCAGACTGAGCTGCTAGCAGCTAACACGCTACAGCTTCACACATACAATCACTGGAATTAAATGTCTGACTTGATCTGATGTTGCTCCCAGATTGTCTGTCTACACGAGTCTATTTTTTAAAGAAATGTTTAAAGGTATCAGTCTATGTCGTTGGTCTGACTGGCTGTCCACTATGTCGTCCTTTTTTTTTTTCCTTTGCAGAAAGAGAACCATGTTCCAGAACATCGTGAATGCCACAGAGCCGATGCCGGAAGAAAAGGAAGCCATTGCTTACATTTCCAACAACCCCGTTAGGAAGGAAATTATCATGTACGTAACTGACTTAAGCAAGAGATGAATATAGTTGAAATATATTTGTAATGGAGAGGTCTGAAAACAGAAGTTTTCAACACAGAAAACTCTCAGTATCAGAAGTAGTGGGATATGTTTTCTTTTGTCGCTGACTCTCTGTCTGTTCCTACAACCTGCAGGGCCATGATGATGACAGGTTGTGACTTGTCAGCTATTACCAAACCCTGGGAGGTTCAGAGCAAGGTGGGTGGCCTTTAACAACTGCTGATTTACACAGATAGAGAGAGGCTCAAAAGAAGCAAATTAGATCGTTCAAATAAACCTGTCCTGAGTCTTTGATCAGGTTATTCAGCCCATGATATTAATTGTAAGCTCAGTAATTAAAAGTGCTGTTGTATTCCAGTGTTTTTTATTACTTTATAGGAGGTCCAAAAACATGTTTCATATTTACAGCTGGCTGTGAAAGTCCCACCCTGTACATGTTTATATTGTAAGTGGTAAAGAGTTGCACATTTTCCTCACAATTCAGCTAAATTAATGTAATCCACCCAATATTTACTGTTAAGTGAAGAAATAGGTGAAACAAATACAGCAAAGAAACAGTACCGTTCAAATGTGTGAGAGAATAAAACAAAGTGACGATTAATGTTGACTGGATTTGATTTCTTCCTTCAACCTGAATAATGTAAACACTTTGCCGTTAATAGCCTTTGTAAGAGAGTTCTACTGTTGTAGTTTGTTGTAAAAAAAAAAAAGGCAGAGCTGTTTTCTGACAGTATCTAAACTGGCTGCAGAGGATGAGAGATGTCGTGAAGGATTTTAAAATGACTAAGAATTAGTACTGTTGATCAGCCCTTAACCAGGAAGACTAGAAATGACTCAAATTACGTTCAAATTAATCCAACAAGACGCTGGCTGCCAGTGAAGGTTTGCTTAAACTCTCTCTTTTCTTGCTCTTATTCAACTCCAGGTGGCTCTCATGGTCGCTGCTGAATTCTGGGAACAAGGAGACTTGGAGCGAAGTGTTTTGGACCAACAACCAATCGTAAGCTTCACACCTCTCCTGTGCAATCATTGCCTTTCACGTCCTGTTTTTTTGTTTTTAAAGCTTTCTTGGTATTGTTTATCATCCAAAACTCTCTTTGTGCGTCTCTCCTCTCAGCCAATGATGGACAGAAACTGTGCCGAACAGCTACCCAAGATGCAGTGTGGATTCATTGACTTTGTGTGCTCGTTTGTATACAAGGTAAATAAATGACTTTGGTTAGACACACATCCATCATTTTTCATACAAAAAAAAGCAAACAAGCATTACACAAAAGAAAAGAGGTAGTGGTTTTATGATGATGTTCTACGTACAGAAAATGTAAACACTCCTCAGTCAAAGAGGGCCGTCAAGATTTAACGGAGCTCTTGTTTGTTTTACATTTTTCTAGCAAAGCAACATAAAACAATACTCACGTCTAAGAGTTGTTTTCATTCAGTTCAGTTGAATCGGTTTTCATACTTTTATAGCAGGAGCTCTACAAATGCAAACAGAAGATTAACTGAGTCATTAACCCTACTCAGAACCTGGCTTCTATCCGCAAGGCAATCATGTTTATCATCAAGCCATTCTCGTTTATCTGTGCAAAGTATTTCTTTTTTTTACGAGTGTCCATAAGGTGCAACTTTAACTCTGCTGAATAAGAAGCTAACACAAAAGTAGCATATACACTTGATCTCCAATGCAGTCTAATATAAGAAATAGCTCATCTAGATTAAACAAACAACCAATAAGTCGACTGCTTAACTATTTCACTTATTGCATCTCTTTGAAAGAGCTTTTGTTTTTGGAGCTACGGTCGTCTCAGGCTTGATGTCAGGATGTATGGAGATGAACCTGTTGAACTCAGCCGGCCCCATCAGGAATGTCAGTTAGCTGTTTGTCACTTTGTCAGGATGGTATTTGGACAAGAAAGAACACATCCATAACTATGAACATTTGTTGATGGTCCCAAGTGGGGGCTCCTGGTCAAAGAGGAACGCTAAATTTGCAACAGCTAAATTTGCAACAGCTAAATTGAGAAAAAACATACCCTTACACTCAGCGTGTTGTCCATTATTTTTCAGGAGTTCTCGAGGTTCCACAAGGAGATCACACCCATGTTCGATGGCCTGAATAACAACCGGGCACAATGGAACGCGCAGGCCGAGGTGTACAATGCAAAGATGAAGGCCATCGAGGATGAGAAGAAGAAACTAGAGGAAGAGGAAGCTAGAAAAGGTATATAGAATATATATTATAGTTCAGTGTTGATAATCATTCGACACAAATACTTTTCTGTAATTTCTTATTTTTGTCCAGCAGGTGGGGATGGCGGGAAGTCGAAGACCTGCACCATCTGCTAAGTTGCTACGGTACTTGGATCTGGACTGATGCGGTCGGGTTAGGACCAAGCTAGGCTACGCTAGCCTAATCTTGTCTGACAACTAGTCTAGTTGGAACTTGACTCGACTAGCTCGGTCTGGTCTGATCTACACCAGCATAGTTCACTCTCTGGTTAGGTGCTGTCCGCTCTGGTGCAGGCCAGCCCTGCTTTGGTCTGGTCTGGAACAGTCTAGCCTAAGCTTTAGTCTAGCATAGTCAGGTCTGGTCTGCGGGCCGGCCTAACTGTTCTCCAAGGAGGGAAGAGTCAGAAACATCACCAAGATGAAGTAACGTTGGGACTCTTGACTGCAAGAGAAGCTGTTTGACTCTGATGTGTTTGAAACTTCCTCCGTCTTCTGCGTCTGCATGAACATTTGAAAACCAATATCTACATGGACAACATATATCTCCCTTTAAGATAGCAATGTATGGTTTGAAACCATGGTTGTATTTGCTTATAAGCTGTTACCAAATGCCCCAAGTCAAGCTAATGTACAGATCCAAACTCTTTAGTAGCACTTAAGGTTGTACGAAGGACTTACCTGCTGCTGTTTGGCAGTGGCAGGCCATGTCTGGTTGATAAGGGACAAATAGGACATAACTTTATACTCTCGGGATCTAGGTTTGTACCTGGTTTTCGGTTTAAGTAGCATAAAATGTGAAAATGCAAAGAGTCTTTTTGACAAACCTTGGATTAGGGTGGTGATAGTCAACAAGGGCTGATGTTCTCTTACCTCAAAAGGCGCTGACGAATTGTAAACGGGTGTATTAATTTTAATATGCAATCTATCTATATAAGTATTTATTTTTTTGTTTCGTTGTCTGAGAATTTTCTACTTGAACTGTCGTCATGGATGGAGAGTTTGAGTGGAGCTTTGTGGGGAAGGCGTTGTGAATCTGCTAGGGAAGGCATTCTCAAATCACGAAGGTGTTGAACTTCATTTGTCCGCTTAAAAACAAAAAATTCTCAGTATTTTTTTTTGTCCAGAAAAATGTGGACGAATGACTAAAAAGGTAATAAATGTATTATAAACACCAGTGTTTAGCGCACAATTACGAGACCATGTAAATTCAACAAAGATCTCTTGCGCGTGCATGATTTCACATGTATATAGATTATTACGTAGAAATGTAAAGTACAAATTGTTTAAGAATAAAAAGAAGCATGCAACTGAATTGAAGGATGTACAGTGAAAGCAACCTTTGCCTCTTGTAAGGGAGCAAGAGTCAGTTAAACAGGGTACAGTAGATCGGCCTCTCCTGTAAGAAGATTTGAATAGGATTTGATTTGATTGCCAGCCAGTGTTTGAGATCCACACAGCTTTACTCTTTAAATACCCTTCTTACAGAGGAGGTAAGGAAGGCTACCAAAGCCTTGCATGTATTTGCAGATGACTTTGTTTTAAAATGTGGCTCATAAAGTTATAGCACCATTGATTTTTATGCTGGTAATAGCCAAAGTCCATTTTTTGTTTGACTTCAACTCAGTGAGAATCCCCCCCCCCCCCCCCCCCCCCCCCCTCAAAGTAAACCCAAAATTGAACATGATTTGGTCAGGCATGTGAGTAGACAGCAAACCCCCAGTGAACTTTCTAAAACACTTTTAGCAATATCCCCTCCCAGGTGCTTAGACAAGCTGTGTCTCTCCACTTCCTGTTACACAATGTTATCTCCTCTAATCAACGGAGCATCAATCAAAGGCACTTAATCCTATCAGAATGGCTTTGGGACTACCTGGAAACTCCTTTTCTGCTGCTTTGGAGGGAAAGCAAGGAGCTGTTGTGATCACTGGAGCCAAATCGGTGCAAAAACATTTACTGAAGCAGCCCCTGAGTGATATAATTTAAATGATTTAAAACTCCTTCTTGTGGATACCATTACACTGATGGTTCCTCCACAAGTTCTGTCCCCAGTGATAATAAAAAAAAAGTTCCCTTGCTTCTCCTTCAAGGATCCTTTTCTGAGATGCAAATTGATGCACTTTCTACTTAAACCATCATCTGTTGTTCCGACATTAGAAAATCTATCACTTGACGTATGAAATGACCTCTACTGTATGTATGTGTCATGAGATGTAATATATGTAAACAAATAAAGGAATTTATTGAGGTGCAAGAATAGTGAGAATCCCTTTTTCTCAATTTATAAACGCAGACAGCTAACAAAAGTGACACGTTTCCGTTTATTCACACTTGACTCGTGCGCATATAGGTTAGACAGAGACGGAGAGTGAACTTAAGAAACCTTGAGCTTAGCTGCGACAGCGCTCGTTCTTAGTCATATATATCGTGCAGAGATCTTATAGGCTCCAAAGCTGGATGAGCCTCTTGGGAAAGAGGATCAGTGGATTGCCTCTGATCCCTGCCCTGATACTGTCTGGCTATGTTGTTCAACCTCCTGTGTCCTGCAAACTGCAGATTCTGCATGCAGAAAAGTGCAGATGGCATGCTATTTTGTTAACATTTTTAAGGTGTGGGATTATGGTAAATGATGTATCTTTGAAAGGATACATAATTTACAATAACAATACGGCAGCTGTACACTTCACTGTGTGTTGGTGAGTGCGGGACTCTGCTGAGGCCTCCCCTGACAAAATTGAATACTTGGCAAGGGAACACAGAAAACAAACCCTATAATCTATCATTTTGTGGGACACAACGATTGTCAAACTCTGCATCAACATGACCTTTCTTTCCCCTGACAATTAGGGGTCAGTGGTAAAAGGCGCCCTTCAATCCATCTCCCAAAGGCTCTACCTAAAAATATGACTGGTCAAACTTAAAGGCCCCCTCACTCAAAAATGTGTGATTTTTATGTCTTAAAATATGTAGCAGGGAAAGCTTAACATTTTTTTCTTTGCATTTAAGGATTAGTCCCAGGGCGTTAGTAAGGGCCTTCAGTGTACCCAGGCGTCAAGGGAAGAATTTTTAACCATGAAAACAGATGTTAAAAACAAAATTGATAAACTGTAAATGCATCCAGGAGTATAGGTACAGCCAGTGGGGCAAGTAATGTCCCACTGCTACTAAAAAAAAAGTGTTCCAATTACTTCACCTGTTAGCTAACTTTCCCATCAGTCAAACAGTAAATGTCTTCTACCGAGAAAGCTGGGATGAAAGTTAAAGTGAGACAAACAGAGCAGTAAGAGGTAAAGTAATTGTCTTTATTTAAGCCAAGGTCTATAATCTCTAAACAACCTCACGCAGTTTCCTGTTTCAAGAGTTGAAGTCAAGGCAGTGCTTCAATCTGCCCTTGGCAGGCGGGAAATCTTTAGCTAATCCTGGTTCCCTTTTTCAGAGCTGAGTGCTGGACTCTTGTTTTGTTACCGCAGCTGCTAGTGCATTTTCACTTACACAGTTTTACGTCCCTGCAACCAGCAGAGTTGTAACAGACAACCAAAGAAACTGACAAAGCCAAAGAATAGTTGTAATCATCAAGAAAATGTTTATTTTATAACAACAGAACTGAATCAACAAAACAAAACTGGGTGAGGATTGGACAAGGTGGTTGTGCCAAATAAATAAACTCATCAAAACAAAACAGGACCTAACTAGTCTCAAATCTGATGAAAAGAAATCCAAACAAAAAACTAACTTACTTCTCTAAAAACTCTTGAGAAAAATACACAAGTGGCACAAACCACACTTACGTATCTAGTGTTTCCAACACAGTCTACTAATTATGTGCATAAATGTAGGGTTCCCCAATTTACCTACCAACCTCACCACAAACCTTTTGACACAATGATCACAGCAAGACTGGCAGAGAGCTCCCTTTGTAGAGTAGTAGTCTTAAAAAGTGTACCAAATTCTAAAGTAAAGATTCATATAATAAAATATAACTTAAAGTTAAGGTAATTCTTACATAATAAAACAGAACTAGTGGTTTATAAGCTAATTAAGCTAAATGCTCATGTCAGTAAGCTAACGTGTGTACACTAACGTTCTAAAAGATGTTTTCTTTTTAGCTTAATTTCAAAATTAGCAGACAATAATAGCCTTGACAGCGTTGTTATTTAAGCAGAGCAAGTTTTTGTTTCACGTTTGCTCAACCTCCTTCAAAAAACCCCAAATAAGGTATTTTACTGCTTCATTAGTTAATGACAACAACAGTAACATAAAGAGGTAAGGTATTTTGTAAACAATGATACAATTAGCATGTTAGCATCTAAAAATAGCTAGGACTGGGCTTGAATGTAACACATTTTGCTAGTTTAAAGAAAACATTGAACCAATGGAAATTAAAATGTTCATGTGTATACTCCTGTTGGCTCAGAGTAAAGGAGAGCTAACATTTATTGAGACTTTTCAGTCAAGTTTTGGACCAAAGCACAGTCAGACACTGCCATCTCTAGTTTCTGCTCCAGTGACAAAATGATGTTCTGCCTTGGTGGTGTTAGAATTGAAATAGAGATGCTGATAGACTTGTAAATCAAAGACTCTGACAGATACAAGGTAAACAGTTGGTTTATTTCTGTAGAAGTAATGAAACATACAGTCAAACAGAACAGCTTGTAATGTCAAGCGAGGCTCCGACGGAAGTGTATTCACAGCAGGACGTCCGCTGATACCAGCAAAGTCAAAGAAACATGTCTTCAAAGTAGTCGTCAAATTCGTCTTCCCTAGACAGATTCAACAAACAAAATCATGGAAATGTTACCTTTCTGTCATGCACGGCGCTGACAAAAACTTTTAAATGTTTTGCCTGAGTGGCCCCTGACTAGGTGGCACTGTTAGCACTGTGCTTTATTTAGAAACAGAGATCATTTAAATGAAGGCCTTGTGCAGAAAGACACATAACGCATTCTGACAAAGTAGGCATGAAGGTGTTCTTCGGCATGATTATCCTAATGTAATCATAGAGACAAAGGCAGAGTTTTCTAACACTGCCCCATTACTGATAGCCTTCCCAGTATTGATCTATCTTACAACAGAAATCCCATACAGTATCAGGAGATGCATGGCAGAAGCAAGTTAAAGGTTTAGCAGCTTCGTGACAGATCAGAATAGCTTTGTGCAAGATATCTAAAAGGTCTAAATAATGTGCTATATAGAGGTATGTTACTTATGAGGACTAAGTGGTAAAGGCTGTCTCTGATGGTTTTACGGCAGCTTACTGAGTCGGGTTTAATATGAACATGAGCTGTTAAGCTCACCTTGACTTTTCGTCCACTGCAGGGGCGGGTCCTCGCCAGTGGTCGGCTTCTGATTGGCCTTCTCGCTCATCTCCAGCTTCAGAGTCTAGATTGGAGAGTTTCAGAAAGCTGTCAGTCAGGCTTCCAGAAAGGGAAACTGGGTTGACCAAATAACCTTTGTTCATCAGTTTCAAGGTCAGGGTTGTCAGATGGTGATGGTGGTGCTTTTTGCTCAGAGAATAAAGGTGGGGTAGGCGATCTGATATACTTTGCTCTTTCAGTACAGCAGTTATCTCTTCACAGTCAACTACCTATTCATGTGTGCAATGCGGAGGAAAAAAGCTCAAGCCTTATATCATGGCATTTGTCATCCCAATGTTGGCCTTGAATTGTCCAGGATTGAACTGACAATATATGTACAATATCAAAAATCGTTTCCAAGAATCAACCATTCTACCTTTCAGAATAGGTACTGGGTTTTCAGTCAACTTTGACAAAATTGTATCCGACCAATCAGCTAGTTTTCTTTTCATCTTGAAAAGAAAACTAGCTTGAAAGCCTGTAAATAAATGCCGGTCCTTTATATTTCTTGTAAAGGAATATCAAGTTGCAACTTACCAATAGCCTAATTTAGATCATGGATTAATTAGGCTTCACAAAAACATGTGGTTTAGATATTTTTTATATTTGTTGACATATAAATAACCTGGAACCATAAATATCAATGAGCCAAAGAGCTTTTGGTTCACGGTGGGCCAGTTAGCTTGTGCTAATTCGGTGTACTATAATGTCTTAGGTAAGCTGTATAAAGTGCAAGACGGGTCAATCATTACTACCTATAGATGCGGCACTATAACTGGTAGTCATTATAGGACCAGTAGACTATTTTTGTAAGCCTGGCAAGGATCAAACCAAATCACATTGTACAAAACAAAAGCTTAAAACCCCCCTCTGGATGTGGTCCAAATATTAGTTCTCCTTATTTTCCGGAGTACAAAGTGCTTCTCTGACTTCAAAGTCCTCAACCGTCCCTGAACGCGTCACTGAAATATTGCATGATTTTATAGTATTCCTAGTTTAAATCAAGTTCAGCCTTCAACTGCTGTTTGTCTAAGACAATAAAGGAAAATATGTGAGTGTTTGGGTATGGCTTCCAATGCATGTTGAACTCAGTGACAAAACCTCTGGACAGAGAAGGATTGTTTTTGTGAACTACTCCACCCATACAGCCATCCATCCATCCAGACCCTGGAACAGAGGGTCAAATATGTACTTCTTTTCATGCTCCTCACAGTGAAGGGTAAAAGGACAAGAAAAAACAAGAAAGTCAAGAGAAGTGGGGTGAAAGACAGTTGATAAAGAACAGACCTGCAATCTGTCTTAATCAATATTAACTACGGGGCTCAAGGAGGGTTTTCCAGAAAAGTCTGTCAGAGTGTTTTCACTCCAGAATTTAAGAGGAGTGTCACGCCCTGAAGGTCAGGGGGAATAGATCATAAACTCTCCAATGTGTGTGTGTGTGTGTGTGTGTATGTGTGTGTGCGTGTGTGTGTGTGTGTGTGTGTGTGTGTGTGTATATGTATGTGTGTGTGTGTGTGTGTGTGTGTGTGTATATGTATGTGTGTGTGTGTGTGTGTGTGTGTGTGTGTGTGTGTGTGTGTGTGTGTGAAGGAGTTATGAAGGCTACCTTTGTCTGAGTCCTGGGACTCCTCTGAGCTGCTGGAAGAGGTGGAGCAATCTGTAGGGGAACAAGGATAGAAGGAATAATATGTTTATAACAAGAGAGTTGTTACAAAAATCATATCAAACAAAAAAATTCAATGAAATAATTTCTAAAAACAAATACTGCAACAGTCTCTTTCTATCTGCTGACATCACCTAATTAATTAAGGAGTCCTACCTTGGTGCCTCTTGTGTTTGTGCTTCTTTGAGTGTGAAGAGGCCCGCTTCGTCTTCTTTTTCTTCTTCTTCTGTGGCGGCTCCTGATTCTCAGATAACCTTTTAGTGTTTTTCTTTGCTTTTACCTCCTTTCTCCTGCAAACAGAATCACACTGCTAGGAAATGTATTCACACTATAAAGCAGCCAATTACAGCACTATTTTGGAGACAATCTAAAATCCTTGGGGACCAATGGCACTTTCAGAGGTGCATGAATAAATCATTGCCAACTTGCTAGAGCTTAAATGAATGAAGGCTTTCTTGTTACAAAGTCTGCTAGAAACACTCTTAGGGACTATTCAAATGTTACTCGTTGTAAAAAGCCTTGGCGTGACATTTGTGATGCCTAACTTCCCCAGATTACACTCATATTTATTCAGATCTTTTCAGATGGACAACACGTTCATGCTTTGCTTTCGCATTCAGATGTGTAAAGGTTCCATTTGCAAAAAATAAGAAGGTGACAAGTAGTCATGACACTCAAACGAGTGAGGAAAAGTTAGCTGATGTTTAAAACGACAGGTTGAATCATAACAAGCTGGAAAACAATCCTTGCTGATTGTCCAAGATGACCTGCCCTTCTCCTCACAGACCATTGCACAATCTTTAACATCTTTAAAAAAAGACCTATCATGGGTTTAAAGATGGATATCATTTATGAAAATATATCAAAAAGGTGAGAAGTTTAGGAGCTTACTTGTGGTGGTAGTTGAGTTTGAAAGAGCATTCAGGGCATATTCCTATAAAAAAAAAAATATTAGGATTGGTACATACAGTTAAAGTGTGTGTAAAGAGTTTGAAAACCTTTTGATAGTTTTCCTTTGAACTTTAATTTCAGCATATTAACTGTTAAATTTTTTTGTTTTTTCCTTACTATAGGAATCAGAGATGAGTCTTACAGCTACAGTTGCCACCTATCTCCTTGTTACAAGTATGTTGTATGGCAACTCTTAATTAAGGCTCATGTTTGATTAAAACAAGTATAAGTATGAAATGTTTTAATCTTAATTAATTGCTGAATTTCAATAGTTAATCAACATTAATTGCATTTTTAATCGCAACTATTTTGCATTTAAAATAGTTTTTGTTCTCATTTTTGTACCTTCTTAAGCTGAGTGTACTTTACTTCCTGTTTGAATTCAAACCTGCTTTTATTTTAATTGGACTTTAGCCCTGTTTTCAATTCAAGTTGCCATCTAATTCCGTACATAAATGTCTGTGAACTTCTGTAAATGTATACAGAAATTAAAGAGGACCCAGGACAGAACCCTGTGGAACTCCTATTTAGCTCTGTCAGATATATATATTTTTTATATTACACACTAAGATTTGAAGATCGGTTTATACATAAATGCTTAAATATTTTAAGAATATATTCATTAGTCTATCATAATAAATTAATTTACCCATTATATTTCTCCAATTTGCCTTACTAAGGGTGCACTCACACTAGGCAATCCGTACCGTGCCTAAGCACGCTTCACCCCTAAAGTACAGTTTGTTTGACCAGTGTGAGTGCTCCGATCCATGCTCAAGCACGGTACCTTCATTCATTCAACTTCATTATGGAGAAATCCTGGAGTGTTCTAGCTGTATCTGACTAAAATGACTCAAAATAAGCCACAAAGTCAGTAAAATATCTGTCTTGCTCTCTGTGTTGTTCTCTGATGTGCGGATGCGGACTCGACAGAGCGTCCCTTTTTTTTCCTTTTCTTTTTTCTCTCCAGTCTGCCTGTCTTGTAAACTAAGGACGCTTCTGTAGAGCCATGCATGTGTTGTATTACGACGTTATGTTCAAGAGGTAACCGTGTTCAGGCCCGGTTACTCCTGGAGCAGGGTGAGTGCAGGCCAGTGGGGAAATGGGGAGGGGGGACCATCGTGCTTCAGCATGGTACAGGACAACTTTGCTAGTGTGAGTGCGCCCTAAGGCAATGATCTTGGGTCATCAGACTGTGTTTCTTTACTGTCAAAAGATTTAGCAGTGTCCAAACATTTAATTTAGATTTACAACAATTTAGAAAACATTTTAGCTGAGGAGGAACTACATGACTGGAAGCAACCTGTTGCTTGTTAAAAGAGACTGTCATTTCCTGCTTGACTGAGTTCATTGTGACTGGTGGGTCCTCTATTTAACGCTATTATTTTAACAGGATTTTCTGCATTATGATACCTGGAGGAGGATTATTATTATTATGAGCCTGGTCTTAGAGGGGAATCCCCACTACGCCTAGGCCAAAGCCGCACACATGCACACACAAACACGCGCACACACAAACACACACACAGACATGCACACATTTATTACAGAATAAGCAAAAAAGTCAATGAGCATTTACTTAGTTTAACCAATGCATTTCTCTTCTCGCCGTGTTCCACGTAGGCAAAATTCACCTCCCAGCTTTTTAGGCCTTCCTCCTTCTCACAGCGTTTGTTTCCACACTGGAACTGACCTGGAGGACCAGAAAGCATATTTACTGTATACATTAGAACATTTATTTCAATCACAATAATATTAAAGAGACATTTTATCCATCTAAGTCTTAATTATTGCAATTTAAAACATGAAAACACCTAAAGAAATGGGATATTTGTTGATAATTAATGAGGTAAAGTTTTAACAAGCCACAGAGCCTTGATAGTGTATGAACACATACTCTTGTGTAAATAGTTATGAGGAATAAAAAATAAACACAACGCAAATAGAACAGAATGGTAAAAAGACAAATGTTTTGTTCCTGCATAAAGAGAAGCAGACAAGTCTCCTAAGAGTACAGATTGTGTCAGGCATCCTCCAATTCCTGCCCACCCCAAGCCCCCTTTTTTTTCTCTACACCTCTTTCTCCTTATCCCCCTGCCCCTTCTCATCTCCCTTTCTGCAGCTCTCCTCATCCCCTCAGGCTTCCCTCCAGCCGCTGCACAGCCTGCCTATTATCCCCTGAGAAGCTTAGGGTGGCATTGATCTGGTCTCCAAGGTTCCTCCAGATTGTAGCAGAGGCAGCGTGTGCGTCAGAGCAGTCCATTCTTGGCACATGGGCGTGGAATACTCCTTACTCTGTGAGAAGGAAAGTGATGTCTGCCCTCATCGGCCCAAGATTGAGACTCTGTAAAAAATTCAGGTGAGGTGATGCTGGCTGTCATTGCTTGGGGCCACTTGGGCTGTGGCGCAATTTATCCTCACGTGCTGTATAAGATTAGTGAGCTATGACGTAAGCTTAAAAAGACACTTCTGCCTCCAGTTCCTGGAATGTGGTCTGGCTTTATTTAGGATGGCCTGAGATTATATTTGACCAAGTTAAAGACAATATCAAAGCATGAGTTCAGAGTTGAGATTAAATCGGGACTGTCTATGAGCAGGGACGCTTTAGAGCGAAAGATTGAGGTGGGACTCATGAAGTTTTCCGTTATTTTTTGTTTATTTTCTGTTTCATCATTACCAGTGACACGCCACAAACCATTATACGTATAAATACTATTATACTTTAATCCACCGTGATCAACCATGAAGGCTTCTTATCAGGATTATTTGACATGGAATAACGTCAAACCACAACTCTCAAAATAAGATGTGTAATTCTCTTACTTAGAAGTAAATACAGAAAAAACAACCCATTTGTTGAATTGAAGATTTGCACTTTGAGGTTGTTCTTTTTTTTCTGCTATGGGGTATTTATTCTGTCAAAGCTGAACAAATTACAGCCAGGGCTGCAGCTTTAACCAATGTTGACCACCAATTTTATACAACAAAAATGATTAGATGTAGCCATTGTGAGGTTTGTGCATTTCAACCTCCATTATCTTTTTTTCTTTGTTGAAGTGACCAAATTTAGAGGGAAGGCAGCGTATACCTCTCTTTGTGCACCTCTTCTAAACAGTCTTTGTCACCAATCTTATTCTCGCTGACATTTGAAAATCATCATAGCCATGTGGCTATAACCAAATTAATCTTATTAAATGTGACCTGATGATTGCAAGAGGAAAAGTCATTGGATCATCAAATCTATTACAATGTATTTGTTGTTGTTCAGATATTCCAATCTGGGCCAAAGTATTGGAAAAAATCAGAATCAGAATCAGGTCTAATGATGAGTAAGTCAACACATACAAAGAATTTGCCTTGGTGTTATTTGTTCAACGGGATAAATTTAAATAGGAATAAAAAATGTAAAACACCGTGACGTACGAGTAAAAGATTAATATAAAAGCTAGTCATCTAAAGTGATGTCTTCCCTGAAACTAACAGAAGCTCGAATTGGTTATCTATAATTCCATTGTCTAAAACTTAAAAAAGTTCTAAGTGAAAAGCGACTTTGAAGCAAGCATGTCCCTTTAAATCTACAATGACTCATACTTTTGTGACACTATGTGGGTGTGACTTTCGACAGGGTCATCATCCTATCAACTCTTTGCCAACGCTCCACCATGAGGACTGACAGGTGCCAGGAGACCTGAGAGACTCCAGGCTCTTCTTTACCATCATCGGTGACGTCAATTACAATCGTGCTGGAATTCTTCCATGACATCGTACTCTCTCTGTCACACACACACCACACACCCCACACACACACACACACACACCAACACACACACAAAACAATCAAATACATCTTCCTTTTGAACACACTCCCGCTTCGATCTGCTAAGAATGAAGTTAAGAACATGTGCTTTCTTCTAAACAAAGCTGAGAGCCCTTGAATAAAGTACTGAATCCCCTTGCTGCTGCAGAGGAGGCAGTTCAGTGTTGAATGTAAAAGAATTTGATATATCTGAAGGTTAAACATGGTGAGTTGGAATGAGTTATACCCTCCAGCTACAGAAATCTGTTTCCGGGAAACTTTTTTTTTTTAACATAAATTTCAAAAAACAAAAGATAGTCAAGGCTAGTAAACAATTCTTCACTTTTTTCTAATAGTTTTCCCCCCTACTGGTCACTCATCTACCCAAATTAAAGTATATAAGCACAACTGTATTCACTGTGGCAATTATCAGACGGCAGATTTTCAGTATGCTGAAACACGGGGCATCCCTTCTTACCAGCTTTACACAGAAGCTCCTGTGTGGGTTGCTGTTAAAACCCTCGGAATAAAAAAAAAAGAAAGAGGATCAACGTGTTTTGTTGATAAGTAGTGGGTATCCTCACACATCATGTGAGCCTCACATACGCCATTAAAAGAACTAGCATCAGGTTGGCTTACTAAACCCATTAAGAGAGGGAACTCCTGTCCTCCTACGTCAATGGTCACTAATGCCACCAGCCAGTGGACTGAGATCAGGATGGATACACCACAGCACAGATGGCTGCATTATTAACATTCACTGGATGAAGTCACAGGGTAGTGACAGACAGAGCCGGTGCCTTTTCACTTTTGATTCTCTCTTGGGGTAGTTGGTAAAAGTTGCCTGAGGACATGTTAAACTAGGCTTGTTTTTAACTGAATAAGAATGTCAGGTATCAAGTTAAATTAGCAACACACTTTTTTATGATGTACCAGCTGTGTATTTATTCTTAATTCACTCGACCTTACGTGACTTCAGACTGACTTGGTGGATCTCATGCTTAAAAGGAGATGAGAAGATTAATACTGATGGCAAGTCAGTAAATGAAATGTGTTTACCTAGCATAGTATGAAGTCCTTGGACTGAGGGAAACAATGACGCATTTCAAAAGGTAAGAAAACGGAGCACCGATAGCCTAGCGGTTATGTTGCGCACCCCGTGTACAAAGGCTATCGTCATCGTCACATCGTTGTGCGAATCCGACCTCTGCCCTTTGCCCCAGCTTTCTCCTCCCGGCATTTCCTGTTTCTCTTTAGCTGTCCTATCCAATAAAGGCAAAAAGGCCCCCAAAAAAGAAGGTAACAAACAGACTACCAAATAAGGTTTGGGAAATGGGCAGTTACAGTAACTTCTCTGGAGTTGGGTCCTCATCAAAAGCCTTTATGCAACTCTTGGCAATCACTGTGTGTGCAAGGCCAAAAAAAAGCGTGGTGCAAAACCCTCTAAAAACCACACATTTAGGTTGCTACTTTTTTTTTTTGTTAACTGATATAACAAACATGACATGATGTGTAACTCAGCAAGCTTAACAAGTGCTCATAGTTGGGTTTCTTATTTTCACCAAAGGCCTTACTTGCTTTTTTTTCATATTCCAGTGGTTGTGCTGATGTAATCTGACCAGCTGCTGTCATAGTGGCATTACAGACATGAGAGTTGTATCAGTCCTGTCATCTTACTCTCAGCAGGGAAGCACACACGTATCAAACTTCCCAAAAGGCCAAGCTTTTGCTTCAAAGTCAAAGACTTTCAGAACAGATGCTGTTGCAAATCTACACTAATTTCCATCATAACTAAGCATAATAAACTGTCGTAATTCTACAGCTTCAACTTCAATTTTGTTTTTTCCCCGAAGGGCAATTTGCTTTGCAGCAAGGCATTAAAAGAACAAGGGGGTAAGCACTTACTAACATGATGGATTTTGCCTTTTGCTGAACATGTTAACATGTTGCCCAAATTGAACAGATATCAAAGTGCAGACATGATTGAAAAGTCTGTCTGCATTCAAGTGCAAAAGTTATTGAGTTGTGAAGCCAGAGTTGGCTGGAAAACAGTACCAACCCCCTCTATCCCTGTCCCTCCTCGGGGTCGACCACCTCTAATAAATTCTCAGCCTGTGGGAAACACTGCACGGTCCACTCTCACTGCCCCCCAGGCAGATTTTTCAAATATTGGGAATGTAACTGGCCTCTGAAAGACTGATTCTTTTTCCACACACACTTTCCCACCTATGACTCTGGATCAGATTTAGCCTATTATTTGTCCGTCTTTCATATTGACGAGTAGTCCCAGACGGATGACCTGAAGTTGAACGGCGTATTTTTCAACTTTGATTTACAACCACAGCATCCTGTTAACTTAGTAGACCAAAGAGCAGCACATGAGTGTTGTTTATACCATAGGTAAACAAAGACCTGCATTAAGGCTGCCTAAAGAGAGAGGGAGGTTTAGACAATCAGCAGACTATGGGGAATACTTTAACTTCTTAAGATCAATGTACACAATACACTTTAAAAACTCAAATAAACACATTCAAAACAACAAAAGACAGAACCAATGGCAGTCTCTATTGTTAGACTAAGTAACTCTGAAGGCTTAGTGGCCCGGGGGTTAATGAGCTATCACATTTAACAGTTAGAAATTACTTTTCAGAGGCTGATTTATTTCTCAGCAGGATATCTGAACAAAGTAATAATCCAGTTTGTGTTCGAACCAAGGCTGGACTAAAGCAGACAAATTATCATTTTTGAAAAGTTAGCGGAGCAACCGCTGAGTAGGAACCTTAGAAATGAGTCAGTGGGAGTTGTGTTAAAAAAAATGAAACATGAAGAATAAAAAAATAACACCAATAAAATCTACTGTCAGCAGTCAACAACTTCCAAACACTTGAGTGTCACAGTGCAGGCTTGAAGTGGCCTCACACTCCAGCTAACAGTGTGAGTTAAAGAAAGGTGGCAGAGGTGGGTCACACCTGATTCCTACACTGTAAGTAATAGCAAGCATGTTGAAGCCATTTTTTTTTTTACACACAGGGAAGTTACATAAGGCGAGACCACACTCCATTTACTCTGACAGGAGGCCCACCAAAAATAAGCCTGGACTCAGCTACCTTTGTCCTCTAACCTCTCTGCTGACAGCAAGACTAAAGCTGAATTTATACCAGAAGGGAAACCTGCAGAAAATAACATGAGCTGGAGTGAAGTGCCAGCATGTCTCAACACCCCACTTGTATATCTACCCCTGCATTTAGAGGCCCTTAAGACACATTTTCATACCCAATACTCCGAATAAAGTACAGATTTTCTCATTGCCAAAATATGCCTTGTAAATTGAAAATTGATGGGCCTAATGTGCTGATTTATAATTTTAAGGACACCACAAAACAGAAATTACCTGGACCTTGGGCACATGACTTAAAGGTACTATCCAGGGTTTTTGTCCACTAGTAGTGCTATTGAGCATGCTGTTTACGAGCTAGCAGAATAAAATGGATAAAGAAGGATAGGATTTATGGGTTTTACATGTTAAAATATTTGAAAATCACATGTTTTCAAATATCGCAATTAAAATGTATTACTGTAATTCAACATATTCACAATGCAGCCATCTCCATGTAACTTCATGCTTAGGGTGGGAAGCTTAAAAGTTGTTATAAAGGTGAACTACTGTTTTACAGATTATAAACTGAAAACATGTAGGTTATGAAAAAACAAAATGTTTTTATTAATAAAGTTTGTCTTAATGGTTCAAGATTGATCAGCAACTGAAAATACAATAAACTATTACAATTCAGCACAAGCTAGGCTATATTTTAATGTAAAACAACCCATTTGATTACTAATTAGCCGCAACAAACAACAGCTAATGTTAGCATACATCCATTGCCTAGCTTACAGTCTCGTTTGATAAGAATGTATGGCTTCCCTATAGTATCTTACCTCACTTTCAAATAACAGTGTTAGCGTTTAGCCTCCAACTAGCTTCAAGAAGTCGTAGCTAGGAAGTTGCTTAATGCTAATATAAATAGTTGTTAAATTTGGGTTTTCTGATAACAAAATATGTTTCTCTAACTTAAAGTATGGCCTCATCTCCCTCTGGATTTTTGACTTTTCATTGTATTTTCAGTTGCTGATCAATCTAGAGCTTTATGTGTCAGTGAATGGTCAGAATCACAACATTTGAAGGGCCTACCGCCTGGATCATAATAGTAAGACATTATACCAGAATGAGATGAATGTAGCATGCGTGTGAATATGGTCAATGGGAAAGTCTTCATGAGTTCAAGGATGCTTTTTGCTGCTTATTGCTTGTTTGTAAGAGAAAAGGAGGGTATTAGTATAAACATTTAGGGAAAGATCCTACTATTGTGTACTTAATGCAAGAACATGACCTTTCCCATTATCTTCCGCCCCCATCTTTTTTTACACACACAAAAGAGAAAAGAAACTTCTTAAGAACTGCCTATCCTTTCACCCCAAGTCACATCAAAGCCTTTAAAAATGAAGGTCAGTGCTCCTGTTAATTCCCCTGATTGGTTGAGAACTAGTCAGCATTACCTAACACCAACATGACCTAAAGTGCACAGATAGTAAGAGAGGATCAGGGCAGCATTTCCCAAAACTGTGTCAGTGTCAGATCGGAAGAGTGGTGCCCTTTGAAAGCAGATGGATCAGTTTCATGAGAAAATGTTAAGTCGTGTCTAAATAATCCAAAGTAAGAAGTCAAGTATTGTCATGTTTTAAACCTGGACACACAACATCTAATCCAGTTGTAACTATACGAACAATACACACGTTTTCTTGGGGGTGACTTTTTTAAATTCGTAAACAAGACTTTTTATTCGCCTTTAATCAAAGTCATAATGACCCCATGACAAACTCTTCTTCCACATTTAACTTGGAACACAAACACTCAATTTGCCCTAGTGTTTCCTTGACCTCTGAGTGAGGACGTTGGAATTAGAAGAGTATCGATTTTACCATCCCATGCTCTTAATAGTGCTTAAGAAGTATGTCTGTTGTTAATGTACACAAATCACAGGCGCGACAGTCTAAGTGAAGTGCCTCTGACCTAATCTAATCCACTTCCTGTTGAGTTTTGTTACAGGGGTGAACTGTCACAGACCAAGATTACAGAGTCTTAATCTGGAACAATATATTGGCTTAGTCAGATTTCTCAGACATACTGTGTATATTTGTGAAGCTGCATTGATCTAAACATGTGTGTGTGTGTGTGTGTGTGTGTGTGTGTGTGTGCGTGTGTGTGTGTGTGTGTGTGTGTGGTGTGTGTGTGTGTGTGTGTGTGTGTGTGTGTGTGAGAGAGAGTGTTTGTGTGTGTCCATGTAGGTCAAAGCATCTCAACGAGCTGTCATGGCAGGTTTACACTCACAGAGATGCTGATCATGTCCTTCCAGGTAAACCTATAAATATCTGTCAGTGTCACATGAAGGAGCCGTACACAGAAAAGGAGGTGTCGTGCTAATCCTGAACAATTAATAGACCATGATCATGGAGCGCTGCCAGACCGACAGAGTGGGCTCCATCGCAGGTGCAAAGATAGACTGAAGGACGCTCATGGAAGTGAGATGTAAACAAAAACAAAAGATAAGCATGAAGGACAATTTGTGTGAATCTAGAGATCAAGTGTAAAGTGACCTCAGAAGTGAACAGGTGAACAAAAAGATTTGATGGGGCAAATATATTTAAGGCTTTTGATGCAGATCTGAGAAGACAATACATCAAAGTAAAGTTAGAGAAAGTTGTGTTCATCAAAAGTCTTACATGAGGAGTGAAGTGTTAAGAAGTATTCCCAGTTATGTTTCTTTTGTGGTTGAAATTGTCATTATCTTTGTCTCCATCTAGTGGAGGAATGTATGAATGGTTTTGTGGGCACTATGGCAAATCTATGCTACATGCTTCTATGTCGAGTGTACATACTAATTGCAATAGTTTATTGTCATAGCTGTTAGTATAAAAAGAAAACAACATTCTCATCAGTTTTTTACTAACAGGAAGCAACAAAACAGAATAAACCTCAATTTTTAACAAAGCAAAAACACTTCTTTAGGAACTTCCATATATTGACAGAGACGAGTTTGCACCAGCAACACACCCAAAATCAACTGTGTTTATTTTGCACCAATTTTTGAGCTTTAGCTTACTTTATTTTGAAACTTTCCCAGTTTGAATTCTTACCAAAAACCTGCAGAATAATAGTATTTATTTTGTATTTAGGTCAGCAAGTAAACATCTTCATAAAGAAAATGAGATATGTAGTAAACAAGAATGTTTGTACATTTTAAACCTGTTTCAAAGGCAAATCTTACATGTGTTATGATAAGCAGTAAAATGGAATATAATGTTGGTAAAAGGCCGTACCTTTGCTGGAGACGACTTCATTCTCAGTCCGCCAACGGAATCCAAACTGTTGGTCAGAAATTCAATAAGATCCATGTCAATTAGCTGAATTGTTTACAATAGAAGTGCCAGACACGCAGCATTACAATCTTTCTCTGAAATCAATCTTCCATATCTTAACTCAGTATCTGCTCCATCTTTGAATAGCCATTAGCGTTGAATAGCATTTAATTCAGCTGAAAAAATCTGTGTATCACGGTCTGACTGCTTGTGATATTAAAGCTTTTCAGAAGTTATGCAGCTTTAAAGCATTGATTAATCTGAATATGAATTCTTCTGTCATGCCTGCCTTCTTGTGAATGGATCTTTTCCATACACATTACCACTGTACTGTTAGTATAATCTTCTGTGAATGCATACAGCGTCTCCAGCAGTTGGACTGAAGCACCAATGAGCAGTGATTGGGATGCACTTGTTAGTATTCTGCCCATGCCGTTGCACAGCTCTCACAGCACTCGCTCTGTCTGTGCAGGCATCTGCACGCTGTCACACCTCATTTATTCAACACAGCTGATCGAAATTTGACTAAACTTGTGGGAATGATGCAACTCAGCGCTGCATTTGCAGTCATTAACAACTATGAATAATTTGTGACGTAATCGGAGTTTATGCGGCACGTTTTGAGCCAACTGGACTAAAGGCTAAAGAGTAAGATTATAAACTATGACCATTTTAATTATGACTCCAGGGCCTTTAATAATGATATACTTTTTTATGTACGTATGTCAGCTGTTGGTCAACTTGACAACTAAGTTATCAAACATTGAAAAAGGATCCCTTACAGCATCATTACATATACCAGGGCAGCTACAGAGCCATTGCCCTTGGTTTGCACATATTGTCCGTTTTAAAGCCTGGCTTCAAACCAAAGTCTACGGTCACTAGAGACTGAGCACAGTGCCAAAACACATCATACCCCTCACATTCATCTAAAGTGGACCAGTGCTGGTGGAGATAAATGTCTGACATATAAAATATTCACCTTAACTCATGGAAGCACCCCTGGGAAAATAAGTTTCATTGCAAAATGGATCATGATGTATTTGATGGCTTCCATGAACACTGCATTATCTTCTTTGTGTGGTTTACCTTCTGAAAACAGATTATCCTTTCAATTCCTGTCTGAAACTGGCTCCCTCTTTCAGCATTTTACAGATTTTACAACTTGAGCTTCTTGATTCTAAATAGTTACTAATCACCAGGTGACACGAGCCACCTGTTACTGTACACACTTTCAGAAGTTTGACATTCGCTAAACGCCTACTGCTGCTACATACTGACACTCATCCCACCTTGTTTTCCTTGTATCTGCTGAGGTCAGCAATGCAGTACTCCTTAAACAGCTTGTCGTAATACTTCTTGGCAAGTTCTTTTTCCCTGGAACAGAATAAGGCCAAAAGTGTGAGGCAGAAGAAGGCACAAACAAATCTGAAACAAGCTGCTTTTTGTCACCAGGTACTGGATACTTGTGGATTCACGGTTCAAACAGACTTCCTTAAGAGGCAAACATTTCGAAAGAGTAGTACAATTAATAACAAGCGCCCTTGATATAACAGAAGCCCTCGCGAGTGGCTGACTGCGTGGTTACCATGTCATGTCATCCTCGTCCTCATCCCTCCAGAGGAAGCGATGGTTCTCACGTAGCACATCCACATCTGTTTTGTCATTGGCTCTGATGGACAGACAATGGGAAATAAGAATACGCACAAATGCATAACAAAGAAGAAAATCTCCTTGAATAATTTGTATATACAATTGTGATTCGATGAGAGGAGCGCTTACGTCTAATGTGGTAAACACAGTGTGCTCACTTTTAGGCCAGAGAGACAGCAGATGCCTGACGGTCAAGCTTGACTGTGCTACACAATACTTACCTCGAGCGTTTCAAGTCGGCCATCTGTCCTCCATAATAAAGTATGTAGTCACCGACAAACTTCTTATGGCGCTCAAACTGCAGACTTTAGCTAAGGGTCATCTCTCTTTTAAAAATGCCACAAAAATGATTTCTTACAATGCTTAGTTTTAATGCCTTTAAACAGAGGCGCCTTCAACATGTTGACATATATCTACTCAGTATATCTCAGTATATGTATATATGAGTCTTAAAGAGGACATATTATCCCCCTTTTCCACCTTTTCAAACAGTCCCCTGTGGTGTTAAATGAAACATCTGTGCTGTGCTTTGTTCAAAATATAACATGAATCAAGCACCAGAGGAGGTTTGTGAAACTGTATCAACCAGCTCTTTCAGAACGCTCCGTTTTGGTGTGTGTGTCTCTTTAAATGCAATGAGCTCCCCCTCACCCCTTGTGCTGACCGGTGTCGGCACGAGTTCAGCTTTGGGCTTCCATGGCAACTTGTCAGCGTGCCCCCTCGGAAAAACATGGCTGCCGGAGACAACACAGGAGGGGAGGGTATTTTTTTTTACCAGAATTCCACTGTGACTTCACAAGGAGAGCAAATTTGAAACGGAGCACTTTTCTCTGTGTTGTAAGACTTATGCAGACCACAAACAAAGGACTGGATGGGTTTTTTGACATTTTGTGGGTCGGTAGACACTCAGGTTACCCAAATATATGTTCAAAAACACTGTAAAAGTGGATTTTTCATAATATGTCCCCTTTAACAAATTAAGTTCAACTAAAGAAGGATACAGCATTCATTGATATCAGGTGGGCTCTTCTGTTCCTGGCTTCCTCTCTGGAAAAAAAAAAACAGAAAACAGAGTGAGAATGGTTCTCTATCACCCAATCTCAGAACCCACTGGCTAATGTCTGACATTGATATAGCCTCTAGGAGTCATGGCCAAATTTTAGGGCTTCCAGTGTAGCCAGCAGTTAGTGATAAAGGATTTACAGCCAATACTTTCTTTTCCATGCTTTGCCTCCGTTTACAGTCTGATAGGCAACTCAAGAAGCAAAAATGGAGACACAACGTTCAAGAGAGCATTGTTAGCTGCAGTTGCATGCTTGTATCTGTTTAGAGAAACTAACCGCTGTCAGGTGAACACCAAAGTTGTACAGGATTACTTTACTGTGAAATACATTCTGCCTCCTTTTTGCACTCCTCATTGAGTGTTTTCCTGCATGCAGTCAGAAGTCGTCAGAAACATGAGCAGGCAATTGTACTTGGACTACAAAAGGAAACTACAACACTTTTGATACCAAAATCCCGTCCCATGCCGACAGATTCTGCATTTCTACACAGGATGTTTATAGAGATTAAACTGAACATAGTTTTGTCACTATAGAAAATCATGTCTAACATTGTGAACTTAAAAAGGGTATTATGTGTGTTAATTTCTGTTTTGAATATCCAGGTCGACTTTTACCAAACTTTTAACAAAAGGAGCTTTACACTAGAACAATGGAGGTCACATGAAGCCTAACTCAAAGATGTATGGTCTCATTTGGTTTTATTGGAAGCATGAATTCATAAAACACAAATCTTCCCTGGAAGGTAATGTAAGCGCATTTGGGGAAATAATTAAAGTTTTTGAGTTGTGATAAGTTTTGAAACAAGAAAGTTAAAATTAGATACCTCTCATTTTAATTGTGTCATACATCAAAGGCACACAAACTGCAAATTAAAGTTTAATGTGATAGAATGATTTCATTAACTACTGATTGCAGTTGTTGTAAATTATCAGAGATGACTTTAATTGCACAGTGAACAGGTAAAATGCATGAGACAAAAAAGAATTAAGAGAGTGGAAAGCACTGCCATGATTATTGATTAAAAAAACTGTTACACTGATGGACGTATACAGTATATTTCTTTGCACTTGAACCGTACCTGTCGAGTTCATTGGAGTGTAAACTTCGGTGAGCCACCTTCGAGTGACGGCCTTTCTGGAAAGGCTTCTGTAAGATTTCCTCCTCACGTTTCCTGTAATAGGTACAAATACATAGAGAAAGCTTGTGTAAGTTGATGAGGCCATCAAAACTGTCTTAAGGTGAGCTACTCTAGACTTAGATAAAACTAACAGAGTAGGAACTTGTGTATGTTCACAGCATTATAGTCTTATAAGTATACCCAGCTCTTTTATGAACACCTAAGCACTTAATAATGATGACGATGATGACTATGACCATATTTAGGATGGTTTTGATGCTGATTAAAACTCAAGAACAGCTCTCTATGTTGTTGTTGTTGATGACAATATATTGACTTTATTTTTTATTTTTTTAAGTTCTCTGCCTCTGTGCACTGCCTGTTAGAAACTGTGTCCAGTTGAGCTTAAAGCTTTTTGTTTGCCCTTACTGAGGTTGTTTCCTCCTCTCTAGATCCTTGCTTGTGTTGTACTTACTCTCTGATGTCTGCTAAATTGATTGTGGAATTGGAGAATACCACCTATATAAATACGTAGTTAAATCATATATGCATTAAGTAAGCACCGATACACAACCCCATGAGTGTGGATCTGTATAAAGATAATAATAGATCAATATGTTATTAAGCATTTGTAATTCTATTTTGTTTTTTCTCACCTTTTAAGTCCTTTTTCTGAGGACTCTCCTGGCCCTTCATCATCACTGAAGTCAGAGTCATAGCCCCCGCCTCCGTGCACCTGGAGGAACACACAACCCGAAGGTGAGATCACACGTGATCTTACATGATGCACTTACACACTCAAAACACAGCAGACTGATGCATACTTTAAAAAGGCATAGCTGGTCCATAGACACACTGTAGTTCAGGGAAATGTGCATAACCCCTTGTAATGTACACAGTAGTGTACAGAAATATATGTATTCATATAAACACGCAAGGTAAATTAAAACAAAAAAGTTCGAGCTGTGTTATATTCCCTGTTGGTAATCTGAGATTGCTGAGATTATTTTGCTTCAGTATCGTATAATTTAACTCTCTGATCAAAGTGTAGTTTGACCAACAAATTAAGCCGTCAATTATTAAGAAGTCAAGTAACGTAAGTAGGAGGTATGGTAGAGGTAACTGGCTAACGTCACGTAAGGCTAATGTTTCATGCTAGCTCACTACATATACCGCTAAATAATCACCCAATCTCCCGTTTATTAAAAGTAATTAATCAATTTAAAAATCGAAGGATACCTTCACAAGATCATCCATGAGTTTCCTCACTTTACTTTCCAGCTAATGTTTACAAAATGAAAACTATGTCGCGGGATGATGACGAAACACAGACAATCGCGGGATAATGACGTTCAGCCTGACTTCATGAATTATTCGCCTGAGATGAAAATAAATCTTCGTACCCTCCAAAATAAGAATTACCATAGGAGTCGTCGAGGCTTATAGCTTAAGTGATTTCAATTTAAGATATTGTTTTGGACGATGTAAAAAAATGTGATTATGAAAACTGATCAAATTCAACTTCTTTTCGTTTTTAGGGTCTAAGTGGTCACCTTTTTTTTTAATTAGGCCTATTTAGTCACTGCCTTCAAAAACAGACTTCCCTATCAGCCATAAAAATTACATTTTGGATTAAATGGACTAATCATATTGATTACTATGCAATTTTAGGATGCATTTTCTAAATGGCATTATAAGATGGGATGCTCAGGGGCTTTTTAATTGTATAGGCTATGCAAAACAAAGAGGGTATTGTATTTGTAGCATTTGATGTGATTCTGGAAAACTTCCTTTGGTTTTAGGGGTGGCAGCCAGGAGTGAAAGTTCACACAGTCTGGAAACAGAAGTGCAGTGTTTCGTGACTTTTCCACGACCCTGAAGTCAACACAAGCAGTAGCCTAAGTGTGGGAAAGAGAGAAAGAAAGAAAGAAAGAAAGAAAGAAAGAAAGAAAGAAAGAAAGAAAGAAAGAAAGAAAGAAAGAAAGAAAGAAAGAAAGAATCACCGACTCTATAAAGAGTAGGCTTGACTATGACTCATCCTTTGTTACTTTAATAAGAGTAAGAATTATTCACGAAATTCAGGTCTGTTACTCCATTATCGACTCTATAGCCTATGTGCATTAAAACTTCGATGAATAATCTTTATAATGCAAAGTATGATTATGCAAATGCTTCGGCCTTTTAAAGATAACGTCCATTTCCGAACGTGCTGCATTACCAATCCAATATTTGCATAGCCTAAATATCTCTGAATGTGTCATGTTTATCTTAAACCATAGCCTGTATGCTACATAAACCAGTCATCTCTTCACACTTAATGCCATTGTTATGCCAAAGCAGAGCAGAAAAGCCTCTGAATGAGTGAGGCAGGTGCACTATTTGCACACAGCCTCATGAATAGCCGCTTCCATTAAGCATGCACGGCTCTGAAGCGCGCATAAATAATAGCTGGCAGTGCTGCTAAAAAAGCGCACCTTGGGGCCTTCCCCCCCTCTCTGTCCTCTCTCTCCTCCGGCTCTCTCTTTCTTTCCCTTTTTGTCTCTCTCAGGGGAATTCACGCTGCTATTGTTTTGTTTTCTTGCATGTTCGCAGAAATAAGACTACAGAACTAATTGAACGCGGAATAGACATTCTTTTCTTGTTTCAGAGATTTTCACAATTTTGTATTTTATAAATATGTGACTGCTCTGTGTTCACATGTCCCGTCTGTCCCGCATTTGTAATCCTGCGCCTTGCTGAACGAATCCGCTGGACCCGTGCCGTCCTATTGAGACGCAAGAGGCATAGACACAAGCCTGCATCAGAGCACAACACCACCAGCTTCCAAAATCAAAACGAGACACTAACATATCCAGAATTTTGCCGGAGGATCAGGCCGAGAAGTTGCATGTGCAGGACTGTTTCTATTCTCGAGCGGGACAGCAGGTATGGGATACTCGGGCAGAGGATGTACGCTCCTGGTTTGGGTCGCTGCTGTCAGCCTGGTTCTGGCAGACGGGAGGAGAGTGAGGCAGCCCAGATGCCCCGTTGGATGTACCTGCACCAAAGATAACGCCCTGTGTGAGAACGTCCGATCTGTGCCTCACACTTTCCCATCGGATGTCGTTTCACTGTAAGTAGTTCTGCACCCCACCAGACTCCTAATGGGGAATTCATTGTGGTGTTTGTCTGAAAAGCTTTGAGTAATACCCCATGTCCCAGTTTCAGTGTATCCAGGTGTCATCTGTGTTGTTTGATCTTTTGTGTATATTTAGATCTTTTGTCAAGTCTGGATTTAATGAAATCACTGGAGGAAGCTTTGTTCACACGCCTGCCCTGCAACTACTGTGAGTATCTATCTATCTATCTATCTATCTATCTATCTATCTATCTATCTATCTATCTATCTATCTATCTATCTATCTATCTATCTATCTATCTATCTATCTATCTATCTATCTATCTATCTATCTATCTATCTATCTATCTATCTATCTATCTATCTATCTATCTATCTATCTATCTGTCTGTCTGTCTGTCTGTCTGTCTGTCTGTCTATCTAAATGCATGCTCAGTGTTCAAACAATGAGACACACCCCCCGCCGCCCCCCAGTAGACTTCTTTATCTTAAGTCTGATATGCAGATTTAAAGGGGTATTCTCTGTAATGGTGTCAGGATTATGCAATACACCACATGGCTACTGTGACAATAACAGCAGGGTCTGTGTAGAGGCTGTGTGTGTTCATGTGCAGGCAAGATATGGAGATGCAGAGACAAATAATGAAAATGTGCCCATTTCCCCCCAAAGATAGCACCTAGAAACAACAGTAGAAACTTGGTTTAAAACGAAAGATTACATAAGACATCTATTTTTAAGCATCTTGTAGTACTGGAGTCTATTAAGCAATTTCTTATGGTGAGGTAACTATTAACTGGGCTCTCTTTTGTTTTCCTGGCATCAGTTTTTCCACGTGCTTAGATGACATTAAACCAGTGTGTATGTTCATGGAGGCTCGTGTGCAGAAGAATGGGGAATTTAAACAGTAAAGGGGATGGGTAGCATCACCTTCTTGCTCTCATTATTTACTGCTAAGGTGACCTGGAGTATCTTAACCCCTATTAGAGTACAACTTAATCAATGGAGCTTCTCTGTGGCCAACAGAGAGGGTGTAAAGGGTCAGTGTCGCTTGATTGCTTAGCTAGAAAAAAAGCCTGATGGTTTTTATTTCAAATAAGATGTCCAGAGTGTGAACACAATGGCATTTTAAAGCTTTAAAAATGAGTACTGTTTTTGGGGCGCTGGTGGCGCAGTGGTTGGTGTGCGTGCCCCGGGTTCGGGTCCGGCCTGTGGCTCCTTTCCCGTATGTTGTTTCCCCACTCTCTCTCCCTGATTTCCGACTCGGTCCACTGTCCTATCTCTACAGTGAGAGGCACAAAAAGCCCCCCCAAAAAATAAATCTTTAAAAATGAGTACTTTTTTAACAGTAAATTAAGAAGGGATTTGACTGTCAACAAGGATAAAAAATGTTCAAACTTCATGTAAGTAAAATCCTACACGTTTGTACTGTAAGATTTCATCTATAGATACGGTGAAGTGCACAATGTATAAGTGGTGTACACTTATCTTACAGTACGGGTTTAAAGGGTGACTCAGAAACATGTGGGATGAGGCATCCATTTCTCTCTTTCATTCAATTCATGGAAAACATGTAGGAGTGATCTGCCGCTTCTCTGTTTGATTCATTTCATTCATTCTCTAACCACACACTGTGGGCAGAAATGCCGAATGAGTCTGTTGTGTGTTACAGTAACTCTCACACCCGATCATTCGATCTTATTTCCCTCTGTTTAACACTTACTGATGTGGCATAGTCAGTAATAAATCAATGCATGTATCCCAATATGATGTTCAACAAAATACCATCTTGATTAATGAAACAAGAACAACAACCTAGGAATGTGAATTAAATCCTGTGTACTTTATCTTTAAATTAATTAAGTGTTTGGCTGATTCTTTTTCACAGACTATTCACAGCAAACTCCTTTGACCTGATCGATGAGGATGCGTTCTTGGGTTTACCTCATCTTGAATATCTGTAAGTAATGTGTTAATTTCTTCATAAAAGCTTGGTAAAAGCTACACTGGTGGGGTTAAGGATCATAAAATACACACCAATAGCACATTGTCTGTATTGTGCTAACAGGAACTGATGAAAAACAACGTAACAATCAACATTAATGACAACTTTTCAAACGTTTACTAAAGTTTTAGTTTTCCTAAATGTCTGGTAGTTTCTCATTTCTATGTTAAGATCTGTTTTAGTTGTCCAGCATTGCATTCTAAAACAATGAGTCCATTATTGGATTACTGTGCTTACAGAAATTGAGCAAATTTGGCATGCAAGCCCCTACACACTCATGTTTCAACCACACGTGCTTACAGTTACTGTTTGGTTTGTGCAGTGCCTTTAAGCTCCCCTTAATTTTAGCATTTTTGGGGGCTATGAAGGTATTACATAATACACACACTTGCAGAAAGTTAGGAAAGGATTTCCATTATCAGTGTCAAAATGTATCTTATATTTGCACGTGATTGTTAACCAATGTTCTAATCCACAGATTTATTGAAAACAACAGAATTGCATCGATATCCCCATTTGCTTTCCGAGGCCTGAAAGCTCTGATACATCTGTAAGTTTCTTCCTTTCATTCTTTTCTATTTTTCAAATTGTTGGTATACTTTTTATTTCCCCCTTTTAGAATCAATGATCTGCACAGCCATATTTCACATTCTCCTTTCTCTCTGGTGGAGGTAATGGGATATTAGTATTCACGTTATATTTACATAAAATCTGAGCATCAATTCCCCTTTTTCCACTCTGCATCACTTTGTCAGTGTCTGAAATGCAAAGGTAGGCAAAGTGCTGCTGACAGTGGCGATGAACAAGGTTACTGTCTGTAGGTGTCAGCTGGATCAGGTTCCTGAGGGCTGATCTGAATGTTAGTGACTCAGAGAACCAGCAGAGTACATTTTGACTTAAAAAGTGAATCTGTTTAGTGTCTGTGACTGTCATAAAGAATTGTTTTTCTTAATTTAAAATATCAGTTATGTGCAGTAATGTTATATTTGAGAGATGTATGAGGTCTGTTGTGTGACTGATAAATAATGCATAGTTTGACATGTATTTGTAATTAGAGTGTAAGTATGAAGAAAATACGTCATTTATTAGCGTTACTCATTAAGAGTAATAATGTTAGCAAAGTCCCAATGAAGAAAAAAAGATAACCATCAATGTTTTTGTAAACACTCAAAGCTTTCCATATCTAAAGATAGGTGAGAACGTGAGTGACCTGTAGGTCAAGACTAAATATAACTGTACAGTAACTTTAAACCTTGTGACCTGTACTCTGTCCCCTAGTCTCTGACGGGTCGTTCCAAGCCTGTTTAGAGTTTATGCAGTGAAGCCAAATGCTTGCATACTTTCGCTCCGCATCACGAATGTTTGAACTCTCACCAATCATATTTTACATTTAGATAACGTTTTTTTTTTTATTGCTATGGGATTACTTTTATCCTTGCTGAGCCGTAGGTCAACACAACACAAGAAAACCAAAGAGTTACTGAGGGGGGTTGTTATCGGTTTGATTGTTATCTGGTTAATCATAGCTGAGCTGCACCTTTGCTGTTAGTAAGAACATTTTATAATGGCAGGCTTGTTAAAAGACCAGCCAATAATGAGGCTTCTGACTCCATTGTAAGGATAAAGTGCTATTTCCAGTTCCTATGAAAACTTATCCATTTACAATAAATCTCTCATTAGAAAGCATGTTTTGAACATGCCACATGCACTAGATTCATTATTTAAAAGCACAACCAGGGGTCACGAACTCCTGTCCATTCTGCTTCATCTACATCATGATTGAAAAGTGTGCTTTTTCACAAAGTCATAGAAAAATGGCCTTTCTCTCCACAGAAAACAGACTCTTGGATAAGTAATGCAGCATTCAAATAGTGCTGACATTCCTTTCACATCTCTCACTAGTTTAGAGTTAATTCTCTTAAAGTTCTAGATAACAAGGCCAGCTTTTGGAGGGTTAATTCAAACTCTCTGTCAACAATGTCATCCACATGGCAGCCTTAAAGAGGGGGTTTGTGTGTTGGATAAAACTGGCTTTTCATAAATGGCATTCTTTCCGTGTATGAAATGTAATTGCCCTTCTTTAATTTCTGTTTCTATTTCACACTGAAGCCAGCTGCCTCATTAATGTTATCAGAAAAGCACAGGGGCAGACTTACATTTTGGGTAGACATTTTGTTCATTCTTCTCCTTCTGAAGGCAAGCTGGCAAACAGAAGAATTGAAAAGCCACTATAATGACCAGACAGACAGTGTACCGACTCAAAGTCAATTATATGCAGAGAGACAGTCTAATTCAATCACTTTGTGTATTATTTCCTCTCTGTGCTGATTAGGAGTCTGGCTTACAACAACCTTGAGACGCTGCCCAAAGATGTCTTCAAGGGCATGGACGCTTTGACCAAAGTGTGAGTACAGTTTTTCTTAAGTCTGGGTGGAACATCTAGTAACCATTTAGTTTATCATGTTCCTATACAGACGTATCTGTGGATTTATGTAGGGTATGTTATTTTTAATAGATAAACTACCATTTGAAATAGAAACACGTTGGATCAAAAGAAAAATGCCACACTTTATGGTACTGCAGAGACATTCATTGGGGAGGGGTTAGGAGGCATCTAAGGCAAAATGTGAGCAGAATCTCCCTCTGTCTTTCTTTTTCTTTCCTAAAACTGTGTGATTAAATATTTAAATAATTTTATGAGAGCATGGTGATTAAAAGGAAGGATGAGGGACATCAGATAAAGGAAATAAAAGTGGAAAAATGCGGAGATGAAAAGTGAGGGAAAAAAACAAGACTTTACAAGAAGCTATGTCCTTAAATGAAGACAGGGATAATAAGTGCGAGAATGTCTGAGTAAAATAGTCAATTACAGAGAAAATATTTAGATTCTGGCTTTAGACTGAAACAATCAGGCTACAGTGATTCTGTACACACAACCAAGGTCGACAGCAATTCAGACTGGGAGTAGGCGACAAGCACAGACTACTTAGGAGACAGGACACTTGTTGTGGCTTTTCTGGCTTCAACCCAAAGTGCAGCCAAAGGACAGGAGAGACAGATAATAGAACAGGAAGCAGACACAGAACAGAAAGTGGAAACAAAAAGCTTAAGATTCATCTTAGATATTAGTGTAATGATGTCTGAGCGAATACATTGATCATGCACATAGGGATCTACGAGGCAATAACCTAATATGCGACTGCAAGCTGAAGTGGTTGGTGGAATGGATGCATAACACCAATGCCACCCTGGACCAGATCCACTGCAGCGGCCCACCCATCCACCAGGGGAAGCTGCTGAATGATCTGCTGCCACACTCTTTCGACTGCATCACATCAGGTATTTTCTTTCTGAGTCATACCAGCATAATAGAAGATACAAAACCTAAATCTATGGAATCTTGCTCTCAGGAGGATTTATCAATATACAATCATTATTTAAAGATAAAAGTCAAAAATGACTATGATGTCATCCTTTTCAGAGTTTGCCTCCTATCAGTCCCTGAAGTTTGAGTCCATTACGGTGGAGGCCTTCACCTTTGGTATGGATCAGTTTGTTGTGTTTGCTCAACCGTTTGCTGGGACGTGCAGCTTCCTGGAATGGGATCATGTTGAGATGACCTTCAGAACCTATGACACTATTGAAAGTGAGTTCATGAAAAAGTAAGCAGCAGCTTTGTTGTTGTGGAGAAGGCCTGCATAAATATGTTACTCCTGAAATGCCACTGTGGAATTATTGATGGGGGCATGAATGTCTGAACTGTATTGTGTCGATGTGGTGAGTTGCTCTTTATGGTATACAAAAAGAAAGCTGGTAGAATATATCAAGACAGTCTTAAGCACAACACAAGTTTTATTACTAGCTAAGACAAAAATTAGTTTGAAAATGAAAAATATATTCTTAGTTTCAATTATTTACTTTTTAGATTTGCAATGTGTCATTGAAAGAAAGTCTGTTATCTAAACAAATCCCTTCATACTAACATGATGACATGATTTCAGTAGACCCCGCCCCCCTTTCAAAGTGCTGATATTTTAAAGACCTTTGGATTGTAATCCCTTTTGAGGTGTTGGGAGACAGGAGGATGATGGCAAAGCTATCATCCCTGTTGAAGAACGTTTACCACCCTCTGCATTTGACTGTAACAGCACTGGGCAGCTCCTCCAGCGGCAGGCTTTGCCACCCGGGGTGTGTGAAGGAGAGATACGGCAGGTCCTTCCTTCCTGCAGCAGTCAGACTGTTTAACCAAGCCTGCTCCCAGTAGATCACAACACACAAACACAAAACCGCACAAGTCACACCTACCTCTTGTGCAATAATATTATATTATGTTACATAAACTACTACCTGATGCTATTTGCATTGCAATAATAATATATGGAAATATATACAGACATACAACTTGTTACAACTGCAGCTCTGTTGTTGGCTCTTTAACTATTTGATCTATATTTTTTATTTTATTTAATTGTGCACTGTGGGCACTGTGTGTTTTCTTTTGTTGGCTATCCTGCTCTTTGATGCTGTAACACTGTACATTTCTCCGTTGTGGCTGGGAAGTGCAAAGCAAAATTACAAAGTGTTAAACACTTTTGCAAAATTTGAGACAAATTTACATTTTGAAAAACATTTTTACATTTTATAAAACAAAATTACAAAACCAAAACACTTTTACCAAGGACAAAACACATTTTACAAGATGTGAAACACTTTTACATGCGCTGAGACAAATTTACAAGTGGCAGAACACTTTTACCAGTCCCCAAACAAATTTACAAACGACAGAATCTTGACGGAAAGGGAATGTGCCAAATGCAGGAAGTGACCCGGAAGTGATTGAATGAGGGGTCATTTTGTTTGTTTCTCAGCCACCATAGTTGAAAGAAGAATAAAGGATTATCTTATCTTATAATGAGTCATACATTTGGTGTTCTGAGTATTATAGACCACTTTCAGTGTCAGTTTACTGCCTAAGTATATAACTGTCGTCTGCATAAAGGTGTATTTTCCTAGTTTGAAAGTCCTGCCCAATGTTGTATATAAAAAATAGTATTGATAATGACTGACAAACCAGTGTTTTTGACATGTCCTTGTTTTTTTGTCTTCTCTTCTATCATGTAGGCACCTCCACTGTGGTCTGTAAGCCCATGGTGATTGACAACCACCTCTTTGTCATAGTGGCTCAGTTGTTTGGAGGCTCACACATTTACAAACGCGACATCTCTGCAAACAAGTTCATCAAGATCCAGGACATTGACATCCTCAAGATTCGCAAACCCAATGACATTGAGACGTTCATAATCGATGGAGAGTCTTTCTTTGTCATTGCAGACAGCTCTAAGGTTGGCAAATCTTGCTTTACCCAAATTTAAAAGCATTGAATTAGTGTCTTATAACAAGGATTGGACATGTCTTCAAATTGTTTATGACAACCAAACCGCACTCCTTTATCAGCGTACAAGAGTCTATATTTCCTTGTAAGGCTACATTACAACACCATCTTTTCTAACTATACAACTGAACCACATTATGGATTATAGAGTATTTAGCTTGTGATGCTAAATTTGAGGCCGCTTGGATATCAGCCACCAAAGCAGAGTGAAACTGATTTAATACAAGAAACTGCTTGTTTTAATCACTGTGTCCACTTGATTTGGCAAAAGGAGAGCTTTGCGAATTTGTCTTTAAAACCAAATAAATAATAGCTAGCACGACACCTAGTTAAGAACAAGCTGCAGACCTGGAAATAAGTAGCCATCAGCTCGGCTGACAGCCCCTGAGCCCTGCGAAAGAGCTTCACAGAAATAAAAAGCTGAAAACGTATTAATCTTAGCAGTTTTTTGAAAGGTCTATTCGTTTTGGAGAGGAAGACACCACTGCAGATTGATCAATTCTTGCTGTTGCTCCTGCTCTGTATTTCAACCTAAATACAGAGATGTAACTGACAATCTGCAAGTCAACAGCTCAAATCCTTATCTCATAGGAGCAGCCCAACTGATCACTTTATATTGTGCATGTGTTTCTGTTATTGTATCCAGCCACTGTATACACACGGCTCATCTAAACCACTCCTCCCACCATGTCAGCATTTTCTTCCCTCTGGTGTCTTTCTCTGCAGCATGTCAGTTTACAGCTGCTGATAACCCAGGCACTGCCAAATGTTCACATATGCTCTAACATATGCTCAGGGACACTCAGGCAAACATACAAACACACACGCACTTAGCCTATACTAAATTTGCAATTTAGTGGTCAATTACTTATCAAATGTAATTATTTTTCAGACTTTTTAGATCTTATTTATTAGTTGGTTGCAGATGAGTGCGTTGCAGTAAGACTTTCTGTGCACCTTCCTCTCATAGGCCGGCTCAACAACAGTGTACAAATGGAACGGTAATGGCTTCTACTCCCACCAATCCCTCCACCGGTGGTACCGTGACACAGATGTAGAATATTTGGAGATCTCCAACAAAGCCCACCTGATCTTGTCCAGCAGCTCCCAGAGGCCTGTAGTCTACCAATGGAACAGGAGCGAGAAGGAGTTCGATCGCAGGACGGACATACCCGATATGGAAGATGTCTTCTCTGTCAAACACTTCCAGGTCAAAGGTTAGCAGTGCAGCTGTACACACATTGTATTTAAGACATTTCAGTCTCAGATGTTTTGAAGTATTTGTCTCTGAAGCAGCATACAGTACATTTGCTGAGGACGAAGGCCATTATTCATTGTTTGATGCAAAAATTCTTGGGTGTGCAGTTTGATTAACAGTGGACTTTGATCCAGGGCCAACATTTGGTTAATTAAATAAAAGGATTTATGACTTGCGCTCTTAAACTTGCAGTTCATTTATTACACTTAAGCTCCTCGTTGCTCTGCATTTCAGAGGCATTTACTTTGAAGGTGGTAAGAGTAAATGTCACCGTCCAGTGTCCACTGCCAAATAAACTTGCACATATTTTATTACTGTCAAATGTTCTCACCATTTTTCTTTCAAAAGAGAAAGCTTATCTATTATGGAGTATTTTTGAAGGAGCAATTCATAACAAGATATGAATTATTTTGCAGTTATGTAAACTGTTTTTGTTCCAAGCTTTTCCACTTCAGATCCAGATTGAAGTAGCTGAATGTGAGAGCTTAACAGTCTCTTGAATCTTTTCAAAGGTGAGCTGTTTATATGCCTGACAAGATTCATCGGGGACTCCAAGGTGATGCGCTGGGACGGCGCCATGTTCAAAGAGGTCCAGACATTTCCTTCCCGCGGCTCCATGGTGTTCCAGCCTGTCTCCATCGGCAACTGGCAGTACGCCATCTTGGGTAGCGATTATTCACTGACACAGGTCTACCAATGGGACACCAAGAGGAGCCAGTTTGTCCCATCCCAGGAGCTGAATATCCAAGCACCTCGGGCATTTTCTATGGTTTCCATTGACGACCGAGTTTTCCTGCTTGCGTCCAGCTTCAAGGGAAAAACTCAAATATACGAGCATCTCATGATTGATTTGAGTAATTAAACCCATTATCAATTTGTAGGAATGGGTTAACATTGCCATTCATAAGATTGTCTGTGATTTTGAATTGAACTACAAAGTCACATTAAAATTGCACCAGCAATTCCCAACTAACTTTAAAATAAGGATGTTTCAAGCAAAAGGTATTATGAATGCAATCTATAACCTTATTGTTTGGAATTCGTACATTGGTTATCATCATTGTGATTATTTTGTTGCCTCTGACTATGTTCATGCTACTGAATATATGTCCAACTACTTTATTTTGATAAACTTCTTCAATTCCATCTTTATTCTTTAAGATATGGGCGGTATCCTGCATTTGATGAAGCTAATTCCCCTCAAAGTGCGAAATGACTATCTTTAAGGACAACAAGCTACGAAACTTTTATTCACCCTGCAGGTGCCCTTGCAGTTATAAGACATACCGTATGTCTCAGTAAGTCAACTCTGCAGTGTTTTTATTTCTACTGTATAGTAATGATTCAATTTTGACGTTGGTAGTGGTAATAGGAACATTATATTGTAGGAAAACAGGGAAAATACTTCTGATAAGAATAGGGCAAAATAACTGGATAGACTTTAGAAAAAAAGTCCTGTAAGTCTTCTCTGATTTTAATAAGCACCTCAGGAAATTTGACTCAGAGTGACATGCCATTGCAAGAGATAAGGATGGAATGGAACCATAAAACATGTGTTAAACTTATGGGATGGTCAATGTAGGACCGCCTACCTTTGCATTTATTATAGGGACCAAATTTGAACATTTATGCATTTTTGTCCCAGGTATCAAATGGGACAGTTGTCAAGAACAACCTTACAAACATCTTTTACATTAAAATACAATCAAATCTGATATCAAAACAGCAGTAGTGCAGTGTGAGCTTCAAACCAGGAGAGACAGAGCTACTTCTGAGAATTATGTCCTCCTAAAGGGCACTTTGGCGGCAGTTTAACCTGTGTTCCATCAGTTTTTATGATTACTTTTTAATTTCTTGAAAATGATGATCCTATAGTGTATACATTTAAGAAACAAAACACAACAAGTAACACAAGAAAACGCCTCAATCCTTTCCACTCTATGGCCATCGATTGAGCAAGACTGCTTGCATGACACTGATTCCACCAGTGTTGAATCCTGATGAAAGACCAGCTAGAAGCGTCCCACTGTGTCACCTAGCCCTCCCTTTTTCACTGCACTCTTGCCCCTTTTCTCCCTCATTGACAAAACCATTGTTGTCTTCACTCCACAACTAAAAAGCCAACCACTGTGCAGCACCTAGCATCTGTGCTTTTACACACACACACACACACACACACACACACACACACACACACACACACTCCTCTTATTCTGACACAAAAGAGACACAATTCTAACAACAACTAACACCTTCACTGACAACAATTTGCCAAATATAATGTTTACGTTTTTACGACACTGTGTAAAGTAATTTATATATCGCTTTTGTATGTAGATGGGACCACACTCAGTGTTTTAGGTTTTGAAGACATATAGTTTTGTGTAGGTACAACAAAGACAATTAGAGATCACCTCCTTTGGGGTAGTAACATGCTACTATGGCAAATTAGTTTAGGCTTACTTGTGTCAGTGTATTATAGTAAGGTAGTGATAGAGGTTTTTAGCTGTTTCTTTGTCATATTGGTAATTGTATTTTATGTACATTAGAAATAAAATACTAAAATGCAACATCATACATAGCTCCATTGTTGTTTTTGTTGATTTAGTGGTAACATTTTATTTTAATACCATAAGGAAAGATTTGTGTTGGTGATAGTTTCTATATGCAATTTTTTTTCTTGGCTACATAAACTTTTCTGTGTGAGTCATTATAAAAAGAAGACCATATTTAAAGCTCAGTGCACTAAGTCATTTGGCGTATTGTGGGCATCCCACTTGTGCGGTTAAAAGTAAGCTAAGAACAACAAAATTAAATAGTAGAAAATGAATTAATATGAGCCTAAAATCCAACAGTAAGAGAAAAAGAATAATTACCTCAAGGAAATAATTTCACAAACGAATTCGTACTAAGAACATAGGCTATATTAAATTTCTCCAAAACAATATATGGTCTATTTGTTTTTTGTTTTTATAGACTCATATTTATGGAACTATAGTAAGTCAAATATAAGTCAAAACTTATTTAATTTCATCTTTATTCTTTAAGTTATAGGGGTTATTCTGCATTTGAAAAACCTAATTCCACTCAAAGTGCGAACTGACTGGGATATTGGTCAAATATCCCAGAACCTCATTTTAAATTAATTAAGCCATAATTATGAACCACTTGCGTCATAAATTTGACGTGATGACGTACATGTTGGTGCTTCCAAACTTCTTGCAAAGCCATGTAGACTGCATATGCCCTAAATAAAGACATCTGCCAGATATAAACGTAATTTTTAATGGTTTAAATGCCCACTGCCTCCCTCTGAAATGGGCGTAATCATTGGGTAGTGTTTTAACTATCCAGCAGAGTTAGTTTGGGTTCAGTTCTGCCCCCCTGTGGGTGAAGTAACCACCGCATGGGAGATTGTATTCTGCTACCAAGGTTAGACATAACCTTGTCTTTTCTCAGTCACTCAGGGCACCAAAGAAGGCGGACGGTACTCTGTCCAAGGCATGCTGTCGCTCCGCGGTCACATCTTACTATGGGCGACTGTAACAACTGTACACACGAGCGGGCTTTAACCGTAGAGGACGACATTACTGTAGTGTTTCACAAAGTTGAGAGCCATGGCAGAAACAGCGGCGACGACCACGACGAGAGTGGCGATGATGAACGGACAACAGAGAGGATTCACCTGCGAAATAACTGTCACGGTTACGACGAGGATGCCGAGGAGAAGGAAAAAGAGAGGGGAAGTGAAAATTCACAGGAAGACGGCAAGAAGAAGAAAACGTTATGCCCACTGGCGTTTTGCGTAAGAAACGAGCCCGCATCCCAAGAAGAAAGCGCACGTGAAGGTAGAGCAGCGCACGCACTTGTTTACATTAATAGCATATCAAACTGTGGACAAAAGTGTGTTTATCCCGCATAAATGTCGACTGTTGGAGAAGTATGTGACGAATGACGATAGGACAATACAGATATAACATGAGGTGCAGCCAGAGAACTTACTTCCTGCGTAGCTTTCACGTTATCTAACCGTGAAACGTTATTTATCACTAGAGCTGATATCACGTGTGTGCTATTAGCCTATTGGCAGTTTTATAGTCGAAGGAAATCCCAGTTAAATGCACTTTACACCGAAACTGGGTGCCTTTGGGTTTTTTTTCTTTCAAAATAAAATCTTTCAGTATCGTTCAATATACACTTAATGTCTCACAAATAGCTTCTATGATGAACCCCCCCCCCCCCCTCAACATTGTTTATGCCTAATTGTAGCATATATATCAGCAACTCGGTTGCTAACTGTGTAGCCCATATAGATAAACTGTTGTAAACCGGCTTAACATTTGCATCACCCTTAAAGAGGATGGATGACTGTGCACTTTTAACTCACAGCCTAGGGCCACCACAAAGTAGCATTTTTTGTAATTCTCAATCTTTTACATTCAATCTAAACTATTCCACTAGCTTTAGTGTTAATCTGTGTATATATTTTTGCCCAACAATTCAGTTCAAATATCAGTTGCGCAATAGCAAAAAGGGTATTTTTCCCTTCGCTGTAACTGTTTTAGAAAAAGAAAATATTGTGATTTTTTTAGATTGTTTTTAGTGTAGGCTACAAAGAATTGGGGAATGCACCCATTGACCAGGGATATCAGCTTCCCTTAATACCTTTTGTACCTGGTGAAAAAAGGACCTGACCAACAGCGCTTGTGAAGAAAAAAGTCTGACAACTGCAGTAGCCTATAATAGAGTAGAAATCTTTCTTGTCACTCTTAATTGAATACTTTGACGGTTTTCAAGGGTCCTAACTCAAAAAATACTTTTAATTGTAGGTGTAAAGACTGTCAGTGAAACAATAGAAAGGGTTTGATCATAATGCGACACAGAATCTCTCCCGTAAGTCAAAGATAAAATTGTAATAAATAAAATGTGTGTTTTACTAATACAGTAATATAATATCTAAATATTTATCATCCTTTCTCCTAGGCCTCACATTTATAGTAAGAATAAAATAAAACACTAGAGGCAGAACTGAAATCTGATAGCGTTTCTTCGTTAAGACAACATAAAGGTAAGGTAAGTTCTTGTGCTTGGTGCAAGGCAAGGAAAGCACATACTGTATGATAAAAAGGAGACTTCACATTGTGGACTAATACAAAGAGAGACGCCTGTGTGACCTCAGGTTGAAATCTAATCTACACAAGTATATCAGTTGATTGCTCCACAGGCAGGGTTTGCAAACAATACACTGCTCTCTTTTGCAGATCTTTTGTTTGTATATTTTTCAACAGAATATCTTTTTTCGGCCACACAGAGTTCAATAACATACTCTCAGTTTCGCTGTATCACCCTGTAGTTACTGTGTCAACATACGCACAGCAAAATAAGCAACATGTTAAGAAATGACACCCTTCCTTTGACCCTGATCTGTGATTCTCTCCTCCTTTCTTTTCCACAGGCTCAGAGAAACAAAAGAGATGTCCAGGTATTGGTTTGTTCTACGCTTTCCTGTCCACAGTTTTTTTCTCCATCATTTCCCTGTTGGTGAAAACCATCCAGGGAGTCCACGCCATAGAGATCAGTGCCATACGCTGCTTCTTCCAGATGATCTTTACTATGCCGTTACTCATCTACCACAAGTAAGCATCATGGAGTCACTCCAACATTTAGGTTTCCATCGTTTAACAGTCAAACTTTAATCCCTGGTTCAAATTTGATTCAAACCATACGTGCTATAATTAAGGCTATGGTAATACATACAGTATTTATAAACAATCATTCATATGTTATGATTGGATTAACTCAAAAAAACAAAGCAAAGAACTGCAGATCCCTGCTAGTTATTTGTGTTTATGCCTTATCACCCAATTCATAGGCAGTAATTTTGGCTTAACTCAGAGTTACTGCTCAGACAAGTTAAAGTTGTCAAAATACTGTAAGAGACATGTATCAAAATGGTTTTGGTCCAAATAGTTCATGTCTTTTTGGCACACATATACTGTATAACTTATCTGTTTAGATTTGATGAAGGATAAGGCATTTCACTTATTAGGGGTGAGGGAATACAGGGGAGGGCCCTGACAGACGGGGGAATTTAACCAGAAGCCTTTTTGCTGTGAGGTGACAGTGCTAACCACTGCACCACCGTGCAGCCACTTATTTACTTTTCATCTGATTATACGATTCCAAGGGCACTAAAACTGAAAGATTAGTTATTATTAGAAATAAACTAATATGGTTACCAAAAGGGCATCAGGGCATTTGAACGTACTTTGGTTTTGCTACCTAACATTAGCTTGCCCACTATGTTAAACTAATTGCTAGCTAGCCAAAATATCAAATAATTATCCAGAATTCTGTGCCATTTCAAAGACTAGCTTGCTGTTTGCAAATGACATTTTTAGCTAACGTTAAAAAAGCAATTCACATCATATACCTGAAACCTAGCTATGAAGGCTAGCTGACTAGCCTTTGCTTGCTTTCTAGCTGTCATCTTTGCAAGCAAAATACTATTTTAGTGGATATGTTAGTTGGCTAGCTTCCCAAAAGGCTTTACATGCTAACACAACAATAACACTTCCCAATGTATTGTGACAAACAGTGTTGCTTTAAGATAACAGTGACTGAACTAATAGTACAAAGTAAAGGTGTATTATGATGCCTGACAGTTGTGTTCCTTCTTGTTGCTTTGTGACTTTGAAAGCTAATGTGAATTGGAGCTATACGATGCTGACTGCAATTCCACTTTCTCAGTATTTATAATCTCTCACAGTACCTCTAAAATACTTTTAAAAAGTACCAATGGAATACAATTATGTTGAATAATGCAGACCGAACTGATTTTGGGATTTTTGGGCCGATAACGATATAGGGAAGAGAAAAAAATCTGCGTGCATCACTGCTTGACAGTCTGGAGACTTATAATGCTTGCTGTATTAATATAGCACAATGCCGGTGAAAGAGAACTGCTAGTGTAATACAATGAAACTCAAATGAAAGGCCAGGTGAATAAACCTAGTAATATCGGTGCATATCTGCGGTAAAATTAGCCTATTACAATAGTCACTGGATACGGTAATGTCGGCTGATATTATCGGCAGGCCGATTAATCAGACGGGCTCTAATGCAGAAAACCACAACAACAAAAACACATACCAAGTGTGTAAGGGGAAGAAGATATGATAAAGTATTGCATCTAATGATGCTTTTCCTCAGTACATTTATTGCACTAGCTTGCTGTGATTCACTTCATATTTGGAGATAAAAAGTACAAATGCTTTGTTTTTTTAACAGCGAAAACAAATGAACTTAAGAACCAAAATTTTATCTTAAGAATCAAAGTAAACGTAACTCTCTAAGACTTCCCCAGTTCTTCTATTCATTTGTTTACCTATTCGTCCATACACCCATATGTCCTTTACATTCCTCCTTTTTTTTTTTTTTTTTAAATCAATTCATCAACGCAATCCATCACTGCCATCTTCACATGACCTAGATCTACCCATCTGTCTTTCCAGCCGTCCGATCATTTGTCTTCCTTCAGCTCGCTCATTGAGGCCAAATATTTCGGCAGAATTTCGTGTATAACTTCCTCTATCACTGAGTCCAATCATCCATCCATCCTGTCTTTCATTCATCCATCATCCTCGTATCTTCTCTCCTCCAGGACAGGTTTCCTCGGTCCAAGGGATAAACGTATTTATCTGGTGCTTCGGGGTTTCATTGGTTCCAACGCCATGATCTTGCTTTACTATGCTGTTCAGCAGATGCCGCTTGCAGATGCCACGGTCATCATGTTCAGGTGAGAGTGGGGAAGAATTTAATTATTTGTGGATTAGCAGAGATTAGAGTATCATTACAAATATGTTCTGTCCTGCCTGATTTCCACGACTTTCACCTTTTTGTGTTAATCTCCCTCTCGTTCTCTTTCTTTCGTCTCCCTTATCTCTGTTTCTTCATTACTCTCAATTACCGCTCTCCCCTCATATGCCGGCAGTAATTCATTCAAGATCTGGTGGAAGGGATTTGAATAGAGCGAGATAGCTAATATGAGACAAATCCGATGAGATTTAAAACCAACACTGGTCACCAGTTTGCCCATAACTTCCCTCTATTTTTTAAAAAACATCATACCTCCATTCCTACCTTGCTTTCATTGTTCCATTTCTTTTCAGTAATCCAGTCTTCACCTCCCTCCTGGCCTGGATCTTCCTAAAGGAGCGGTGTACAATCTGGGACTGCGTCTTCACTCTTTTTACCCTGACTGGAGTCATCCTCATCGCTCGACCGCCATTTATTTTTGGCGAGGATCCAAATGGAATTGAAGGAAACTACAGTAACCACCTCAAGGGGACCATTGCTGCATTTGCAGGTGAAAAGATTCTTCTGTTCTATTTCATGAAGCGCTCAAAAAGCAGTACGATTCTGTTGACCATAACTTAAGTAATACAGAAGGAAGTATCATGTTGATGATTTATTGCTTAACACAATCTGGCAAAGTACCATTATCATCTCTAACAAGTATACTTAGCTGTAGCTGCTTTGATTTATCGAATAACCCAGCCAAAGACTGAATGCGGTTTCTGAAGTGCTAAGAGCTTCTTCATGACCAACCATAAGAAGATCCTGTGAGTCAAGGATTAACTGATTGGATTTTTGTGGCCAAAGGTCAAGGTCACCCTGATCTCTTTGCATCTGTCATATTCTTGTAAAAGCTCAGCACTCCATACTCCTCTGTAAAAAATAGTCAGGAGAAGACAGTATGTGAATACAAGTCAATAAAAAATGATCACTTCCATTTTCCAACAGTACACTCAATACCAACAATAACAATAAGTATCCCAAAGACAGGCAGCTTCTAGCGCCCCCAAGGGTCCCGAAACGACTGCCAAATGATGATTGACAAATTAAATGGGAAATATTACTTTGTTGCATCTTCGTCGTGCAATTTGAAATCTGAACTAGCAACACTACAACTTAATCACTGGTGAGTGATCCCCCAGCCCTTTAAACCCTTGTGTTTTAGAACCCTGCAGACACTCAAAATGCTTAGTGGAACTTTGCATTAAACAAAGCAAAAAAGATCAGCACTCCAAGGAGCTCCTGTTAAAAAGATTCATTAACGAGTGACGTAGAAGTCTAAGAAAGAGCATGTTGGCTCCAAATGTCACTTGTAAATAAATCCTTTAAACGGGAGCTCCTTGGTGTGCGGATCTTTTTTGCTTCTTTTTACCTGTTCGTTTTTTTGCATCCAGCATCCGCTTAGGGATGTGCATGTCTTTTCTGATTTTTCATCATAGTGCAACTTTGCACATAAAACAAAAATGTCCCCATAGCAGCTACAGAGAACAAAGCAGTGCACACCTCAACGATTTTCAGTCAGTTTTAGGTCCAACTAAATTAAACTTACGACTGCATGAAAAGGGTTGTGCAGGGCGTGCAAGACAAGTGTCTAATTGCGTTTTGCCATTGACAAGATAAATTGACATTTATAAAATTAGTCATATGAATTTAGATTGTGAAAAAAGTCAAAAGAAGAAACTCAAACTAACAAGAAGGTTAATTAATTCAATTAATTGATGTGTCAGACGTCTTTCTTATTGATCAATCCTGTTTGTATTCTTCTAATGTCCGTACTTAGTTTAATCTATTTATTTTTTAAATTGTATTTATAGGAGCTGTTGGAGCTGCTTTTACATTTGTTGTCCTTCGCAAGATTGGGAAGAGCGTCCATTACTACCTCTCTGTCTGGTACTACGCTGTCATCGGTTTCACCGAGTGCATCATCACCGTATCCATCCTTGGGGAGTGGAAGATCCCGTTCTGTGGCCGTGATCGCTGGCTGCTGGTGCTGATCGCTATCCTGGGTATCGCCGGACAGACCTTCCTCACAAAGGCCCTGCAGATCGAGAAGGCTGGACCCGTGGCCCTGATGAGGACTTTCGATGTGGTGCTGTCATTCATCTTCCAGTTTATCTTCTTTAACCGAGCACCGACCTGGTGGAGCCTTGGTGGGGCGCTGTGCGTAGTCGCGAGCACTAGTGGAGTAGCACTTAAGCGGTGGTTCAGCAGCTCTCGGAAGTGCTGAGAAGGAGAGGCAACTTAGAGTACTTTGTTTTTACTATTTATTCTTCTTTCTCTATCTTATGTTCTTGATTTCTTCTGTATTTTACACGTTATTTACACACAGAACTGTGAGAAAGTTTCAGATCTTTAAAAGAAGAAATATAGAAGAATCGTCAGGTAGAGGTTATCAATGAGGCTATCAAGTCAAAACTGAATTGTGTACTTCTATACAAATTGATTCCTGAGAATCAAGCTGTATATTTTATTATTATTCTTTTTTTTCCTGCTCTGTTGAGCCTATGCAGCTAAATAACCACCTATAATTTCCCATTATCTTTTTTTAATGAATGACTTGCTTTTACAGCAAAAAATGGGGCTAAAAACGTTATATTACCATAACGTAGCAGTATGAAGGACATGCTGAGTCAAATGTTCCTTTTGCTTTAACCTTTAATAACCAAAGAGAGAGGTGTTCTGCATTGGGACCAAGCATACTGTGTCATACTGTAAATCTTACACTACAGATTTTGTTTCAGAGTGGTAACTTCTGGGCGTCAGAAGCTCAATATATACATATATATATGTATATATATATAATAACAGTGCTGACAATAGTAGCCAAATTGTTTTGTGTCATTTAAAAAACTCGAGTCAACAAAAAGAAATATTGAAGTTCCAAAATGAAGTTTTACTTGAAAACATTCTGTACGATTCTCTCAGGGATCTCCTGCCTAACTGCTTCAGAATTCAATTCCATTTTTTTTGTATATCACATTTCATACAAATGTGCTTTACATAAGACACAAACAAACAAACACAATACAAACACTTTTAAAAAAGGACCCTGCAGCAACAACACATACACACAAACACCTGTTTGTACTAGAGCGCACACACAGGACCATTCATGCACCGTGCATGTGTAAGCACACACACATTGACAAAGATAAACTAGCAGCCAAAGGCAGGAGAGAAAATAAATATTTTTGGACTGCTCTTCAAAAAAAAAAAGAAGTTTCTATAGACCTCAGGTCAGCAGGAAGTTTGTTCTACAAACCGCCACCATGGGGACTAAATGCACCTCCACCAGATTCAGTAAGAAGTTAATATAAAATAACTCATGTACATCCACAACATATTGACTTGTAAAAACTATTCATTTGATATAAACTGAATTTTCATTGTTCTTCTGCCACCTCTCCTCTCTTCTGAATTAAACATAATGAGCTTGTCTACATTATGGCCAATCATTTCTTAACATTATCCTGAAGTGCCTTAAGTAGGGAACGTTCATTTCCAACTCCCCTTAGTTCTCAGTAACCAGCATCTCTCTCAGTTGCACATCTCAGGGGTGATGCTAAAAAAAACTCAAAGGAATGACTGTAATTCTTTTGAGACAAAATCAAACATGAAGTCTTCTACGTTTTTATGAGGCACCTGCGACACACCCCGTATCCCCCGCAAAAACCACACTGATGTCTTCATCGCCTCAGGAGGAGTCAGCTCTCTCATGTTGGATAGCACTTCTTATCATCTCAGACAAAAAGTATCCTACAAGTGATCTCGGGAGTCTATAAACACTATGCTCAGAGGGAGGGGGGGGGGGGGGGGTTGTTGTTTGCACTTTGTCTTTGCTTGAGGGGAGAAAAAGCGTCAGTGACCTGCCACTGTTATTCAACAAATGAAGCTATCATCATAAAAAAGCTGCACACAAAGAAAGCTTCAGGGATTGAACGATGATAGCCCGCTCAATTAATGCAAGCACGAGTGGTGCAGCCTCATCAAAACTCTGCAGGTTTCGCAAAATGAACTCTGCAGCACACAGATGAATAGTGATGTACCTGTCACACTTTGTAATCTAACTAGAAGGCTGATTTATTGAAATACTTCTAAGCCAAAAGACATTGGATCTTGTGCTAAAAGCAATTCTGTGTTTCACCCTTTAGGTACTATTAGGTAGCCTTGTCTACCTATTCAGTCTACTGCAGTGTTATTATTCGTTGAATAACCCCCCAAACGTACCCTTGTTTCCACCCATGTTGGTTTCTAACAGCCTGCTTCTTCTCTTCTGCTTTGTGTCTTGTAAAACTCATACAGTATTTTTTTACATTTACAAAGTAGTTTCCTGCTGTCAAGACTGATGAAGTCTCAGTGCGGCTGTTGAGGAAATGTTTAGTTGGGTGCAATGTAGCTTAAAAAAAAGAAAGGCAATTACTGCTGCTAGACTGCACAATTTAATATCCTGCAGTTTCTTCCCTTCTGTTCTTCACATGCTGCTGTTTCTGTTTTTGATCCACCTGTTTAGAACTGTCAGCATGGTTCCATCCTCAGACCCCCCCCCCCCCCCCCCCCAATTCGAGCTTTCCCTTTTATAAAGTGAACTCTATATCACCAGATACTGAGCCCTGAGTTTGCACACACGTTTTTATTTTATTTTACAGTCTCATGTGAAACCTTTTATTTGCCAGTGATGTATGCTTGTTTTCTTTATTTTTTAGTTTCATCTTTATGAAGGGTGTGTTAGACTCTCAGAGGAACATATTGATTTCAAATGGTCAAAATGTGTGAAATATGAAAAGCAATGTTCCTTTCGATGCTGGAAAAGCTCTCTCTCAAGAGAGTTTTTTTTTTTTTTTTGCAGTACTTTCAAATTCATCTCCACACAAATGCAAAATATTTTTCAAAAACAGTATTTCATATAAATTGGCATTTGGTTCTGCAAAGTCTGATCATACCCACTGGAATTTAAAAAGTACAATAAATATTTAAAACACACCATGCAAGATTATGAATCTAAGAGATGTCAGAGTTTGGCCTGATACATGTGATCCCTTTAGTGTAGAATTGATTTAAAGGTACAGTGACTTTTTGCAACCATAGTTAAATAGTTCACGTCTTCGGAGGCTTATTTGACGTTCTCCTTGCTTGATTTGCTTTGACATTTGTACTCATCAGAATTGTATTTCGCGTAAACACAATGTGACGTATTTCCTTCAGATGGTTAACCTTTCCTTCAGGACCTCTAAGCCTTACAAACCCTAATGAAGCTGTTATTTAGGGTTTTAAACTATGCTTAAATAGTATTTATTTGACTATTTATGTATTGTATTACATCAGTATATTCTATAAGATGTATATATTTCTGCATAGTGATGAACTATATTTGGTATATTATGATTTGATAATAAATTCTATATGAGTTTATAACTTTCTTTGTCTGTGGCGTTACTTTAACAGTTTGTCATAACCTGGCTCATAAGCCATGGCAAATATGGGAAGGACACGAGTTAACTTTAACAATTATTTATTGTAAAAAAAGTCAACAATTGAAATAATAACTGCAAACATGAAGTGTGTCCGTCTGCAAAGTCAGTAGTGTGAATGTGGATGTGTGAGATGTTGTGAAGCGAAACATTGCAAAGACCGACGTGTGAATGATGTTTGGGAACCAGTTGAAACGAGAGAGAGAGACAGAGCCACACTGGGGTTGAGCTTTTATGCCCTGAGAGCACCAGGGTCAGGTGCTGTGAAACTGGCTAGCTGATTCCTCTGGAGGAAGAAGGGAGACAGAACATCAGTAGGCAAAAATTAATTGTGGGCCCCTCCAACCAGCGTTCATTATTATTTTCCTCACCTTCCTACCTTCATTGACAAATTTTGTTTTTCATAGCAATAATGCATATGACGCTTAGCGGACCATTGAGACTGAGTGCTATCAAATGGGGCCGCTAAGGGAGGTTTCCTACTGCCATTGCAAAATGTGCAAATTTTAAGGCAATGCTGTGGTTTAAAGTTTGTCAGCTGTCGGGAGCCCCCTACTGGCCTGGGGCCCCAAGCAGTTGCCTGCCTTGCCTGTTGACAAGCCTGGTAGAAGCCTGACTATTAAAGGTAGGGCAGCGACTGTCACAAGCTGTGTCTCTTTTTTTTCTGCTGTTTGACTTTTTTTTTAAATGTATAAATCCTTGAGGAATCATTCTTTCTGTCTCATATGACTGAAACTTGTGTAACAAATCCCAGTTTAGGAGCATGTGTGTCCTTGGTCGTGGGGTTACTCACGATTCAATAGGTGACGATTGTACAAACTGGGCTCCATATCCATAGAAGCACTGAGTCAGATAGCTGTTTAACACGAGTGCTCAGAAAAGCACCTGGCTAAATGGGATTGAAACCATTGTTTGTTTGTGTGTGCACGCGGGCATACAGGTTATTTGCCCTTTTGTTTATTTACCCTTTGTTTGTAAACAACACAGTATAGGAGGCATTGTACATCCATGCAGAAAGGCTGCAGTTCATTGTGTTGCAATATAACCTATATCTTTCTAAACAAAAGGGCCTGTACCTTCCATGGGGGGCTGACTACATACAGATAAACTTTACTCTGGATCAGGGTACGGCTGCTGGGTAATTCTTCAGCTGAGCACTGAGCTCAGTCAAGTGTAAGAAAGCTGAACAAGAACAAAGCAGTTCTTTGTATTAGAGCAGAACTTGAAGGTTAGGATACCTTGTACAAAAATGGAGCACTTTAAGTCTAAATCTTACTTCTGATGTTTTGTTTTAACTCTCAATGAATGAATATCCATTCTATATCTATACAGAATTATTATCTATACACACTATACTTGTTGTTCAGGGTCATATTGTGCAAAAAAAAAAGAACATTTACCAATAATTAGTTTTATTTTTTACCATACCTTTACTTTTGGTGCTGTTGCTGTGATTTATTGTGTTATTACTATTTGTATTATTATTGTTGCATTGAAGACCAGAGATATCGATTGGTTTAGAAAATCTTATTGTCCCATAACACACTACGCCATTGATGAAAGTTGGTGCTGGTCAATTAGCATCTCGTAAAAAGTACAGTACAGACATAAAAGTGTATGAGTATGACTGTTAAAACCTGCACATGTACTGTAATAAACCTTTACTGACAGCAGAGGGCAGAATACACAAACAATTAAGACTTGATCTTCTTTCACCTGTTAAGTTACCTTTCCTGAAACTAGTTTAAAAATAGCATGGAAAAAATGTGTAATAAAATAAAGGATCAGAAATATATATTTACAGAATATATTTGTAGAATCTGAGGACCAGATAGACGATTTAAATCACATTGTTAGTGTGCAGGATGGTATAGTACAAAAAACAAACAAACAAAAATGACTGTTATACTCTGTGATCTCTGTTTAGTCACAGTTGACACACTTGTGTCACAGACTAATTGTTCATTATCCATGGAAGTAAACACACCTGGTTTAATTATGACCCACTGAACACTATGGCCTGAAATGCAACTTGCTTGACTTTCAGCCAACAGACAGGAATGCAACACATCTGCTTTCCCTTTTCTAATTACTGAGTATTTATTGCATTGGAACATGTGAGTGTAAGTTGTGATGTCTTTTTTCTAAAGGTATCTTTGAGCCATTTTAGACCTTTATTGATAGAGAGAGAGAGACAGGAAATATTGGGAAGAGAGAGTGGGGGAAGACATGCAGCAGCACCTATTCTTGTCTACTGTTTCTCTTTACCATGCATCTATTGTGAGCTGATGTCACTTTAAGCCAAGTGGGAGCTTTGTTGCACAAACCAAAGTTACCTGGGTCAGTTAAGGTGGGGCATAACCGCACAGTCTGGAAATTCGAAGCACTTCAACCAACACTTGCAGACACGCGATCAGATTTTTCACTAGTTTATCTTTCTATGTAAACAAGTGGTTCCCAACCGTTATATCTTGGAGCTTACCAATGACACATGTAGAGGAGAGGAATATGTTCATTGTGCATTTAACTGTTAAGAGGTTTGTTTTGAAAGACAATATTAAGGTTTTAACTCGTACTTCTTCAGATGTGAACATAGTCAAACAGGATTCTGTTTTAACATGTAATGTAGGGTGTCTGGGTGCTGGTTAAGCTCAGTTGGAAGAGCAGGTGCCCTTTGTAAAAATAGCTAGAGTCCTTATCATGCTGATTACAGGTTCAAGTCCTGCTCTTGAACAACTCGGCTAGGATATAATCAAGCCAAGGTCCATTTTGATAGGTGAGCATCCTTGCGGATTCAAGTTTTTTCTTGTGTGCCATCAGTTGGTTTCTATGTTTTTTCAATATGCAAGACAAAACCTAACAATGCAGTGTACTGTACCCCACAAAGTCTCTTTTCTTTACTTTACAACCAAATGTACTCTACTTCAACTCGATTTAGCTCCCTTGTCCTCCAAAATATTTCTGCTACATTTACTATAGTTTGAAAATGTATACAGCAACATAGGAGGGTTTGCAGAGGAGCTTAAAATAAATGTGAGGATTTCATTGTGCATGCTATTTGCTAACTCTCCCACTAGGCAGTTGTTATAACCCTATAATTAAAAGTCATACATTACATTTCACAAAAATTAGAGGTGACAAAACTCTGTGTCATATTCACATGATGTATGGAGGTAAAAATGCTCGATAATAAAGGAAAAAGCCACCATCCCTGCTTTGTATAAGTATGCTGGGGATTCCCACAGGTTCTTCGTGCTCCTGGGTGGAGGAGAGTTGGAGGAATGAAAGGGTTGCACATTCCTCATGGATGGCATCAGACTTCCCATCAGAGGAGCGGGAGGGAATTGGAAAATCTATCCTTCATTTTCCAAGCTGAAATAAATGCATTTATAGGCTGTGAAGTGGAAAAGGGGATCTCTTTCAGGCACGTGCTTTTGCTGTCCCTGCCGGGGGCGGGGCAGAGGTGCGTTCAGGGGCGGAACGACTGCACAACCGCTACCTAGGCGTACTTTTTTTTTATTATAATACTTTCAGAATAAAAAAATAATGTAATGAGCAAAGGAGAGCGACTACAACCACAATTCACAAATGTGTTTTATGAGAAATGTGCTGTATTTAATTGCAAAAACAATCAGTGTGATTTTACCTGAGGCAAAGTAGACTTCAGGCATACCAACAAATTGAGTATGGCACGAAGTGCACTTGTTTTATTTTTTATGAAGGATATTCTAGTAGCCTAATCTTTAGTCATATTGTTATCTGTGATCTTAGAAGAATCCCAAGTGAACTCTTAAATCCATTGTGAATACTATAAAACATTAAACATTTTGGGTTGGATTAAAAACAACTATAATGTAGCCTATACGACTCGCTGCATATGGTGGAGCGACTATGGTGCGAAATTGTAGCCAGACATTCCAATGTGGTGACACACACACACACACACACACACACACACACACACACACACACACACACACACACGCACACACGCGCGCGCGCGCACACACGCACACACACAAAGAACGAACTCATAGCCGCATTTATTGTCCTCCTGTCCACAACGAGATGCTGCATTCAGGTACTGTTGAATTTGTTGCTGTAATGCGGGAAAAAACGGTGTAGATAATGGATGGACAGATTAAATACTTACATGTTGCATGACTGACATTCAATTTGTTAATTGCATATCAACCGCATTACCTACAAATTCCCATCTAGTTTAATTGTATAAAAGGCGCTGCAGTTGAGCCCATGTAGTCTGCAAAACATGTACTTCTGTGTTTGACAACTGAATTGACAACAAATCGTATTTAACTGGTCCTTGAAAACTTTGAGCCTTGATTTTGAATGAGAAGTACATTATTCCGAGGAGCACTTGAATGCACCATAGAAGAGAGAGCGGTTTCCCACCGCAGCACGAGCTGCTACTGCTGCATCAACTGTCTCTCCGTCCGCGAGCGCTGTGGAGCGAGACAGTTTACGAAAACTTAGCAGAACATGTGTGTAACTAGTGATTGTGCGGAGTTCTGATGGATGCTAACCTTGTTTCACAACACTAAAGGGTAAGTTTGTTTAATTTTCATCCCTAAACTGTCACGTCAATACACGTTTGGTTACCTTTACGTGGGTTGCGTTGCACGAGTCTCCTGGTCGAGAATGCGGTTTGTTTGTGAAGTTACCCACATTGTCAACGGTTAGCAGACTGCTGTCCACAAACCCCACAGACAGTCCCATACAATCAGCTGTATAGTTGTGCTATCGCATCCACTTGTTTTTGTTCGGTATTATGCAGGAATGTAGGTCAAAAAGTTTGTAAGTTTGACAACACTTCTGCTGGGACCATGAACCGAAAACCATCTCTGAAACTTCGAACAGAAAATGGTTTTCCTACGATTTTGGGCTTTGAAAAGGTTTTGAAACTATTGCCAGCCTACGTTTTCCTGTGCTTGCTTAGAGCTTTGTATCATTGCACCTGAGTCTGAAATCACGTGTAATTGTGTTAATGTCTTCTTATTGAAAGTGCCCTCCTCAATTAGAAAAACTGACTGGGATATTTTGTTGGCCCCATTAGCTGCTTATTCTTCCATTCACTTTCATATCGCGTGTGCACGCGCACTTGTTAGTTTTGTAGCGTGACAGGTCATGTTATTGTTTACATACGCAGAGTCCCTAAGGCGCACCCCTGTGAGACCGTGTTACCTTTAACCCCCTTGTATGTGACGGTCCAATGAATCCCTTATTATTGCTTTAAATTGGCGGATTAATCGGTTCAATTTCCAAATGGGTGTAACATGAAAACACACGTCAGATGAAGCTGATCAGGATCAGTAACTTGACACATGGACAACTTGAAGTAAAAAAAACATAGGACAGTGTGACATAGGCCTACTATTTGATGGGTCCAGGTAAACATGGAGATGTTTGCAGTGCAAAGTGAGAAACTGGAGGGAAAAAAATAAACTTGGGATTAAATACAAATTACAACAGGGTTGTCTAAAAGATCTTTCAAAGCCGTTGCTGTCACTACAGTTCTTTTAACCTGTTCACATCCCCCATTGACCTATTGATAATGTTTTGCTCCAAAATCATGAAACAAAGTGAGTCCACCCCTCAGAGAGAAGGTGTGGTGATGTTTTGAGATAACAGACAGGGATGGGAGACTGGTTTAACTTGTTGTTTTCAAATGTACTGTTTATTTGTTTTAATTCTTGGGCTCCCTGATTTGTTCAGCTGTGGAACAAATGTAGACTTTGTCTTGATTACCTAAGAGTTTTCTGCTGTTTCAGGGTGTTTATATGAAGCCATAGTCGACCTTTGGCCTTTAATCTAAACATGTAATATGGAATTTATTGTTTCTACTGCTGCTTCCTATCGCCCCCTAGTGAATAGGTGTGAAGTTGGGGTGAGCTGGTGCGATCATCGTGCATGTAATGAACCTGCTTTATATTATTCTCTGCCTTCCAGCGTGTTCTTTTCTACTCGTTCACAGATACTGTGGATATGTCCGCGTGATATTGATATAAAGGCAAAAAACTGTCACTTTCTTACGCCATCTTGGATTCTGCAGTGTCTTTTTTTATGTTATGTCTTGCTTTCTGAGAATCCCCTCCTCCCCAAAAAGGAAAACTTTGCTCTGCGAGAGACATGTGTGAATAAGCAACACAGGGAGAATTTAGGGCTGTCATGAAATTTACTAGCAATTCTCCGGAGTGCACGTGTGAAAACAGCTTAAGTGATTACTTAGACAGCATAGGCAAGCACATAAGGAGGAAAAACTGTGGTGTGCAAAAACTTGTTAAATATTGCATTGACCATATGTGCATATTTGCTAAAGCTCCCAGTTTCTTTCTTTTCTTCCTTTTGCTATTCTGAACGTTTTACACTAACTGGATTTTTCTCACTCTTCTCTCCACCCTCGGCCATTTTACCAAGTCACCTTAAGGTTGGTACTGGATAGAAAAGCAATTCATCTAGTAGTTATTTGTTGGGCAGAATGCTTTTCCCACATGTATCTGTGTTTCCATCTGACAGGTCTAATGTTTGCATGCAGAGTATGAATGCATGGTGGTGTTTATAAAATGTTGTTCCAATCATTGTGCCTCAGGCAGTCATTTGCAAAACATTTAACCTTTTTTTCATATTGCAATAAAAAAAAATAATATCCTGCAGCGCTTTTCACAATAATGAAATAATAATATCCATATGCATTTCATGGAAAAAAACAGAGAAAGAAGCCATTACTGTAGGTTCTCATCCAGATATAAACCAGAACCCGTGCAGCCGAGTTTTCTGGCTTTATAGAAAAAAATATTTTCCTTTAGCTCAATCTTGTCTCTGATATGAACTTTTGAGTTTTGACTTAATAAGCTGCTGAACAGAAAAAACACTTGATAGGAAAATGTGTTTGTCCTGTGATTGCCATATGAACTAAAGGATAGCTTGTCCCCAGTTATTCAACATGCTTAAAAAAACGGATTCCACAAACCAGAGTTCCCCATTCAGTCTGTTTGATTGACAAGTGTTGTTAGTTATATGAAAAACGTAAAGCGATGGCAAAGAGTTGGCACTCATCTGTCTGTCCTCAACGTTCGACACTGTCCCCTGCTTGACTCATCTTTCTCTCTCTTTGTTAATCAGTGCTTGCACGCATACAGACACACACCGTGCTCGCCATTCACACACTAATCCACCATGAAAAAATACAGTCACCTATTCTTGAGTCAGCCTCTCTCCCTCTGTAATGCTCGCACAAACATTTATACACACTCTCACACATAGAGCCTCTCTCTCACTCTTTCTGTCTGTGCTGTTTCCACTGGAGTCTCTCTCTGCCCTGCCCTCTAATCAAAGCCATATGTTCACCAGGTCCCTCGCATGAAAAGTCTGTTCTGTTTGTAGGACTGTTTCAGTGTAACCACCAGCCTCTCACTTTATTACTGGCAGGAGGAGACTGTGTTGAAAGTGAAAACTGACCTATGAAGGATTGCAGGTTGTTGTTTCATCCTTTGAAAATGATTACTCCTTTTTTTCTTTTAAATCTCTTTATTTTTGGTGCACTCGTTATCATCTCCATTGTTATAACATAATCGGGTTAGGTATTTGAATTGCAATTACTTAAATCACTTGTTTTTCCCTGTTACCAGATGCTTCAGTATTTGGTGTCTAGTTTGATAAAGTCTTCATGAATCAAAGATTATTATGTCCTTAGCCTGGGTCCCTCCTTACAGATATTAATATTTATTTTGCCATCTTTGGATTAATCAGTTTTCAGTCTTAATTATAAAAAAACACCCACGTGAACCAGGAGGCCACATTGTCTCTGCTCAAGAAGAATAAACTAACAAACTCTGCCAGTGTGGCCTCATTATGTGACCATGACTAATATCAACATAACCACTCTTGTTATGTGGGGGCCCACCACAAACGGCCTTGTGACTCATTATGGATCCCAACCCCAAACTGTAATAAATCTCTCTTCTAATGAAGAATATTACAAGCCTTAAATTCTCTTAATAAGGCGGATGCCTCCCTTTGTATCTAGTTAAAGATTGACTTTATATTCCATCCTGATTTCTCCACTGAACTGTACAGATGGGCAGATGAAAGCGGTTTCTTTCATTACTTCTTCTTCTCCACTTGACCCATGATTCTTTGCCAACACTAGACCCTCTCATTAGTGGTGAATAGCCGCTCTTTGAATTCACTCAAACTTGAGTGAGGCTGGATTCAAGGTACTTTTTGACAGTTCCTCTCAAAAACGATAATTATGAATGGAAATAGACTCATTAATGTATTGATGATGAAAAAAAAAAATTCTCACGTGTAATTAAAAAGACAAATGTACAGTTATGTACAGTAATTCCTTTGAAAATGAGGTTTAATTTTGATTAACTTTGATATAAATCTAGATTTAATAGGGCAGTGACTCATTAAATGCTGCAGTGGTTTGAATTAGGTTGGGATGAAACAGTTAACGTTCACCATATTGATCTGGGCTTACTCCAGTTTTCTCTGAGCTAGATTAAAATGCTGCTATTCCACTCCATTTAGACACAAATGCAAAAATCCAAATAAAGACGTAACTAAGCATACTGTGTGTTTCAATCAAAAAATATTAACCTATTAAGGCCTTCAAAGATTTAATTTCACTTCCCAGCTGCACTGATCCATTCTTTTCATCCAGGTCTTTGCTCTGCATTGGCATCATTTGTCAGTTTCTGTTCAACTGTGACCAGTTTAAGGAATGTGGTTCTATTGTAGTCATATGATGCTTCTTTTCTTCTCTGCCCCCCTGTGTTAAAGAGAGGGGGGGGGGGGGGGGGCTCCTTTGCATGAGGAGTGCATTTGAATGCTGCAGATTTAAAGGAAACTGAAGGATTTACTGTTACTGGTGGCAGTACTATAGTTTGATTGACTCACTAGAGAGTTTCTTGTGTAAGCGTCTCTGTTGTGACTGATCTGATTGAAACCGTTGTTTTCATTTTTCTTTGCAGTTTGATGACAGGTGGAGCAACCCTCTCTCATGGCGTAGCATGTTGTTTTCCCTTACACAGCAGAGATGGGGATTCCTCCTCTCAAGACCTTCTTATTCTGCTGCTGGAATGCTAAAGAGCATTTTGGCGGCTCAGGAGGATAAGTGGCAACTTAGTTTGAATCCAGCTCTGGTTTTACACTTTCTTTTTCTATCCACTAACTATAAAGTGTCAAAGTAAGCTTCATAATAATTCTACATATGAAGGATAGAAGTCCTTGTCAGTCCGGTTCTGCTTTCTGCCTCATTGATTGTTCTTCACTCGGGCTCCTTGTGAGGTTGGACCTAATCACATAGCAGGCTGTGAGTCATCGTTGGGATGAGTTGTGAAATAATCCCTCATGAATGAACATTAGAAAAAGGCTTTTATGTGAGAGTGGAGGCTCCCTGTTGAGGGGATAAGTGATCATTTAGGACAAGGGCTGAAAAACTGGTCTATTCCAGTGACATGAACTCATTAACACAAATTGATCATCATTTTAATGAGGAGAAAAGGTTAGTATGGAGGGGCATCACCGTGAAATCCATTATTTTTGAAGTAGTGTGTCAGCGTATAAAATAAACAATAGTGTTTTAGACCAATTTAGGACTTCACCATGTTTTTCCAAATTGTGGCTAAGGTGTGAACAATTTCATACTTGGACATCTATTGAAATAGAGTGATATGGACGGTACATTAGATTGCAATTTTTGCCCCGGGTTCCATTTAAATATACTGTTGTCTAGTATGGTTATCACCAAACCTTTGAAGTAAGGGATTGTGGCAATGCAGAGGTCTGTCCTCATTTAACCAAGGTTGTTAAAGATGTTTATTATGTTCGTTAATGTGACAGTAAATGACATCTTTACTTCATGAATGTTAGATTCTGCTAAGAACCTAAACTCACTAATACTTTACTGACGTGGGCCTGGCTCTACTAATAAAGGTCTGTGTTAATCTCACACTGTGCCACTTTGAAAGACTGTTACATCAAAGTATGTGAGAGAAAAAGTAGTATTACTTGGTTCAACTGCTCAAAAATATGATTTTTTTATACTGATGTACTGCAGTTAAGAAAAACCTCTGAAGACAAATGGGGGAAAAACTGACACACACTCAAACAAAATATACACAGTCCTGTTGTTAGGCATCTGATTCTGATTAAAGTTTCTTCAGGATCATCAGAAGTGCTGCTGAGATCATCCCCTTTAGCTTTCATCAACATGTGTTACACTTTACTGCAGCACCAGAGATGTTGGATCTTATTGGAAAGAGAACCCAGCAGCCCTCTTTTTTAAATCAGAGTGGGCTGACGACTGTCTGTGCTTATTTCATCTGAATTTTCAGGGGTGTAGTTGGAATCAGTTTTTATTTTTAAAGCTTTACAAGCCCCTGTTTCAAAATTGTTATCACTTTGAAAAATGCATGGTTTAAAAGCATCTTGATTGATTTGTATACAATTTGGCTCATTCAGTTTGTCTGGGTTGGTCTTAAATAAAAGATAAGGCATGAACAATATTTAACTTTAATTACAATTGTAAGGGCTGCTGTGCAAGAATTTTGTTAGCTTTGGACTAAAACAGATTAGCATATTCTCTCTTTCTCCCGAGAGTGGTGTCAACCTTATATTCTAACCTGCTGCTACAAAGCATTGTTTGTGTGCTTAAATATTGAGGAGTAAACAGGATCTGGGAGGATAAGTGTTATTCATGATCATTTGCGTGGCTGACCGGACTGACAGGCGGGTGTGGTGAAGCCGTTCGTCAGGAGGCTTAAGACCTGCCTCAGTTTCAGCTCTTTGTCTGTTGTGAGGTCGACTGAAAGTTAGGTCGAGACAGCATTTCCAGCATGGTGACGGCCATCGACGGGCTTCATCGATGGGAGACGTCACTCAGGCTCCATTCATGTTACATCTGATAAAGAGAAGGGTTATGCAGCAGAAATAATCTGGTGTTATGATACTTAATGATACAGTGGTCATGATTCAACAACATACCTGTATAGCAAAATTGGAAGCAATGTGATATATTGTTGAGCTGTTTAAGACTCGACCTGTTTCGTAGGCGTGTGTTCTTTGTGTTCTATGCTAGCTTTGAATGCTATCAACATGTGCTTACATGTTCCTGTCTAAGTTTATGATCTTATAGTGCTCTATAAAGCTTTTGATTTGAAACCAAACACTAAGGACCCTAATCTCTGTTTCAACTCTTTTAATTTTTGTTACAGATATATTATCTTATTGCAAATATTTCTTTCTCAGTCTTTCACTGCCAGTCGTGTGTTAACTGTCAGTCAGATGAGGTGTAGAATAAGTTTATATGCACAAACTTCAAACACACATTCTGATGGCAGACTAGCTGCGGAGAGCTCATTCCTTATGACAGTCTCTCGCTCTCTCTCCCTCCCTCTCAGTCACACACACACACACACACACACATAGGCAGACACACAAACACACACTTTATTTCACTTTAACTCTGTCATCCAGAGGCGAGTGAGTGAGCACCTCTTCAAACATTTTCCAAGGATTATTACCTACATTACTGTAAGTATTTTCAAATAATGATTGTGAATATATGATTTTTCTGCTAATATTTTCTAGAAAAAGAAGCCTGGTATAATATTTGTGCCATGTGTTGGACAATATTGTATATAATACATCAAGTGAAGTAGAAGGGATTAAAGGTTTTCTTGGTCAGTGCACTTGTCACTCTGTGTGACCTGGTTTCCCCGTCTCTGGGTGTGTAAGTGCGTGTGTGTGTGTGTGTGTGTTTGTGAGTGTCTGTCTGCGTTTTTTGCCCCAGGCTGAGATTTAGCCTGAACAAGCCGTTTGCTTTCCCCCGCCAGGGTCACAGTTCATCTGATAACAAGACGTATGGTACTTTGAACTGTGTTTGGCTTTGATCATGGTTGTTTTTTGGTTTACCAGCTGCAAACATGAATTTTTCCTCTTTGATTTTAAGCAGTTTTCTCGTGCTAAATTTGACCTTTTGAAATGATTGTAAAGAAGGTATGTAATGTTGTTGTGGCTTCTAATCAGCTTTTATCATTGCCTACATTTAACCTATAAGAATTGAACACAGACATGCGGATAAACAATAACTGATCCTGTGTACTATGGCTCTTCTACGTTGCACTTCAACTTCACATACTTCCATTTTACGTAACCACAGTGTTAAAATGCTATCCAGCTGCTAATTGTTGGTTGTTTTTAAATTAGCTTGATGGCTAGCACAGCTGTGTATCATGCCAGCAGGAGTTAAAGCTACAGTAGGGAACTCCTTGGCTGGGGTAACAAAAATGTTAAGCTAGGTCTGCCCTCCTGACCCACAACTGGGTGGTTTCATTCCCTTACATATGTTATGTGTCAGTTTTTGACCTTAAGTAACACCAGACTTAACGTGACAGCTAATATCTGTGTAGTCATGACATAAGCCACAGTGACAATAGATGATGAACAGACTTTGTTGGTTTAATAGAATTGAAAGTTTTCAACAGTGTTCGTGCATGTTTTAATTGCACTACACTTTGCAATTGCTCTCACGACTGAAAGTAGCTGCTATGACTTGATTCGTGATTTCGGGCCAATAAGAACAAAGGCATGTACACACAGGTTCACAGAAAGGGTGTGTATTATTTAATTGATTTCCTGTTTTACTTTCAATTCAGAAATAATACAAAACACTAAAGCAGAACATTCCCCTTAATGACTCAATTCAAAGAGTACACATGGATATGTTCAGTCAGTGTGAAACATTTAGCATGTTCTCTTCTAAAGTCTGGTTGGACCTGTTCGATAGCTGTGACACATGCAGGGGAGATTTTCCTGTTAAAGCTTTAGAGCGGGCTCTTACAAGAGTCATAAACAGAGCACTCCAAAAATGTATTCAGACTTGATTAACGATAACTTGCTGATAGAGTCATGGGTTTAAAAAAACACCTTTTATTTAAGTAGGTCAGTTTCTGGGGCTTTTTATCTCTTGTCAGTCAGCACTGAGCTCCAGGGGCGGGACAAGCTGCTCCCATGTGTTTCAATTTCAGTGGGAGAATATCGAGCACTGGACAATCTGAAATCCGTTCTTTACTTTGGATCTTACAGTTGATTGTTAGTTTTTTATCAACAATGCGCTGTGTTTGTGTCTTTCTGTTATTTGTAGTTTTCATTGGCTTACATTTTGTCTCAGGAAATACAACAAGATAAACTTTGTTCACAAACATCATTAAGAGTAAACAGACGTTTAAAAAAAAAATTTTTTATAATCATAAATATAAAATCTGTCTCAGCAACATTTGTAAGACAAATAAAATGTGTGTAGGGATTTATGGAGGTCTGTTTTGTGTTTAAAATGGCCTCTAGTTTGGTGCTGGATACAGTTGGTTCAAAGTTCTGTTGTAGATGTGTGCTGCAGATTCTAGCACTGAACGAAATGTGAAAAAATGGGCTGTAGCCATTTCTTAAAATCTCTTCTACAAAGCTGCACGACAGCCCTGATTACTCACTTGTCTACAGTGTTAGGAAATGGATGCTACAAGCCTACAATTCATTTATCAGACGCTTTTGTCCAATGTGAGGTAGGGCTGGGCAATTAATCAAGTTTCAATCTCAATTGTGGTTTTAGCTTCCCACAATCATGAAAACAAGATAATCGAGATGAAACGATTCCTGGGCGGCATGCCGTGTTGCACTGGTTTTGTTCATTATTATTGTTATGTGTGGTAATTGCTTCAAAGTGTTTGTTCTGATTTTTGCCATAATCGAGCAGGCCTCGATTGTGAGGTACATCTGAGAGTAATTACAACACAAGCAAGGATCTAGAAGGGAGAAAACAATGTCAGTAAGTGCCAGAGCAGTGCAAACAACTTAGGTAAATGTAGATATCCATTTTTGGAAGAGACCATTCCTGTCACATCACTTGTTAAGCATCTTTTCTTGCATTACTCTGAGGATTGCTTCGAATTAAGTGTCTTGATATGTAAACCTCGACATCCTATAGAGATAGCCAAGACAGACGGGTGATTACACTGTAAACAACTTTCAGATTGCCGTGCTGGTCCCATAAGTAGGAGTTACTGCATGAAAGTTAATAGTTGCTGTGCTGAATAGAACACTTGCCTGTTTCATCTGTTTAGCTGAATGTAGCATAGAGCCTTGAAAAAGAGTCTGCAGACATCAGACACCTTGATACAATAAGATGAGTCATTACCTCCCAATTGGTATTACTCCATCTCTCTCTCTTCCTCCCTCTCACACACACCCTTTAAGTGTGGAGCTGGTCCTCCCTATCTGGGTTGATCCCACATTCTTGCTGTAGCCCACACATTTTGGCAGGAAATAAAGGACTGTGGTCACTCTAATTATAAGGGTTTCAGGCAGTATAGTTTTTCGGATTTATTCATCACTGTGCAGACCAACACGATAACACCAGAACCACACAATTAGTATGCCTGCATGCTGAGGTTGAGTGTGTCTGTTATGGATGTTTTCCTTGCAAGCAGGGTGCCTGACTAGTCTCTGATTTAGACACCAACCAGTGTTGAAAAGTCATAATGACACCATTTCAACTTTTTAGCAGAATGTCCTTTCATGACAGAAAGATTCAAGGACTGCGTAGATTTTGGTAGTGTTGTTTCTGTTTGGGTTTTCTTAAGTTGAATTTATACTCTTCATTCAAACAATTCCATCTTACAAGACACATACTAAAGACTTACTTGTGACCTTTGAGAGGTGAAGTCCAACACATTTACTTTCTAAACAAATGCATGGGAAAACAACGGTTCCTATTTTGAGTGCTTTAGAGAGTTTTTAGTTCTGATGTTTCTAAAATAAGTTTCTGTCCTTTCCCCTCATTTTCTCTTCCTGCTGAAATTGAGCATTTGTTGTTTCAGTTGTGTTGGTCACAATAGCTTACAGTCTGTACGGTGATGTAATTGAATAGTTACAGATAAGAAAGCAGATGTGATGAAAGAGGGTGGCACAGAAGGGCATGAGAGAAATATTTGAGTTGTTTTAAGTTTCTTAATTGTGCTTCTCATGTGTCTTTCAACCCTTTTTTTTTTTAGTATGCGTCAGCCATCGCAGTCTTAAACGTTGTTCTTGTCTCACCATATCTTTGAATATTCTTAAAGGCATGGACTTAGATTTCTCTGAATTCTTAATTATTGTTTTTCTTGTCTCTTTTAGGACCTGCAAGTGGATAACTATGCAACCAGTACCCGTCAGGACCAATCAGAGCTGTTGGACACCGGCACACAAACAACATTGTAAACTTTGACTGTAGACTACTACTATCAAGGAAATTCCTCAGTCCTCCAGGGTCACCTCCGTGGGTTTTCTATCTGGTGGTTTGTACAGCTGCACAAGCTTCTGTTTCCACAACACACGTACAAAGCACACAGAGCACACTGAAGTCATTCTTTGCCCCAGCTCAGGCCATTGACCATGATGGGAAACTGAGAGTGAAGAAGAAGTTTGGGTCTGTTGTGTAGCATGACCTGAAGAGGATCCCTCTCATTGTCCAAGTAAGTATTTCACAATGACCTGAAACATTGTTTTAATGATGGTATGGTACTGATAGTTAAAGGTGCACTCGTATTATGAAAGCCTCTTAATCAGTAAGTCCACCACAGAAAAAGCTGCTTTAAGCTCACCAAGTTGGAAGATGGTAAACTTCTTTATATCTGGGAGACACGTGAGAAGACTTCCAGCCAGGACATACTAGACTCAGTATCATTCACAGTCACCTAGCCCAGCAGTCTTATAAACATTACAGTGCTGTCAAATTACAAAATATATTGGTTTAAAAGTCTGCAAATCGCATTTCCTCTGCAAATTTCATTTCCTCTTCCTGCTGTTTGGAGCCACTAATTGAGATGGCAATGCTATCTAAACGTTAGGAGTCAAGTGTTTCAGGGAAGCATATTTGTCTGTCTTGGATCAGATTTAGATAAAGAAACAAAGGTCTTTTTTTAGCGGTTTCCTAAAGGCTCTTAGGTGAATTTCTCCTACTAATGTGTGTTTAACATAATATAATTTCCAAAGTTGCAGGAAAACAAAGGATAGAGCAGAACGCTCCAAGGAGATGTGATGGCTGCTGAAGAAAATCAGACACAGGTCAGTGCTGCTGTTCTGGCTCAGCTTGCTTCACCTCCATCCATCGGGAGCAGACCAGGCAGAGAGGCCAGAAACGTAAAGGACAGCCTGGACGGACGGAGATACTCTGACCAATCATGGAATTTCAAACCACGGAGTAGCCCATCCCTCCTCGTATATAGGAAGTTGTCATGTGACAGTGGGAAAGATACACTTTTGGACGAGGAATACAAGTTTTTGGATTATGGATCAAAACTGAGTAAAGAAGAGAAACTTTGTCCAGAGCAGCTGGCTGGCAGGAGAACTAAAGGAATAACTAACAATGTTCCTCCATTACCTGGAAAAGGTTTGGAGGGATCTTTGTGCCAGCTGGACACCTCTGCAGAGGGTGTGGATGCCCGCAGAAACAGAACTGGCAGCACCCACTGCTCCTGCAACATGTCAAGCCTGAAGAGGAGTCCACACATCTACTGTTACGACAGCCCCAGATCCAGTCCGAGCCCCGGCTCCAGCCCTCTTACCAGTCCTCATCTCAGCCCGTCTCGGCCAAGGCGACGGCACATCCGCCGCAGCAGCATGCCCGTGTCTATGCTGGCTTTCCACAAGGTAATAAAGGACAACAAGCACTTTGCTTGTGCTAGTTATCTGCAAAAATACATTAAGCTGCTTAAATGCTGTGTTATGTGTTCTCGTGCTCTTGAATATCTTTTTTTTACCATTGAGAAAATCAAACATCACTAAGTTTACACTGTCAATAAAATGCTTTAAACTTTCAGATGCAACATGGAAGCTACTTCAGCTGTTAAAGAGCTCAAAAAAACCTATTAAGTTAGTTTAAGCAAGTAGTGTACTAGTCGTCTCATCTGCTGGATACTGATTTAAATATCCCGTGTGTTTTGGGCCATCAGTAAATAATTCTCTTATAATATGCCTTTGTGGACCTTGACTCTTTCCGCAGACTAACATGTAGTTGATTATCAGGGGGCAGCCCAGAGTATTTTAATTTGCTATGCTTTCTCCTTCTAGACATCAGCCTACCATTCTTCTCAGTGCAGTACATGCAGTGAACCGAGCTCTTTGGCGTCATCTCCCTGTAGTTCCCCTCTAGTCTCCCACCGCCAGCATCACCAAAATGGACACATCAAACGGGGCCATCCAAACGATGGCTACTCGAGTTTGGAGAGGCTCAATCGAAGGCCCCGAGTTAATAAATGCTCCCTGGCAAAACTTTTCCTTCGCCGGGCATCTCTAGAAACAATGACGTCCACCAGTAACAATGAGAGGTTGTCCCCAGAGGTGATGAGGACCTGCAGCGGGGGCAGCAGCACTGATGAAGAGGATGGAGACAATCTCTGCGATGACCCAGAGTTTGATAGAAATCGTATAGAGCGATCCACCGTCCTGGTGAGGCGCTTCTTCAAGAATAATCAAAAGGTATTCACATGCAATATTCCTTTTCTCTTCTTTATTTCATTTAGTTTTTATTTAAATTTGACTTAAACAAAGACAAAAGAAACAACAGAAAAAAGACAGGGCTACAAAAAAGTTGGAAATAATGAAAAATAAAAATAAATAAATCTATAAAAGATGAGGTAAAACACAATAAATAAAAATAATGTACTTGACAATTTTCCATATTTATATTACCGTACGCTTCAAAACAATAAAAACAGGCTGAAAAACTTGTGCTTTTTTTCTTTAGGTGACCAAGTCGGTGTGTACAGGAACCCGAGCGATTGTCAGGACGCTGCCGTCGGGATGCATCTCAGAGGAGGTCTGGGAGTTGATTGTCCATCGCAGGATTTGGAGACCTAAGAAGACGGACTTATCGCCAATCTTAATGTGCAGCGTGAGAGAAGACGTCCGATTCTGCAGAGGGATACTACGTTTTGTTGGAGATAAACTAAAGCAGGTAAGAAAATAAAAGCACAGACTTCCTGTTTAGAGATTTCATACGTTTTTTAAAAAAAAGCTCTCAAATGTGGTGTAAAAGGTAGATTAAGGACGGCAGTACCATGGAGCGTGCATCACAACAGAATTTCTTAAAAGTCTGCAGTCTTAGTCTGCACAATGAAACATGTTTTCAATCATCATCCCAAGCAGGGGTTACCAAGGCTGTACGTTTTATAGGTTTAGGAAATTCCTTGCAGTGGGAACGTTTCGATCTTTATGGTGTTCATGGTCTTACATCACTGACGCATGGCCTCAAGCTAAAGTGTGCTTATTCTTTAAGCGCTTTAAAATAACGTGCTGTTTCCATTTATGATAAAGCATTGGGTTTAGTAGTTTCCCTTTTTTTAATCTCACTTTTTTTAGCTGCAAGAAAAAGTGCAATTCTTAACTAGCTGCTTTTGCACAAGGGTATTTATGAATTGATTTATTCTTGTTGCAATAGAGAAATATTGTTCTTGGCTAGCGCTTTCTGTTGTTTTGGTTGAAATGTGATGCATATTTTGCATGAAAGATGAATAATTTGTTCAAGGAATATGTTAATAGACCAACACAAAGTACAAAAAAAACACGCACACACTGGCTCTTTGTTCAGAGAAGGCCCCTGCTGTGGAAAAATGATTTATTCTCTGTGAGTTCTGCTCCCAGTGTTACTGACAGACTGTGTGTGTGTGTGTGTGTGTGTGTGTGTGTGTGTGTGTGTGTGTGTGTGTGTGTGTGTGTGTGTGTGTGTGTGTGTGTGTGTGTGTGTGTGTGTGCGTGCGTGCGTGCGTGCGTGCGTGCGTGCGTGCGTGCGTGCGTGCGTGCGTGCGTGCGTGCGTGCGTGCGTGCGTGCGTGCGTGCGTGCGTGCGTGCGTGCGTGCGTGCGTGCGTGCGTGCGTGCGTGCGTGCGTGCGTGCGTGCGTGCGTGTGTGTTTAAATGGACCGAACAGAGTTGGCATCAGCATTAAAGTTACAGCCATGAAAATATGAGAGAGAATTAATGAGCAGACTGAGTGAGAAAGTGACAGACAGAGGGAAAAAGACAGAGTGAGATAGAGACAAACACAGTACTTCTCTGTGTCGTTATCAAGTTTCCAAGCAAGAGAGAGAGAGAGTGAGTGTTTTTACAAACCTCTCACAGGAGCTGCTCAACTTAAGCAGCCTCTGCCGCCACTGTTTAACCTTTTAACCGGGGGCATTTAGTCGGACAAAGTCGGGCTTTTCAGTCTGGGAGGTGAAAACATTAGGAGAGTCTGAAGGTTTAGAACCAGCAGCATCCCACCAGGATGCTCTCAAGTTGTTTTGGGTTATCTTATCACACCACTTCCTGCAGAACTCAAAACACATGGAGACAGAAAACCAGAAATTCTTGTGGATGTATACAACCACCTAATTACATGAGAGGAAATTTTTGTATTTATTAAACCTTGTATTTGACAGATAATTATTTAGTAGATCTAGAATAGCTGATCCTTTGCAGATCAACACTACATTCTGGTCAGTGTAGGCCCGCTTAAGTCTCTTCGAGACGAGAAGTTTCTATTTGCACACTGTGAACTTTTTATGTCTTGTGATTCTATGACAGGATTCTGGCATGTTTATAGCTTTACTGTAAATATGTCCGCATAATTTGCATGGATTTGTATTTGGGTATTTTATCTTTTTACGAGTTCTTGCATAACCGCAACAGAGCCAAGTCCTGTCCAAAGTTTCTGACCAATGGAGATGGAGCTTTTACACTTAACACATAGAATCACACACATTGGTACTCATGTGTGCATGCTGCTGCTGCTGCTGCTGCTGCAATGTGGTTTCTGACTTTGCCAAAGTGTTTTTATGACTCCTTTGTGGTCGTAGAAAAACGGGTAGAGTTAAGTCCAAGCAGAGCAGCTTTAATAATGAGCCCATTGAAAAGTGTGGGGGTTGCCAGCACTTTCCTTTTCAAAACACCATTTGAGCTGCTCCTGTGAGGGGTCACCAGAGAAACTCTGAGAAACACTGAGCAGCAGTGAATAAGTCGAGCTGAAGAAGTTGTCATCAGGATCATAAAAACTGTGAAATAGTGGGATCACGTCCTGCTACAGAACGTTGGACGCATGCGTGAAGAATTTAAAGTCCTAAACATATTCCCTTGTAATCTACATAAATGTTCTGTTAGAATTCATACAGCGAATGGAAGCTTAACAGTGTAAAAAAACAAAACAAATGATTGCATCATTGACACAGTTTAAGGGTTGAGAAATTGTTCATGCTTGTATTTCACTTGTAATCAATTCATGCACAAGTTCTGTAGGAAGTTCTGAGTATACATGTAAGTGTTTTACAGATTCCACACATGGATACGTAATGGTACACAGACCCTCTACATGCGGCATGTATGCTTACTCTGCAGTAATCTTGTTGAGGAGTTTTCTGGAAGTATCCTGTGGCCCTTGGTGTTTATTACTACAACTAATGAAGCGAGCCAAAGAACACAGGATTATGTGAAGGAGGGACTGGAGCAGGGCAGAAGTGGCAGAGAGAGGGGAGAGGGAAGGGTAACGTACTAGGAGTAGAGAGCAAATTCGATTTTAACAGTGGAAAAAGAAGTAAATCTACCATGGAAGAAAAGTGGGAAACAAAAACAAAACTACGATGCCATCAACTTAAGTTTTAAACTTGTTTAGAAGGTCGGAATGGAAAATCATCATGAAGGAAAATATCTAAATGGGAAAGGAAAATACAGCCACTTTACATTCTCCCAGAAGTCTGGCATTGTCCAAACTGGTTTGTTTTGAAAAAATCTCGCAACATCACAAGTTTCAAGATGAAATAAGAGAATAGATTTGATAGGGTGAAGCAGTACGTCTCTGTTTCTCCTTTTTCCTTTCTTCTGGAATACAAATGTTTTCTTTTTCAATCTAGGGCTCTGTAATGAAGTCTTTTAGTTATCCAGGCAGATACTTAATGAGTAACTTGTACTTCAGCCCTTTTCTGCAATTTAATATTAATTATAGCCCCACAAAAAGCTGAACTTAGCAGAGAAATACATTTTAAATCAACCCACCTATAGTAGTTTTTTTCATAATTGTTTTACCACTGACTGTGAGGGAAGTTTAACACACAAAACAAGGAAGTGTTTCATTACTTTGTGCAAGCACCTGGCATTGGGATCAAATAGTCTCTGAAGCCTGAAGCTTTTTATTGTTTGACTTTGTGGAGGCTACCAATTAAAGCCCTGCTGAGTCCTTTCATTTAACCCAAATTGGTGTCAGGCTGAGTGGTGAGTAACCATGCACTCCATTACACACACACACATACACACACACACACACACACAATTTCAGAGGCAGGCCGGCAGAGGCACATACATACACAAACGCTATTTTATCAACTCTGACTGACTGGGAGGGAGCTTAATGGATGGACAAATATATCGTCTTCCCACTATACCAGAGATCCAAAGTAGTCTTCAGGGACAGGAATACATCCTTCTCTGTGGGGACGGTCTGTGCTTTCCTGTTTCCATCAGTGTGTCTCCTTAAAACTGGACACAAAGCCAGATTTCTTCCAGTACAGTAATATCATACTGGGGAAGTTATTTTCTTACAGATAGGCTATTACAGTTTAGTATCTTTAATTATTTCAGCACAGACAGTTTTTACACTGTTTGTTGGAAATGGACAACATTATAATGTCTATTAAAGATAGAGTCAGTCGCTTTTTCTTAAAAAATAAAGTAAAGACGTATCCAAAGTAATGCCACTCAATCATCACTTATGGGTCTCCACACACGTGTGTTTCCCAACCTTCAGTTTTCAACATGAACAATTCTCATTATTACTACTACTACGCTACTGTGGCTCACCAAGCTCAGTCAGTTGTGACATAGCGTGTACTGTAGTTAAGAACTTCTGCCTGACTCTGACCCTTCTGACCTTTAATAATAATGTTTATCTATTTGCTTGAGTTAGCTACTCCCAGTTATTTATTTTTATACTGATCTTCTAAACTGACTCTATCCCTGTCAAATAAACAAATAAATAAATGAGTAGAGAATGATAAACATTCAAGACTTAACTGTTTCATTGCCTGTTGTTGGTGTCTAGCTTTGGCACCAAGCTTTTATGGTCAGCAGTAATATTAAAATGCAGCCGGAGACACATGAGAGCTGTTGTTAAAGTCCTCCATGTTTGCACAGTCGGATGCTATTTCCCAAAATAGCTGTTTGCTAAGTTAGCCATGCCTGTAAAAAGGGTCAATATACTTTTAAGACCAGTTATTTATGAGTTCAGACAATAACTTGTGCAAACACATCCAAATCATCGCTACCAATTAGCGCTCGTGTAGAATGGAGCATTCAAAGATAAAAAGGTCCAGTAAATATCCGGCTCCATGTTGTCATTGAATTCATGACTTTCCAGGTAATTGCTTCAGATGGTTTGGTTTAAGAGCTACATCATGAGACGGAGGGCATTAACAGTGTTCTTAAAGTGTTTAAGAGAGATAGAAACAATTACACAAACTGCACACGTGCAGAAAAATCTGCCACTTGCTGTGCGTGCAATGTAAAGCACTATGATAAAACAGTTTGGAAGAAAATGGTAAAAGAAAACAGATGATATTAAAGTATGCTGTGCTTGGAATGAACATCTTTGCCAAGTGAACTGGAGTCAGGAACATTGTTGCCTACATTGGCGGCTGTCCTACATTGTTAGGAGACCTTGTAATCAACAAAGCATGCAAATAAACATTGTGATTCATTTTTAATAAGTCCAGCTGTCAACTTTAGAAATGAACTTTAAATTACATCATCGGAGTATTTACAGTATTTGCTCATCAGGTTGTTGGTGGGAGATGTTTTTTTTGGTGACTAAACATACAACAAATATAAGATTATCATATCAAACATATTTGATCCAAAATGGTAACACCTTCCAGCCCATTCAGTTTTAAAGATTGATTACTGTGTTCCAACAAGGTGAATCACCTGCCTTTTCTAAATCCTCAAATTCTCAATTTTCAATTGCCAATTAAAAAAAAGGCTAATCCATTCAAACCCAATTCATAAACATACATCCATAAAACCACACACATTTGCCCTCCATGTATGTCACACTCATTTAACCTTGTGTCTATCACTCCTATGTTCTCTCGCTGTGTGTTGTGCCACTACAAAGGAATGTGCCGAGCAGCCACTCCACTAACCCAGCTGGGTGTTGCGGCTTAGCAAGAGATTAGTCAGCGTGTGTGTGTGTGTGTGTTTGTGTGTGTGGGCTTATTCAGATGTGCGCTTACACAAAACAGGGGTAGGACAGTAAATATGTAGCATACCTTTGTAAGGAGTTCTGTTTTTCTCTGTGTATATGAATTTCTGTGCATTAGTTTTTCTGTGTCCATGACTATCAGCAACTGTGTCTGATCAGACTTGGAGCTGTTTGTTGGCTCTTATAGTGCACTCACACTGGCACAAAACTCCTGAAAAACTCCTCAAGTTTTTACTCTGTCTTTACCCAGAGTTTCTCCTGCAAGCCCCCTAGTATTTTTTCTGCAGAAAGTCTGAGTAAGCTGATGTGAGAACGCAGCAAGATATAATCAGGATAATTCACCACGAGCGTGTGGGAGGGGGTGATGACTTTTGTTCCCCGCAATCTGTGCCAACCATAGACTGTATGCAAACAACCGGTACAATCTCCAGGAGCAGGCCTGAAATCCTCTAGAAATGTTCAGTAGTGTATACTGTATGTGAAAATAGCTTTACTGACGTTATTTCCTGCTTTCTAGTTCCTTGCTTATGTTGTTTTTACTTGAGGATGTTCGATCCTTGAACAAAAGTGTCTGCTAAATGAAATTGTAGAATTCTCAATGACAGTATCTTGAACAATGTTGTTGTTTAAATATTGTGTAGACTCCAGCACTGTCGGTGTGTCTGTAGGAGGCTGCTACACAGGAGCACATGTGCAGTTTTTTGTTGAAACACATTCCATCTGTTTGTTTCCTTGGGGTGACAGAAGGGTGTCAAAACTGCATGTGGGTGAGTTTTCGCCTCATGGGCCTCAGGCCCTTTCGAATCTCTGTGATATTGTGGGAAAATTGGAAAGCTCCAAAAACTGGGAAATTGTTCCTACAGAGATCTAGAGCTGAGGTTGTTAAACTACAGGTCAGGACCCGACACACAAACAGAAAACAGTGGAGAAATGTGACCCCTTGAGGTGAATGCACTTTGCAAAGACACACACTCCTGATCATTTAAAAATAACCTGAGAAACATAGAGTATAATTACATCATGGCACTCTGTGGGCTTTTATCCACATGCACACACTTTGTTTATTTGCTATCAGGGGAATACATAAAGTTTAAAAATGTAAACAAGCACACACACTTGAACTTCCAGTCATGGTGACTAACACTCTAACCTTCTGTTCTTTTGACCTCTCCCAGTTTCATCACCCCCATGTGATATCACATCTCTGCTCACAGCCCTCTGCCTACACGGCTGCACACACACAGTTCTGCACTCCTCCTGTGATGTTAATGTGTGTCACTCTTAAGTCTCCAAGATAACCAACAGATCCGCTGGTTTGATTAAAAAAGGCCATTTAGTAAGAAATTAAGCAACAATCCTCCTACATTTGGATTACATGACAGCATGAAGCAGTCCTGCTATAATTGTTGCATTCCAAGAATAACACAATTGATGTAAAAAAGAAAAAGCACGCCACCTCCCCTTCCTTTGCCAATACTTTGGCTCATAGTGTCAGAGGTCAAACAGAGGGGATCTAGCCAAAAATAAACCCTTCAGCACACAGGATGCTCTGTAATAATGTTCTCTTTTTGTGAAGAAACATTGAAATCCATCATAAAGGCACTGTGAAGCACAATTTCTGACAAAGAGTGAGAAATCTTAAGTAATAATCTTGAACCAAGGTCAGCTAAGCTTTTCTGAAATAAATTACTATCAACTAAAATTAAAACAACAGTGTGCACTTCTTAAGTGTTTCACTGAATGGAGAACTTTAAAACCACTTTGTATGCACTTATCTAACTCCCCCCACATAGACATGTATATTAAAAAGGGCTGTTATCAAAGAGCAAAACTGGTGGAATAAACTATGAAAAGTCGGCCTTTGGTGCCATCTAGTGGCAGAGATAATAATTTATGCCGCAGAAGTAGAAGTGGTATTTCAAAATATTTTTGTTTTGTGAACACCTGAGTCATGTTATGTGTTTCATGATGAGTCAGAACAGCATACTAACTCTACTTCCTGTTGCTTTCTGATCAGCATGCTTCTGTGGTTCTGTGTTGTGTTTAATGTCAGACTAGTCGTTCTTGTTAGTCGTGTTTCAAACAGTTTTTTAATTCCCATGTGTATTTCATTACATTTATTATTTGATTGGCAAAATAATGTTTGTGGCAATTGTAATACCTGATAATAAGTCAATATGCTTCAGCTTTTTTCAATGTCATGTTTTGCACTTACTTAATGAAGAGAATTAATTAACTATTAGTTTGTTAAATCAAGCAGATTTAAGCTGTCATCAAAGGTTCTTGAAAAAGGTACAATTTTCCAACATTATATACGCTTAAGGATTAGTAAAATATCCAAAACTTGAATCAAGAGATTCATTATTTGCAGAGTAAGAGTTACTTTCATTATCAATGAAAATATTAAATCATACTTTCTGAAAGCCCAAGAATACAAAATAAAACAGTCACAATCTGAAGATGAATTCTATTTTACATTTTATGCAGGAAAGGGGCCACATTTTGGATTCGAACCCGGGCCGCCTGCTTGAAAGACTATAGCATCCGTACACTGGGCGTGTGCAATAACCACTAGGCCATTGGCACCCCTACTGCTCTCATTCAGAAAAATTCTGTCATCTACCTTTGCATTAACTTGACAAATGCTGTGATTGAAATTAAACATGTTCAGTGCCTTTATGCTTCTCCACCAGAGGGCAGCACTCTTGTTTAAATGAACAGGATATCTGTTGTTACTATTACACCTGTAATCAATAATAAATGACGATCTATTCAAAAGCTTAGAGCTTTAGAATGAGTCATCAGAGGTGGTAGAGGAAGATGTTGAGTGAATGCAATGTGTGCATTGTCACAGAACAAGCCAATATCACATCATATTGAATCTTTGTCTTAATTAATATTGATCGGGGGACTTTGTGCCCTCCAAAGGCAATTAATGTAATAAATGCAGTATAAAGCATGACTGTGACCCCCGGTTACTGGCTCAGGACGCCGGCCCTATTAGCTGAGTGCTGATCAAAGAAATGCAAAGCAAAGACGGAGCGCAGGCCAGCTGTTTGCTTTGTTCTGAAAACTGCTTTGATGATAATAGCCATGCATGAACCGATTATTTTTCTCCTCTTCATTATGCAGATTCAATAGAGCATGCTGTATTCATTTTGGCCTGTGACTGTAGTGATTAAGTGTGTTTATATGTGTTTGCTAACAAGGCAATCATTGATTAGAGAAGACATTACCAAGGCCCCTGAGTTAAACACAGCTACATGTCTTCTAGGACTCTGCAAACTCACTTTCTTACAGTGAGGATGTGTCACAGGTTTATTTTTACCGTTAGGACTTTTACTCAATCAATTCTGGTTAAGATATTCATCAACGTTTCATTATTGTCTTCTACGGGCAGGGTTTGCTACTGCAAAACGTTACAGTGTTATAAAGGTAGAAAATATAGATTTTTTTTTTTCAATAAACGGCACTTACTGGGAGCTAACCTTGAGCGAGCTGGCTTTAACAGAGAAGCTGTTACAGCGGTCTTTAATTAGAGGTTGGCATAGAAACAGCAACTAATAACGAGGATCAAGTGGCCGTACCTCAGTCTCTATTGGTTTAAAAAGCCCCACAGCTTCACCTGTCCGCATGACGAGCCAAGCTGGAACACGGTTATTGTTATTCCATGATGACACCTTAAAGGTGATAATTAGACTTTATCAGGCCCAGGAGGGAGCAGCATGGAGGGGCCCTTTTTTTTTTTATTGTAACCAGATTTTATTGTTTATAGCTACAATTTACAGAGACACAATGTAAGAACATAAAATATTGTAAATGCTAACAGTTTCTATTTCAGTGACGTCAAAGTGGATGTTGATCTTTTTCTGCTTGTTACCACCTGAACGCCAGTATCTCTCATAAATTACATTGTGTAGGTATGCTCATTGATTTCTAAAAGTATAAAACATATGGTGACTCATTCTACACTTGGGATGCATATTTATTGTGCTTCAAATTGAACTCTCTTTTTTCAAATATGCCCTCCCACCATGTTGCTCAGGACATGTTAGCTAGCAGTTATGGATCAACCCTGTGTTTGAATTTGAATATTGTCACATTCAGCACTATGAATGCAAATCAAAGTCCATGAAAAGGTCGCTCCTGTTTTCTAAGTGCTCTGGTAAATGTGCAGAAAAACATACTTTAGAGTTTCCTGTACTCCGCCAGCCAATTCATAGGATTCTTAGATATTTAGTTGACCTATTGAAGGTGGACCTACAGAAGGACAATATTGCTACGTGTTGTAAAGTTGAAGTTTGACAAAACATTTGCAACTCAATGTTTCCTCACGAGCTTTTCCTGAGCTTTGAGGCCCATTGTGATTCATCATGAGTGGGTGAAGTTCTCTCATTTGTCATTGAGATGTTTTTGTTGTCAAGGAATCTCATTCGTTTTGTTCATATCCAGCTTTTGAATAAGACTTTGAATAAAAAATAGCAACTCAAAGCCTGTTCACTCACTTTTTCCTGAGCTTTCAGTCATGTCAGTTAGTCTTCATCTAACGTTTTCATCGGAGTATCACTGAAACTTAAACACATACTTTATTTCATGTAAGTGACAAATCATATGCACTTGAAGAAATACACTAAACATTGTACTTTATCTTTTAAAAAGACCCACCATAGTTTATTTAACTGTTTGAGATTTGGAAAGTACTCTCATTGATGCATTTAGAAATGACTTAATATGGCACAGTTTGTATTGACTGTTTTATTTTCTTCTAAAAGCGCTGTGTAGCAGGCCGCTGCACTGCTTAATGAGGCCAATTGGGAAAAGGTTTAGCACCATTTCCGGACTTCTTACAGGAAGCAAAAGTTATCTGCTGCTTAAATAATACAGCTGCTTAATAAAGCTGCTTTTTTTGGGACAAAAACAACCCTTTTTTAAAAAAAAATGTCTTCTTCTCAGCTTTGATCCACACTCACAGTTGATTGTCTTTTGCGGATCACTGTTGGATCGTGCGGTTGGACGATGTTGGTTTTTAAGAAAAGGGGGGTTCAATGGTCGATTTTCAGGTTCTGTGTAATAGCCCCTAATCAAAACACAGAGGCTTTATTTGAGTTGTGTTAGACATTGTTTAGACAGATTCCTAGAGGAGGATCGATTGAAATCTTGTATACCAGTGTCTCCTCTGTTGCTGTGTGTTTAAATTGTGCTCACTGATAATATCTCACGTCTTGCTGCTGGGTCGTTATGGGCTGGTTGCCTCATAACCTAATATGGGGGTACCCTGATTCTCTGTCTTCTACCTCCACTCTTCTCTCCCTTTCTTTTCGTTTTTCCCTCTCTTTCTTCCTCTCTATCTGTCCACCATGTAGCAGACACGCTCTAATGATGTAAATCTCTCTCTCTCTCTCTCTCTCTCCCTCTCTCTCTCTCTCTCTCTCTCTCTCTCTCTCTCCCTCTCTCTCTCTCTCTCTCTGCTCTCTTTCGCCTGAGCCGCCTCTCTCACTTTTGTAAATGTACACAGACTGTGAGGGATTGGACCTTGGTGCTTTTTCTTCCTTTCCCTTCTATAAATCAGCCTTTTCTCTGCTACAGTAAGTAAACTGTTTACTACAAGTTCTTGCTGTACTTAAGAGAGAGATTTCAAGCATCTTTTCATTCATTGTGGCATGTGGTCGAAGGGGATTACACTTTAAGATTTACATTTTAGCCTGGTCAGTGTTTCAAAAGCTAAACAGGGAGAATACTCTCTTGTGTTGTGCTTTTAAATGAATCGTGTATTTAGCTGTTTTAGAATTGTGTTGTGTACAGCCTGATGCTGTACACAAAAGCCAACATGACCCAGATGTTCGGTTATGTAAAATGAAATAAATGAAGATTTCTAATTTAGAAGAGGAAAGAGTCCTGGATTAGCTGTGTTTAAAAAGAAAACAATATAAAACAAAAAAATAAAACAAAAAAAATCCATTAGCAGTAGTAACAGCATTAATATAGAAAATAACACATTACAGGTTAAGATAGGAAGAATCTCTCCCACCTTCTGTTTGGTAAACGTACACGACTCAATGAAAACATTCACACAGAAACACTGACTGTATTTGTCTGCATGTAGCACCAGCATTATTTAAAAAACATTCATCAGGCTTATCTCCGCCTGTCTGACCAGGACTGTTATGTGTGCTGTTATGTAGGGAGCGTGTACTGTAATATGACATCATGAGAACTGTAAGCGGGGGAGTGTGGTGCTGCAGAGGGGTCCCACTGGGTGCTCTGGGTAATGGGTTCCAGGTTGTTTTGGCCCTTGAGATGACCCCTCTTTTTTTTTTTTTTTTGCCTTTGCAACTTTTCCTTTCTGCGATACTCCCCCTTCTGCTTGTCATTCTTTTTTATCGTAGAGCTTTAAGCTTAATTCCATATTTTGCAGATATGATACAGTAAAGACAAACCTTGTACTTCAACCGATTTCTCCGTCGTCTTAGCTGAGATTTATAGCTGTGCACAAAATCCTACGTCGTAGCGGTCTGCATGTTGCTATCACTTTAGGAAATATTATGAAAAGATATTCCTGCATACACCAGACATACAAGTGAATGATTATAACATATTCTTTGCTGTTTCTTCACCTTAACGTTTGACTCACTTTTAAAGCCTTTGAAAAACCAAAACCAGGTTCATGTTACCTAATCCAGCTGCATTTATTAGCCTCATCCTCTGAATTGTTGTGGTGCAGCCTGTGAGCAAACACTGACAGCTATGACCATAAGATCAAGGCACACTTAAGCCAAATGTAGTAACACTGTATATCTAATATTAATAACCAATCTTTTCAAAATAGTGAAATCTTTCCAGTGTTAGCAAGGGCTAACTTGTCGTTCCCTACTCTCTAATCACTCCTGTACTCAGGTCTTTTCTGCACTACTTTCTTTCTAGTTCTTCTCCGTAGTTTTTCCCCCCTTTTCAGGCCCTAAAAAAGATTCACAACATTCACACTTCTTCTTCTTCTTCATCTTTTTTTGTTTTGCTGCCGGTCTCAGCTGCAGTATGTTGTTGCAAATTCAATTGAAACTTCCGTGCTTGTTGCTTATAAATTGCATGTTTTCCACTGCTGTCGTATTCAGTGTTGCACATGCACGCATAAAAGTTCACACAGTAGTGCCCTAAGCTTGTTAAAGGTGCGAGGGCGGAGCGCTGGAGGTGGGCCCTGCTCTTGCATCTTTGGTGAAACGGCTCCTTGTGAAATTTAACAGGGGATTATGATTCAAGTCACCCTTGGCCTCGATCTCCATTTCCTCTGTTGTACTCCCCTGAGTTTCTCTCTGTTTACTTTCTTTTTTTCCCCCTGCCACACTGTCCCTTTTCTCTTCCTCTCTCTCTCTCTCTCTCTCTCTCTCTCTCATCCTTCAACCTCTTTTTGTCCTCTCTTTATTCATCTTCTGTTCTGCTGAAGCTCTCTTCCTGTTATGAACCGTCTTCATACCTTGTCGATCTTTTTATTACAGTTTCCTGTCGCTTAATCCTCATTACTACTCCTTCTCCTCCCCTTTCTTGTTCTCCTCTTCCATTCTTCCTCTCCATCTCCAGCAAATTTGACACAGTGATTTGAGGATCTACTGATACTGTGTGAAAGAAAAAGGGCCTAAACCTAGAATGCATGCTTTTAGACCCACAACAGCGTTATTGACCCAACTTTTTAACACCAGTGAACAGAATGTTGTATGAACGTTTTGAATCTGTGGCCTTACCTAGAGCAACATATTCTTCATTTAAGCTAAAAGAATGATGCACAGTTGTTAGACTAATACTTTAGCCCCCCTTTTTCTCAGGTCAGGACATAGAGGTTCCAAAAAGCCTTACAACACCCACAAAACATGGAACCTGCAGTGTTGCACAAGTCCATAAATGTCAGCATCATAATCCTCTGAGCCACAGAGACATGAGTCAACCAAGAGGGGTTTTCTTTTAAAACATAAACTGTTAAATAAACAATCATCTGCGGTTGTGTGTGTGATAACCAAACCCCCCCCTAATCATTTACTTCTCCTGCTCCGTATATGTCTCTTACATTAAGGTGTGCAGGGGTAACTTGTGTTTGTTTGTCTTCTTTGCCTCCACGTGTCCGTTGGAGTAGAATGTGCTGTAGGTTTTGTGTTTATCGTGTGTGTTGATGCGCTGCAAACACCTCTTGTCTCTAGTTCCATCTCTAATGTGGTTGACTGTGCTGCATCTCCCACAAAGACAAAGTTTCACAACACAGTCGATGCACAACTAAGAGGTTTTGTCAAGGTGTTGTTACAGTATTTATGTGATGCGACTTTGACAGTGTGCGGTTTGTGCTCGTCTTTTAAAGTCCTTGATTTTATATTTTGGTTGATTTATAAGTATTTCTATTTAATAACCTAATTTGAGTGATCTTAATTTGCTTTAGTGTCTGCGTGTATTTCATCCAACATATATACGTATATTCACAAAAACCTGTTCAAATGTACAGAAACACCAGAGCTTACGGTCAATACCCACAGCCTGCATGCATAGAAAAACACGCATGTAATTTGTATCTAAGTATATAAAACTAGAGAGAGGCCTTTTATGAATGATGAGCGTGTGCAGGGATAATGAGCAGAGCGGTGAGACAGTCCAGACTGCGGGAAAAGCAAACATTACCTTGTGGAGACAGAAACAGCAGAACAGGACAGAGCAGCGAGGTTGTCTGTGTTTTTAGGTGATGCAAACCAGGTTTTGAAGTCGCTCGGATAAAGAGGCTGGTGTGCTGACTGTGTGTTTACACATAAAAAAAGACACACACACATTGCGGAACACATTTGAAGCCCCTTTTTACATGTTTAGTCTCAGAAGTGGGATGTCTGCTTGTTCGTCATGTTTGGGCGTGCTTCATTTATGCCTTTTAGTTTGGTTTTCTCAGTTTAGGATGGGGGGGGGGATTAGGGGAATTTGTGTACTGTGATACCAGAGCCGCTGAACATGCCGGGCTCTTTAATTTTCAAACATCTAATTTCTGTCGATTTAAACGTGTTAGTCGTGTTCTGAAGGTAGGATGCACGTTTCCTACTTTCTCCCAGAAAGCTTTTGAACACACCGTTCAACAGGTATTAAGGGTTTTAGGAATATTGGGCTTTCTCGGACCAAATTCTTCCAGTGATTTGCAGTAGTTCAAGAATGAGCCAAGTGGTGAGGTTTATTGAGTTCATTTTATTTGGTTATTTTGATTTGAACTATGGCAACACAATGAAAACAAATGAGCAGGAAAGAAGAAAGTTTTCTATTAAAAGATTAAGCAAACTTATTCTACTTAGATGTTTATACCTGATATGACCTGTAAATAACAAAGTGTCCGTTGGAAGGACAATTCATCGATCCATCAATCCATCCATACATGATCTATACAGCTTATCCAGTTAGAGGTCGCGGGAGGAGAAGGAGCCTAACCCAGCTGTCATTGGGCAAAAGGCGGCGTACACCCTGGACTGATCGCGAGTCAATCACAGGGCTGATAGAAAGAGACCGACAATTAGGCGAACTCACATGTTCACCTACAGGCAAATTTTAAAATCTCCAACTAACCTAACAAGCATGTCTTTAGACTGCGGGAGGAAGCCGGAGTACTCGGAGGGCACATGCAGGGTAGAACTTGCAAACGCCACACAGAATGGCCCTGTCCACTGGGGAATCAAACCAGGAACCTTTTAATGCTGTGAGGCCACAGCGCTAGCACTGCACCAGCGTGCGGCCCCCAAGCGAATGAAAAAATACACATAACATTAGATCAACTTTTGTAAGTGTTTTTAGTGCATTTCATGCATCCAACATTACGTTATTGAAGTGTTAAGGAGTATCGATTCATTTCTGCAAATACATTGTACTTGAATGAATGCCAAATCCTCTTGGTTTTTCCATCTCTCTCTGAACCCTTTTTATACGTGCTGTATGCTTAATTACTTAATACTATTTTATTTTTAATGTATCGTGAAATTTGATTTATTCCAACAAGGATTTTTTTCTCTCAAGCAAAAATACTCTAACCTGCTCAGTCTTACATTGATCATCTTTTTGAGTATTCTAAATAAAAGCACACTGATGTATGCACAAAAATCAACTTGCACAGTAAAGCAAGGGTTAAGTCTGACGTCTCTGCAATGACCTCTGCTCAGAGACCACAGACCAGAATAACAGAGTTCTTTTAACAGTGACCCCCCCGGTGACCTGGGCTAACCTCGGCCCTCCATGATGCTTCTAAAAGTAGAATTCCGTTGAAGAGATGTGTTTCAGTCCTTGCATGTTGGCTTCGTGGGAGAGAATGTTGTGGGTGGCAGTGATTTGTCTGATCCCACGTGGTGTTTATTTGCGTTTAGTCTTTACCAAGTAAAACTTTTTGGTCCTTTGTGTGTTGCCACAGTCGGAAGCAGGCTGCATTGTAAAGACACACACACCCACACACTATTGCGACATTTCAGACAGCTGGGCAACTTTGTATCGTGACACGTTAGCCTTTAAGTTCTGGAGAATATTCCGCTTAATTGAACAGGTGTGCGTGTGTGTGTGTGTGTGTGTGTGTGTGTGTGTGTGTGTGTGTGTGTGTGTGTGTGTGTGTGTGTGTGTGTGTGTGTGTGTGTGTGTGTGTGTGTGTGTGTGTGTGTGTGTGTGTGTGTGTGTGTGTGTGTGTGTGTGTGTGTGTGTGTGTGTGTGTGTGTGTGTGTGTGTGTGTGTGTGTGTGTGTGTGTGTGTGTGTGTGTGTGTGTGTGTGTGTGTGTGTGTGTGTGTGTGTGTGTGTGTGTGTGTGTGTGTGTGTGTGTGTGTGTGTGTGTGTGTGCTACACAGAGAGTGTTAGTATGCAGAGATGGTGTCAGTGTAGGAGAGAGTGTGTGTGTCTGAGGGCCGCAGACATCAAAGAAGAGGGGTCGAGGAGTTTGGAGGTTGGATTTCAGGGAACCAGCTTCAGCATCTCCAGTGTCCTGCAAACATACTGTATGCGTCTTTTGTGAAATGCATAACAGCGTGAGTCAGAGTGTGTTTGCATGTCTGGATTTTAGTATGTGTGTATGTGTGTGTGTGTGTGTGTGTGTGTGTGTGTGTGTGTGTGTGTGTTCGGGATCCGTGCATTCCAGCTCAAAGTTCAGTAGATCTGCACCATGCCCTGCAATGCTACTTGCTAATCCCTTCCCAGAATGGCTGTTGCCAGGCAGAGAAATTACCCAACGGGGCGCTAATGGGACTCAAAGGAAACTCATTTATAACTGTTGATGACACAGACTGATAGTCAGTAATATGCAATTCATAGCTTGCATATATATATTGGTAATGTGTATCTTTATAAGTATTTAAATCAATTTTAGTTTATGAGCTTTGTATCCAGTGTGACATGTTTGTGTTGTCCCTAAACTCCAGGAACCAGCGGGGGTCTTCATGGTCATTTTATTTGCTGAACAGGAAAATGACTAAGACTAAGAAAAAGTCGAAGTCTTGTAACATTTTGTTTGAATAAAAAAAACAATGGTAACAAAACATTTGCAGCTTTGAAAAATATTCATGCTCAGATAAACACGGCACTGGTGGAAGGCCGTGATTCAGTTGGCTGAAAATATGTGCAAGTCATTTTGAAAAGCTGAGTAACAACAATCCACATGTAGCAGCAAGAACAACAACAGCCTTTTTACTGACTGTTTCAAACTATCACTGCTGGACACACTAACATGTGTCCAGCAGTGAGGAAAGAAGAGCGAGTTGGTTTGTGAAACAGAAATGAAAGCATCTTCATGAAACAGTTGTTTCCACATTAGTGCAATGGGGAAAAACATTGAAATATGATCCCTAAGCTAGTTGATATAACAAACTTTATAATGCTTACTTACCATTCATTGAGGAAACATCTGTTAGAGAGGTATTTCTGCTTACCATGTTGAGTATGTTACCCCAGATTTAGCTCTGTTTATGACCTCTAACAACTCTGAAGTGTAGCATCTGAGTTTTTATCTGCAAAAAAAGTCCTCTATGTTCATCATCTAGTGTCTTACAATGTCTGTCTGCTTCTGGTGCTGAGTAGGTTTGTAGCTGGAAACGGCTGTCTGCCTTACAGACAGAGTACAGTGAACTACAACAAACAAACCAAATAAGATGAACATTCTGAATGTCTGGAAATGATGAAGATACAAATCTCACTCTGAAGGAAATCCTTTTTTATTTGATACTTCACTGTGTATTTGTAGTATGGACACGTGCTCTGCATAAAATTGTCAAGTTGTATCAAAGTGCTGTCTGCACCACCAGTATTAGTGAAAGAGTGACTGGCAAACCAGAGGAGATGTTGTATGGGAAGTTACTGTAACTTACAGTTAATCAATGCAGCTGCCTCTAGCACTTCTGACTTACTGTACCTCCACTGGGCTTAAGCCATTAGCTGATCCTGCACACACACGTGCATGCACACGCACATGCACACACAACTTGACAGCACCAGTTGTTTTGTAACTAACTAGAAAGACGTGAATGAACGGTGTGATTGAGCTGAAATAAAATAATTGCCCCCATGCCTGATGTGATGGTGGATATGTAACTCATATGAGTTCTCTTTTAGCTGCGTGCTTGACAACTTAACATTCACAATTTTCCATCTTAATCAAAATGAAAGTGTACATTGTTTTTGTTTTTTCATTTCACTGGTGTTTAAACAAGAACATAGCTTGCTGGCTGGCTCCCCCATTCAGCTTCCCTGACTCACTTATTCCCTTGTGTCTTTGATTTGTTTGTTTTTTTGATTCCCTACCCAACAGCAGTACATTTCCTCTCTGTCCTTAATGGGTTGTCTTGGGACATCTGTGAAACCTGAGAATCAGAGGTATCAGAGTCTCAGAGACAAACTTTCACCTCTTACATGAACCCTCAAAAAACATCTCTACTCTTTCATCTTTGTAGTTATTTAAGTTTTTGGTGTACATCTACAGTATATGAAGAGATACTACTGTGCTGAATTCTTGTTATTGTGAGGAAGAGTTTAATCTGTATCTCCATATGTGTGCCTGAAATTTGAAGATGAGCTTGTGTGCGTGTGTGTGTGTGTGTGTGTGTGTGTGTGTGTGTGTATGTGAAGACAGCTGCTGTGTGTCCATCAAAAGCATCACCACATTCCCTGCTTTGAAGTCACTGTCACACACTAACAGTAAGCACACATATTTACACACAGCTTTTTCTGCCTCATTAGTCACCTCTTCTAGACTTTTCATCAGCTTGTTGAGTAAGAATCAGCATTGTTTTCAACCTCTCCGGAGTCTTGATCCTTTAAAAAAAAAAAAAGTGTCTGATTTGGTAAAAACACCAGCCTTTTTAGTCATCATGGACTATTTGTGTTTGCTAATTCACCTCAAATCATTGACGCTTCATGAGTTTAGATTCTGTATCTCAGTCCTTCACACTAATGCAGACCCTTGTAATGAAAATCAGAGAACAGATGTTCAGTTTGGTTGTTACTTGTTTTCAACAGAAGTCATGATGCATTGAAACAGCACAAAATGTCAACTATAACTGGCTTAAAGGTACAGTATGTAGAAGTGCATGCTAATGTTTACATTAAAATATCTAACTTAAATTAAAAATGGACTTAATCCATGTTATATACAGTATATTTTTTAGTTGAGTACTTACATCACCTCAAATGTTTCCAGAACTTATCAAAGCCAGAGAAATCCGTAATTTTATAGTTGTAACGGTACGTGTCTTGTAGGCGGCCGCCATGATGAGCCGCAATAATAGACACGAAATGTTGATCGTTGTCAAGGAAACACTGGACGTTACGTCAAAGACCGCTGCATAAGTTAGCGCTAGCTGCTACTGAAAGCTGCCGTTCTGTCGCTGTACGTGCTGCTGTGATAAAAAACTTCATGTAAATTATATTTGGATACATCGTCAGTACACATATTGCCTTTCTCAGGTCGGTTTCGCCCGTTCGTATTGATTCAACACGGAGTTCGTTCGTTTTCTCCCATAATACTCCGCAAGCCTCGATGTCATCTTTTGCTATTGTTTTTATTGAGAGCCCCCTAGCGGCAGATTTTACATGCTGTACGTTTAAGTTGACAAGGTTTCTCTGTTAGCTCTTTTGGAGCTTCATTCACAAAACAATACAGGACATGACACGATAACAAGATACAGCAATTCTGTGAGAATTGATATATTGCAAGGCAATCATATACAATACATCACCATATCTGATTAGCTGAAGAATATAAAAGGCCCCTAAAAAGGTACACGATTGATTTTTTATTTCTTGAACTTTGATGTGACTTTCCCCTCTTGTCAAGGCCTCGTCCTTTGTGTGACATCATCCCGCTGCTTCTTCTTCTTTTATCTGTCTGTCAGCTTTTTCACTGACAATTTTAACTTCCATCAGAGGTACCCTCATTCATGGTATTAGCTCCAGGATGAGGAGTGATGAAGTGGTGTTGGTGAATCAAATTGGCAGGGGAGTCTTTTATCTTTTCCCCCTCATATCTTTTTAATTCTAAACATCGACATTTGTATCAGACGAGTTAGGATGACGATATATTGCCATATCAATCCTTAATGGTCATCTTAAGCTGTGTCGTTAAAGTTATGTATAAGTGCAAGAAAAATGGAATGAGATGGGAATTGTGTCCCATAGAGCGATGGAAGTTCGACAACATAGTGTCAACGGTCATTTTACTGATTTGTCTGCCGTGCCCCAGGAAGCTCATCTAAAAGAAGACTGTAAACATGGTATCCATTGAAGTTGTTTGATGGAACAATACACTCCATGTAAGTGTTTGTTATTGTAGTTTGCAGCTCTCAGTCATTTCCATCATTTTATCTCTTGCTTTGTTTCTCGTTATGAAATATTTGAGCAGCATAGAAACTTCTTTACAAATGATTTATGTGGGTATTATTAATTTAAAGCATCAGAAAAAAAGAAGCTTTAATTAAAGGAAATTCTTTCCACCCTGGTATTGAGTAACAAATAGAGGAGTGAATGCTACAGTATGTATGACACTGTCAAGTCACATTACTGTTAACTTTGTTTTTGAGGAAATGGGTATGTAAACCCACTTTGTGTCTCAGCAGTGGACACGAGAAGGAGAAATGAGGTCTTTTATCAGAATTATGAGTCAATGTGAGTGAATGTTCTAGATAAAGAAAAGGGGGGGGGGAAATATCAGAGGCGCTATTCGTCTGCATTCAGTCACTGTTTATTAACTGTCATGAAGTCGTCCAAAGTGTCAGCTTTTAGTGATACGTTTTATTTGCTGGAATGCAGGTCGATCCAATGTGTCTGACACTCAAAGAGAAGGAGCGTGTGCTTGTTTGTGTCTTCGTTTTTTGTGTCTCACCCTTTTCTCTGCTCGACTTTCTCTTGCTCTCTGAAAGTGCTGCCTGGTATGTCTCCTTTCCCCCCGGGATGGGCTCCGATCTGACAACAGCGAGGCCTACACCCCGCTCAGGAAACCCATCCCACTGAGACAACTAGCTGGCCATGCACTATGTGTGTTTATGCCATGTTACTGCCAACCAGCTCTTAATACAAACAAGACATATATTAGTAAAAGTGGACACTGATTCACAATGCATTTAATTCAAACTTTGCAGCACAGACTTCAGGATGGACAGCGTATAACTACCTCCTTCCTGGCACTTTGATGGACAAATGTGCAATGTATTTTATCTATTGTCAACAGTATTGATTTTGTCCTATTTCGCAAAATTCTCAACCAAGCTTAAAAGCATTAGTGCCCACTTACAGTGCCGCAAAATGTTTCCGTAATGGCTTTCCTCTAAAGTTCCTGCCAGAGCAGTTTATAGCAGGGTCACCCAAGGACGCTGGTCTAGTCGATCGCTTTTGAGAAGGATTTACTTTTACATCAGAAGCATTTCCAAGAAGAAGAATGTGACAGAAAGAGGAGGAGGCTTTTCTCTAAGGTCAAAACTTAAAACTCCTTTGTGACGTCTCTTCCTTCTCTATAAACTTACGTATCTCTCTTACGTGTCTCACTCTGATGCTTTCCGTTTTGCTCCCTTTACCATCTTCCTGTCTGTTGTGTTCCTCGGTGGTGGTTTTCTATAGTAATTCTTTCTTGTCACACTTTATATTCTGGTCCGTCAGAAGGAAATTGCCTCCTATAACGACCACAGTAGAGGAGCCAAGACCTCTGTTTCAAAGGCTATATAACAATATGAGGGATGAAAATCAGCACTGGATGAAGAATTTAACCAGAAAGCTTTGTGTCATTTATTCCGTGAAAGCAAAATGGGAGGATGAGAGAGTATAGTTGGCTTTAGTCCTTTATATTGCAGTCACTGTGTTTGACTGTAACGCTGAAAGTGAAACCTTGGAATCTCTAAGAGTTTATGTAAAGTCTCTAAATAAGTGATCCTTTGTTGATGACTTCCTCAACAGGTAACCCACTATGTGCGGGACAGAGAGGAACCAAACCTGATCCATCCCGCCAAAAAGCTCCTGCAGCCTCTCCCTGTATGTGTGTGTCTCAGAGAGTCATCGCACACTAGCGACGCCAATCAAGCCAGACTAGATCTGAACCTCTGCCCTGATGCCAGGAGTTGTCCTTATCCTCTGAGGTTTGTAGCCTTCCAAGTATTATTTCTTGTATTCAATCATGTTTATAACAGCACCATTTTTGTGAGAGAATTTAAAAAGTAAAGTAAAGAAGGGTGACTAACAGTTGATTAGTCACCCTTCTTAAAACAAGCGTAGTGTGTTTTGATGACATTGAAGAGGTACTGTATGTTGTGTAGTAACAGAGAGTCACTCTGTGTTTAGCTCAGATGATAATCTGAACGTCTTTGCTGAACATGTTGGGCTCTTGGGGTCAACCAACACATGCTAATATTTTGAATCATGTTGGCTTTAGAATAACAGGACAAAGTTGTAGATACTTCTACATTTGACAGACCAAACCTAACTTAAAAAAGTCCAAATTCTTTCAAGCTAAATGATACAGTTAAAGCATTTTTATTCACACTCCTCTAATCATCAAGATAAGGATTAATTCCCTGAATTTGAGGTTTGGCAAAATGACAAATACAATGCCACCTATGATTACTGATCATACTGCATTTATGGTAAAGTGTACTTACATCACACTGCATACAAATACTGTATGTAAACACTAACTGTTAAATCACATTAAATGCTCAGTCAGATTAGAGTCACAGGTTAACTTTTGTTGAAGGGTTGGTCTTCACTAACTGCTGATTTGTGTCGGGAAAGGCTGGAACATAAAATCATTCACTTCTCTTGCAGTTGTGCATTTTGTTATTTGTTCTCAGAGTTTCAATCAAGTGTTTATGATTTTCAAAAAAGAATTGAATGCACACAAAACACTTGTTTTTTTTTGTTTTTTTTATGAATTTCCAGGCTTTATCGTGCTTGTGACCAGAGGACATCAGTGTGTTCCCTGCTGACAGGAGCTCTACTGGAGGCCACAGCCGCTCTCGGTGCCCGTTCCACTCTAACGTACCCGATGCCCCAAGGCCCCAACGGCCACGCCGTGCTGAAAGGTAGGTGCTATACTGCAGTGACGATGTGTTTTGTTAGTCTGAAGCTTTGAATGTTTAAAAAGCTTTTTAAAATGAGCATTGCATTCAATGCCTCGTTGTGAAACTTGTGTTTCAACAATAGCAGCACAAATCAAACTTACATATACTGTATATGTAAAAATCTGAAATCAAATGCTACATATGCTTCTACACGGAGGAGCATTTGATTTGATTGCAAGTAAAACGGGGACTTCAGGCAGAGAGCCTGTATCTGTTTGATTCTAATAAAAGGTTCTCACTATTCCCCTGTGATTTACTCCTTCACTGTCCTCTCTCACTCTTTGCCTTTTTCCCACATGGTTCCTTATCCGCAGCGGGTTTTGGGTCAGAAGAAGCACGTCTGTAGTTGATCTCAGCGGTTGCCCTTCTCCTTTTACTTTCCTTTTTTATTTCCACCTCTGTCCTCGTACAATCTTTTCACTCTTTCTCACTCCACTCTCCATTCTCCTTTTAAGACGAACATACACAGATAATGCTAAAGTGGTGAAAGGCACTGACAACAAAGGGTTCACACAGCAATGAAACACACTCCAACACACATTCACCGGGTTATGTCTTAACATCTGAAAAGAGGTCATATGCACTTCAGTCATGATTGCCCTCCTTTTGTGTAAGCTAAGCAGTGTTAGCCTGATATCTGAATTTATTTGGGTGTTTTATACACAACACGCGTGCACATTTTTGCCCTTTATTTGCTTAATATACAAAATGTCCACAGCTTAATCTGGCCGTGCAGTAAGAAAGACTCTAAATGTTGAAATTTACATCTATTTTTTAAAATAAGATAAGAAATTAGAGAGTGAGTGTAACCTCTCGTGTGCTCTCTGTATGACTTCATTATCCAACCAGTCGGGCAGTCGTTCATTCGCTCAGCTGGTAACTGTCTGTCCACCTTCTCCACAATGATGTTACGTATGACTTCAATGTAAGCTGATCCTGACATTCATTTCCACAGGCAGTGGGCCAGGGGACAGGCTGTCTCTGGCAAGATCAAGGAGACACACACACACACCACACACGCACACACACACACCACACACACACACACACTCTCACACTCACACGGGCACACACACACTCACATCTATTTGCAGACAATCAAACTCTATTTCTCTATTTGTTTCTCTCTGTCTTTCTTAAGAAGTCATACTTTTGAAACTACATTTTTTTTAGGACTAGCTAAAGAGGAAACAATTTTTCTCTCACACACACGCAGAGCACATATCTTTAACATGACACCTTGTTCTGTCCTAATGGGTGTTGCAGGAAACAGAATAGAGCCAGACACGCGCACACATAGCAGCTTAGAAGTCTTGGCAGGACTTGGGTCTCATAGTCACACAAAACACACACACTCAGACTCAAACACATACACAAACACATGAGAGACTCCCTGTCTAACCCTCTCTGTCTCTCTAACCTAGTGCCAAAACTACCCAGATATTACACAAGAGCATTAATAACTAAAACCCAGACCCCAATCATTTCTTGTCTTTTTAAGAAGTGCTCTGTTTCCCCTCATCCTATCACCTCTGCCTTCCACTCGCACTGAAACCACAAGTTTGCGTTTGACAGATTTGACAGTGTACCAGAAAGTGCAATTTCTCTACAAAAAGACATCAGAGACTTACACTGTAGTTTGAGCTGTTTGTAAAGTTTGGTCTGCTTGATAGTCCAAAACAAAGAAATGTAGTCCTGATTGAAAAGAAAGACTAAATTTGAAATTGTATTGTGCAAATTCAGGAAAAGTTTCCAGCTTATGGTACTTTTTCTAACTGAATATTGGCATGAATTTGACACATGACACTTTGTTTGAAATCGACATTAAGCTTCAGAAACAATGAAAACACCTAGTGTGAAAAACACGCAAATCAGTGCAAATTGCTGAATATCTGTCACTGCTTCTTTGTAACAGATTGTTAAGGTCATTTCCATGCCCATTAAAAAAAAATAAAACCTGCACCAGTCTGTGCATGCAATGTCTTTAAACACATAATGGTCATGTGTGTTGTTGCCACTCAATTCTGTCTTGAAGCAGCATAGAGGATTGGCATTCTTGAACACTTAAAACCCTCTCTGATGTCAGCAGCAAAGTATTTCTCACCACTGAACTTGAGCCTTATTCATAAAGTAACATGCTTGGACTCTTTGACATACACAAAGAAGCCCAGCAATGCTCCTATTCTTCAATTGAAGGTCTTAAATATGGTTTTTTGTGTGATGCCAAAACAGAAGGACATGCACACAGCTCACTCTAATGCTAACCTTTGCACACAAACCCACCCAACACATCCACACTCACATATGCACCTAAATTGCCTAAAGCCTACTGTAACTACCAGAACCAAGGACAACCACGCCAACATATATATATATAGTGTCCGGAGAGAAGTTAGATGAGCATGCCTGAGTCATGTCTATTTACTAAAAATAGCTACATCTGCCATATAAACAGCACTGCATGAAAAAAAACAATTGCACCTGGTTTTTAAAGGGACCGGGTTGGTTTGATTAGTGATCCCCAAAACTCACATATGATTTTTAAGAGGCTTAATACAACCCCTATTCCCTTTCTTTACGTCATATATGTTCCTTTAAACTAGAAAAGGGGTCTTGAACTCATCCAAATTGCACATGCACACCATGCTATTGGAACATGTTGAACCTTTCAACACCATCACTATCCATATGTGGTCTACCAGAAAATCAAAGGGTTTTCCCTCACTGGTGAGGGTCATCTTTGTGTTACCTCCATAGAAAAGCCATTGTGTTCTCTCTCCATACATTTCCTCTTCTGCTGTCATTTAGCCTTGATCCTGTTCTTGAAGTTCAAATGCACCTGTCTTATAAAGGAAAACCCATTGTTCCCAATATTTTTTGAAATCCATTTCTTTTGAGGTTGTACTTCTATTTTCCTTTTTTTTTTATAGTTTTGCTTCATTAGTTGTAAGTAACATTGGATCAGAATAATCCTTTATTCACTCGGCAAACTATGTGATGTGCTTTGTTGACCTTTAAAGCTAAGATCTGGATGGATTAGTATTCAATATTTCAAGTGTTGAGTAACCAGTAGTAACAGGAAGTGTTACATTAACCAAAAAGTGGATATTCTTTCTTAGTGTCAGTGCACTTCAGGGAACAAAAAACAAACATAGAAACTCCGAAAGACCCCTTGGTTACAACGTAGAGATCCGATAATTATCAGGTTTTAACGTGTGTACAAGAATCACCTTGGATTTTCTTTTCCCTTGCGAATACTTAGTGCTTGTGGTTATCCTACTGTTCCTCTCCTCTCCTAATAAGGTATTGATTTTAGATACAGTGTTCTTCTAGCAAAACTGGAAGTACAACTTAGCAAACTCGATCACTGCCTCTGGCCCAAATGCTTTCAAGGATTACCGGGATAATCGCCTGGCAAACCTCAGTGTATTCTTGGAGTTTTAATGTGAGTGTTGAGAGGAGGAATGTTTAAAGACCTTCTCCTCGTGCCACGTCTACCTTAATGACATGATACTTTTACTGGTTTTTTTTGCTGCGTCCTCTGATGTACAGTATGTACATGATTTATGTCTATCCGTCTGATGGCGATCATTCGGTTTTGCAAGCAGGTCAGGAGGAAAGTTTTGGAGATGATAAATCATGGTGTTTAACAGGTTTGAGTGTGCACATGTCGAGGTGAGTATGACAGGTTTGTGTTGTGAGGGTAAACTGACACCTATAAAGACAAATACAGGTCCTGGAAAAAATGTCATCTGGGGAAGAGCGGGTAAAGGTCAGGCGCGTGTGTGTTGCTTGAATAAAAATGGTGGAGATACCCAGGTCATAAAGGACATTATTTAATGAGATAATACACTACATTACAAAGAGGGAGCTTCTGTTTGTATAGAGCTTGTCTTTGTTGAATAAGTGGAGTGTGATGCCCACTCAATGTATGTAAACTATTCTGTTGATATGTGAGGCTATGCACACAAATCATGCTATTTGCAAAAAAATAACATGATTTATACATTTCATGTGTTTCTGTTTGATTCCCTTTCTTATTTTTGCTTCAGTTGGTTACAGCTCGACTGATATAACAGTTTGCCAATCATGTTGAGTCTATGTCAGATATATATATAGGTATCAGCCGATATGACACTTTCTTTTTTTTCCATTGAAGACAGATTTCAGAAAACACTGTTAAGGGTTAGAAATAGCACCATCACATCAATTGTTTGTTCATTAGACCATGCTCAGAGGAGTATCACTCTCCGATTTCGTTTCGGTATCAATCTCATAAACTCCATATTGGTTTGTATACAAATGCATTATATGATCATTAAAAGTCACCTCTGTGGCATTCATACAGACATTGTAGGTGATTGAATGATATACAATACGTTACTACTTTGATACTTAAATCATTCCTAACACATTAAAGATGCTGAAATGTTCCAGTAGTAGAGATTACTCTGCCATTTGAAGAAGACACTTTGGGCTCAACTTGATTGAGATGCTGGACATTTTAAGGCTTGGATGATTGACACAAAATATTGATTAGATGTCATTGTAAAAGGATTGTAAGTTGCTCTCCTGATGAAGTTAGTTTATTTGTATTTATTTGTTTCTTTCGTGAGGTATTCTATTGTATTGCTGTCGTCACTTATAGATTCACTTAAGAGTTGAATTATTCCGTTTGTAAAGACAAAATCAAGATTGATTTAATGAAAAAGTTGTAAAGCTCGAAAAGGGATTACATACAAAAACCAGCTGTGTTAGGAAAACACACGACATAATTATGACAAATTGATGCTTAAGATTAATTGAGTCTGTATCATTCTTCACAAAGTGGATGTCTTATTTTTGTGTCCTCTCTATTTGCCTCATTCACTGCCAAAGAACACAACGTTTTAGTTTAAGTAAAAACATTAAGCCATGTTCATGTGAAGCATGAATGGTAGTGGTTTTATTCCACTCCCTGACCGTGTTTCCTTTACAACACAGTTTACTCTACTGCTGAAACAGAAGTAAGCACTTCAGTGATCTGCAGCCATCCTTCTGGCTCAAAAATGTGTGTTTTTTTAAATCGTCTTTATTCCTTTTTCTGTCTTCCTCTTCTGTAATTGTACATTGTGTTGCTTAGTAACCACTGACAGCAGATGTGGTGAGGAATTGTACTGTAAGGAAGTCTCAAGGATTTTCAAGAGCACATATTGTTTACATAGCCATCATTGCTGAAACTTAACGTATGATTCGTTTCACAAATTAAATCTTTTTTGATAATAGACTATAAATAAACCATGTTTAAGCATTAGCTCTGGTGAAATATAAGATAATAATTTGATTTAGATAAGAGCTGAACAACGCGCTAAGCTGTTGCTGTGACAAATAACAGCATGGGTTTGAATAAGGTTAAAGCAACTGTAACACTTCTTTTAGCAAACACACTGCTCTTACTCTGTCGCCAGTTTTTTTCCATTTAAGGGAACCTCACTTCTTAAAAATGTTAGTGAAACCATTATTTTCAAATATGTCTTGATTCATGCTTCAAGTAACAATTAAAGTGCTTAACATGTTTTATGAATGCCTTAAAAGTAATATCAAAATGGTCTGTTTATCCATCACTTCAACTTTTTGTTTCTTAATAAATCAACAAATCAACTGAGCACTTCCATCAACTTGTATTAAGCTGTTGACATTACATTGAAAAGCATTGTGTAAAGACCTGAGTAACCCAAATGGCTGATTCAGATACTGGTATCTGCCTGTCCTTATATCAGTACTGATGATGTAATGCTGTAGTGATTATCTACAAATACTCTGATAACAATAGATCCAATACCATAAGTCTTTTTTTTAATTAATATTTAACGTTATACGCCAGTATAATGACAGCATATTCAAATTTTTTAACTCACTAGTATCAGTGGGGTAGTCAATATCAATATTATCACCATTGCTCATGTATCTAGGTATCCATATTGGGAAGGAAAAACTTATATCAGCACATCTTAAAATTTAGGAAACGTTATATTGTAATCCAAAAAATACAGATTTGACTACATTACTCTGTCATTGATTCTGTGTTAAAGACTGGGTGACAGAGAGATAGACCCTCCCTTTTCGTTAACTGGGTAGTCTGGCTTGCGGTCTAACTCTAGCGCATGTCTGTGAACTATGTATTGTGTCAGTGAGGGGTGGGCAGGAGAGAGGGGAGAGTGAATGTAGCAGAGAGAGAGAGAGAGAGAGAGAGAGAGAGAGAGAGAGCCAGGTGAGGGAGAAAAAGCAACAGGCTGAGATACAGTGTGTGGAGCCAGAGAGAGTTGAGGTTGGAAATCGAGAGAGAGTGGTGGAGAGAGAGTGAGAGAGCAGCTGCAGCAGAGACCAGACAGGCTCAAATGTGGACAAGTGTACCTCGGTCACTGAGCTGTCAGTGGGGAAGCAGAGCGGCCAGCTGTATCTAGCAACCATGAAGCACTCTCACAGAATGGACTACAAGCTGATCAGTGAGTAGAGGAAAAGTGAGTTACAGTGTGGCTGCTGCTGGCCGGGTGGAAATGTAACCTTTAAACTGTTACTTGTGTTTTTTGCTAACTTAAATTAACTGCTTTTGAATATATGTTAACAACAGTACTAAACACTATTCTGTCCAGTGTGGACTCACACTCAGTAGATATGATCCAGGGAACACTGTGGTGATAGCAAGTCATTATGAAAATATTGTTAATTTATAAAGGTCATTTTTAAATTTGTGTCGTGTCTTCTCAGATGATGATGGTTTCTTGCAGGATTACTTGAACATTGTTGTAAGTCATTTTATATTTAGCGTAATAAGTGGACAGTTGACGTTAACATCTGTTTTTGCTGTGTAATAGGTTCTGAATGATGGTTCACTGTTTGCCTTTTGAAAGTCTTTGCAGACCTAGTGTGTTGGAGTTTAACCATATGGTTCATTTTGTATCCTCTTTATTCTGTGTTTTTTTTTATCTCTTCAAAACAACTTTTAGTTTGTTAAATGTCACTGTTGCCTTTTTCTTATTTGTAAGAAAAAAAAACACATTTCCTTACAGGAACATAAAAGCATTTCGTATCGTATCATTACCTATATAAGCACATACCTCACAGTGTGACTCAGTTTTGCATACTGAATTGCAATGTTGTAATTATACACAAATATTGGATTCAACACAAAAGTTCAAAACACCAGGTCAGTAAAGTGGACAATAACGTTGTCATAAAACTTAATGCTTCAACACATTTTTCAAAACTATGAATAATGAAGCAGCACTTTGAAAAATGTGTGTTGTCCTTCATACCTGCCACCTGACAGGCTGACACTGAAGAATTCCAGGGTCTCTAGGTGACTTTGCATTGAATTGACCCTAAAGAATGAATGTCACACATGGCTGTGTGTATGTTTAGACTCTTAAGATACAGTACAGTTAAAAATCAAAGCAACAAAATGACCCAAAGTCATGCTGAAATTACACAGAGACACAGAACTCATCTCTTAAACGTTGTCTTTACAGAGTGAGTGTGCCTCATTCAGAGTGTAGTTTGCTCAGATCAAGCTCACAAACCAACAGCTGGGACAATGTGCTGATTATCATCAACTCACTTTAACTTGACTCAATTATTCGCCCTATTTTCTGGAATGTAATCTTTCTATTCTTTACCTGTAGCCTTTTGTTTAGGTCTGAACATCTTATCTTCTAGAAAGGTCATTGGTCCCTATAAGTTATATTCACGTCTGCACGTGCTTCTGCGTGTGCTTGTAATGTTCGTATCTCATAGCTGAATCTTACATGCAAAAAGCGAAAAATTAAAAAGGTCACTGGTGTTTATGAATGGAAAAGTAAATGGTGGACATACAGGAAGACATTTATAGGCCCAAAAGGCTGATTTGACGACAGTGCTTTGACCCAGGCTGTTTGTGCTGCACCTGTCTGAGTGCCCTACATACTCAAGCACGGAAGCTGTCATCAGCTTGAAACGTGCTTCTGAGAACAGTGTACAGTAGGTGTGCACTCAGCGGAGTCTGCGTTCAAGGTTCCTCTCCTTTGGTATACATTCATATTTGATTTTCCAGTCACAAGTGCCCACCCAGTGTTGGCAGAGAGTCAGGTACTGGTTTGACTTGAAGTAACAGATGCTGTATCTCACTGTGGGAGATTTGATATTTGGATAAACCCATGAAGTGTTGATTTTGTTATACTGCACTGTATTATTATATCACCCGGTACTACTAATTAATCTGATGTATGATGATGGAGAAAGTGTTTGTGATGGTTAAAGGAAAATAGTGCTGATATCATCAGAGGTGTGGTAGATATATATCAGAAAAAACCACAACAAAGAGTCAGACCCCATTCCCGACACAGGGTGTTACTTCATGTACAGTATTAAGTTCCACACAAATTTCATGGCTATTTTCTGTTTCTTTTGTCTAAAGTTTATGTTCTTCATCCTAATGTAATTTAAATGTTGTTAAATGTTTTTAAAATAGGGCACATGCAGGAATTTAGACATTCACCCCTAGAAGAGACGGAAAAATAAATAGTTTGTTTTGATTAGACATCAGTACATTACAAACTAAAATGCTGATTGGATAAATCTAACACACACACACACACACACACGCACACACACACACACACACACACACACACACACACACACACACACACACTCCTGCTTCTCTTGATGTCATGCTAATTTTCAAAACAGAAATGTCATGAACATGCTCAAGAAGGATGTTCAATTGATCTACTCCATCCATCAACACATTCACTAACACACACTTAGACACAAAACAAACACACACACACCAATACACCGTCACACACATCCACATGCATAGGGCATTTGTATTCAGCGCGCATTACCGATGAGTAAACCTCTGCATTTAAATCACAGAGGCTTCATGGTACATTAGCCCAGGCTCGGGTCGTCCCGCTCTCACAGCCTTACATGCTGCATGCCCAATGTTACTCATCAGCGTGTCTCACACTGGTGTAACGGGTCAGCAGGCTTCATCTCATGAGTCCAAACAGCTTTTATTAGACACACTTATCACAGTGACCCCACATCTCAGCCCCAGTGTTTATTTATCGCAGCTCTCTGTTGTCGTTGAAGATGATTGTGCTGTTTGTGTGAAGCTTTGCAGGCATTAGTTTCAAATATCATGAATAACAAATGATAAGAGACACATTAGATCGATGATAACATTTTAGTCATGCTTTTTTTTAAGTACATCGATTACAATCTGAGTCCTACATCTTCAACATAAAACGGTGGTGTTGTTTTGATTGCAATGACAACCAGTCTGGTTGCACACTTTTGCTTTAATTCATTCTCTCTTGAGAGCTTTTTGTCTTTGCCTTGTCTGCCTGTGTGTGTTTCCCAGTTTAATGGATGAATAAATGAATGGCAGAGGCCTTTGGTGGGTCATGAAATTCATATCAGTCATTTGATGGTGTCTCCATTTCCACTTCAGAAGGGTTAAAATATCAACATGTAGGTCTCAGGTAGACATGGGAAGATGTTGGTTGTAGGTCTTAAACTTTGCTTATTTTCTCTTGGCAGGATTTTTTACGAGATAAAAACATTTTCAGTAGAAGTATCTTTGTTTTATGGAAAGCCAGGAAGAAATCCTCGAGCTGATCTTTAAAGGCAATTTACCTGTATACGAAAGTTGCTGACAAAATAAGAATTGGATGACCTACATAGAAATCCACATCTTGACTACATGGTGACATTTTCGACATAATGAAATGCTTGTGTGACAGACTGTGAAACGAACTTTCATTTTTTAGTCCTCGCTCTTTCTTTTAAGGCAAATATTTCTATAAAAAATAACTTCCAGCTCGAGATTTTAAAACAACCTATGAGTCATAACCTAGAGTGAGTCTCTCTGTTGAACATTTTAAGGATTTAGTGGATTGTGCTGAATAACTCTGATAGAGAGTTCACACCTGCTGCATCGTCTAAACTACAAGATTTCAACTTTTCCGTTTAACTCTTACTTTCTTTTTGTCTTATCTCTTATCTATTCTACTTTCATCCCTCCTCATCCCTCATGTCTATATCTCTGTTTTTACATCCCTTTTTTTTCTTGCTTGTGTGAATTTTTTTCCAACATCTTTATTTGCTTTGACCTTAATGCAAGGTTTCAAAGCTTCTTTCAGTTTATTCTTCCTAGTCATCTTTTTCTAAGCTTCTTTTGTATGTTCGAAGATGTTCCCCTCCATCTCTTAAGAATATTCTGTCTGTTATCACACACACACACACACACACACACACACACACACACACACACACACACACACACACACACACACACACACACAGTTCATTATAGGAGCTGTTCAGCCGGATCCACAAATCAAACTGTGCAAATAAGCAATTTTTTTCTGCAGAGCAGTTACTGCTGTTACCATGGCTACCTGCTGAACATCTCAAGGGTTACCAAGGACAACCTTTAAGTGTGTTCTTGTATATGTATAAGCATACACTTTTGTGAACTATGTGTGTGTAAGGCTGTGGGAGTGGGGTAGGTAATTTTCTATGACTATGACAGTTTACATAAACCAGAAAGAGTCTGTCTAAATCCTGGCCTTAAATCAGGTGAATATACATCTCCTTAGCTTCATGCTTTTGTAAACATTGTATAACTCACTTGTTTTACGCGCTAAACTGACTCCTGTGGAGTAAAGCATGGATACAATGCTGAAAAAAAGGGGCAATGCACAAAAGCTTGATCCACATTCATACAACCACTACAACAACGTCTCCCTTCTGTCTTTAGTGCAGTGCCATGCAATAGGTGAGACCAGTCTGCAAAATACAGAATAAGAAAGCTAGTGTTAGTCCGAGAAATAGTCTTAAAAAAAAAAATGTTCTGTATATATCTGCAGTCTTAATACTGGTGAAAATGCTCGTAAAAAAACTGTAAATGGTTCCTGGAAAAGTTCCTGCAGTGGAAACAGGCCTAATAGTTTATGTGGCACTCATCCCAACAATGTACAGTTTGCCTACCTGGCAGCTCCACCACCGGGGAAGAAAGTGTCCATTAGATCTTTGTTAGCAGAAATGAGGACAGCTTTGTTTGTGTGTAAGCAGTATGACTAATTGACTTGACTGAAATCCAAACACAGGAGCTGGCAGGTGATCAATGCTGTTTACTTGCTGAGGCTGAAGTGTGCAGACTGCTCTTGGCCGCTTGTTGAGAGGGGGGGGGGGGAGAGAGTTTGTGGTATGCAGGGATTGATGGTTCAGAAGATTTGAGACATTCAGGTTAATCCTGGAAAAGAGACGCACATTTCTTTGAGGCTTTAAACTTTTATGGTGAAAGGGAAACATCAAAGTAGATCAATGTCTCAGGTTGAATCCCTCCTCTCTCAAATTTTGTTTTACTTGTATCAGAATCAGCAGTCTGCATGTTCTTGTGATATTATTAAAGACAACTCATTCCTCCTTCTTTCTTGTCCATTATTTATTGTCTGTCCTGTTTTTCTTCCTCACTGTGTGTTGATGTGTTCCGCTGGCTTTTTTCTCTTACCAATCTCCGACAATACCAGCTCGATGTTTCATATGTGATGAAGTAGGATCAACAATGTTTAAATTCATGATCTCTTTCCTCTTTATTTGTCCAACCAGAGCGTCAGCTGGCTAACAGTATGAGCAGCAACAGCTCTCTTCCTCCCAGCATCAGTGGGATTAGTAAGGAGCTGGCAGATGTGCGCCACCTTGTTCAGTTTCCCGAGGAGATCGCCTGTATCCTCACCGAGCAAGAGCAGCAGCTTTACAAACGGGTGGGCAAAACGTACACAAACACAAATGCATATCTTTGAAGAATATTTTTATAATGTTTTTTTGTATGAGGAAGAGTTTGAGTTCTATCCATCAGGCATTGATTTTTTTTTACGACGAAGTTAATGCCAGCAAGGTTTTTTTTAAGCCAAAATAAATCTTCTGTATATAATGCTCACAAACAGAACTGAAAAACAATACAATATCCATTATTGTAGTTTTTTACCATGCAAAATTTTGTTGGATACATTTTGACTTTCATAAGATAACATGAGATGAGAAAGACCAGCATCATGAGATTGAGTGTATTTTCTAAGCTTACAGAAGTGATAACTCACTCATCTGTTCCTTCCATACTCCGTCTGTCTGCAGGTCTTTCCCTTGGACTACCTCTGTTTCTTGACTCGAGATCTGAGCAGTCCCGAGTGTCAAACCAAACGCCACCCGAGCCTCAAGGCCTCGCTGTCAGTGCCTGCCATGCCTACCCAGAGTGCTCAGCGCAGCAACGCTGTGGAGGACCTAGTAGCACGCTTCAATGAGGTGAGGATACTTGTGATAAAATGTAGGGCTTTAGAAAAATGTATCTCCCCTTTTATCATAATTGTTGGGATCAGTCTGTTCTGAACATGTGTTTATATATCATAAAGGAGGTATCCCTGAAGTTAGAGAAGAAGTCTTTAATTCACTTGTTTATTTCAAACAGCAGTCCAATTTTCAAAATGATAAATTTAGTTTCATCAAAGAAAACTAGCAAACCTTGCAACTAGAACCAACAAATTTAAGTCATCTATGTTTGAAAAATTGCTTTAGCGATCACCTACTTGTTTAAACTCTACTTCAGACTTTACATTTTCATGTTTTTTCGACGTCGTTCCAAATGTGTGCTGTAAGCCCTCTGAAGATATGAATTTGTTTAAAAGAGCTGTGATTTATCATATCCCTGCACAGTCATCTTATATCTCACAAGCTCTGTTTTTTTACAGCATGATTGAAGTCAGAATGAGATCACTTGAAAAGAAGTGATACCAATCAGAAAGCTATGTTGAGTAGTTTTATGGGTTGACTCCTGAATGCCCTGAACAACTTTTTCAAATGACACCATAAAAACAGGATATTCATCTTGAAAGAGAGAACTTACCTTTTGGGAACATACTGATAAAAAACAGTGCGTCTCCTGCTCGAGAGAACGTATTAACCTGCCTTACATGACATCATCGGACAGAATCAAAACGTGCCTCGAGATTTGACATGAATGTTAAAGCCTGGAATTCAAAGCAGACCAGTAATTTTGTTTTCCTTCAGCTGGGTTTGCTTTTTTGCATTTGCCGTCTGAGTCATACCAACCTATCCGCCCCTGACTGAAACACACACTGTGTGTACACAAGCACACACACTCACAGCAGTGTAAGTTGGCTTCAGCTTCTCTGCTGGGCCTGGTGTCTCTCCTGGTGAGTGACTTTGAGAATAAACAATCACATCTCTGAAATGCTCAGAAAGAAAAAGTGAGAGAGTTCGAGATTGGAAGAGAATGATGATGTCATCTTTAAGTTGCATGCCTTTCCCATCAGCTGGTTTCATTTAAGCCAGAGAGACACAAGAGAGACACACAAAATGTGCATTGTAGCCATATACGGGCACAATGGAGTGAGAGTCAAATGACAACAGAGCAGACACTGATGAAGCCTGCAAGTGGCTTCACTTTTCAACACTTGATGGAGAAGATGAGATGCTGCTGGAGTTTTCTCTTATTTCTGATGAAAAGTGCTCAGAAATGTAAATACTGAGCCCTTTTAGGCCCAGGTATACAAAAATAACAAGCACACGAACACAGAGTTTACAAATCTGTGCGCACATTTAGAATCCGTACCAATTTGTAAACTGTGCACACAGATTTGCAATCTGTGGTCAAAGATTTGTAAACTCTGGGAACAGATTTGCAAAAAGCTTTTTATTTGTTCTTACCTGAGCCTTCAGGGGCTCAGTATTTTTTATTCTTTTATGACGAGGGAAAATGTAGTGGCTCTATTAGTAGACGACCTGACAAATAAATCAATGTAAGCAATAAGTCACAACAACTGATTTGAATATAGCTTTGGTCAAGCATTTTATATATATATAATTTTTTTTCTTCAGTGTTGTATAGATGAATCCAGCAGGATGTTAATCTTTGGCTTTGGGAGTGTTTTTGAACAAAACAAAGCATTCATGACATCAACATGGGCTGTTAAACTCAACTTCCACAGATTTGGATGTGGGTCTGATTTCTCTTCCTCACACTTTACAAACAACATTTTGTGATTTTTTAATCAACATTTCCCAAAAACCATCAAATGGTTTTGATTATGGAAGCGAGTGATTCTGCAGTTTGGAAAGGCTGAGCAGTTTGGGTGTCTTTGTGTCCGTGTGGAGTGTTAAACTTTGACAGGAGGAGTACAGGGTGTGCTCATGTGCTGAGTGTGTAATAGTTCTCTGTCAACCTTGGTTATGTAATTCATGAATCAAGGAGAAAGTGACCCTCATGGTTGGACTAATACCATAGCACAGATGGAGACAGGCAGACGGACACACAGACATCAAAGGGGGATCAAACTATCATGAATAAAACGACTGCTATTTTTAAGGACACTATTTGTTCATCTCCTGTCCTTATCTCTTTTTTTCCTCCCCTTTGTTTTGCTCTTGTGTGCTGTTACACTCTCTCTCTCTCTCTCTATATATATAGCATGCCTTCATATCCTGTCTATAATCTCTCATACACAACACTGAGTACACATTTATGCGATCTGGAATATCAGAAGATATGCCAACTCTTCACTGCCTTGATCTGTGGCGAGTCAAAAAGCCTCTCTGCAGACCGTCAGCGTGGTTCGGATGGTGACTGAAACTCAACCCAGCTGCTGAGTACAAGTGACTGATAGCAGATTTTGAACTCGGGTGCTCACATCCTGGCACACACAGAGCAGGGGAGGGACCGATAAGAATCTGTAGGTTAGCAGGGTTGTTTGTCAGTAAGCCATGTACAGTAGATTCTTCTAGAAACAGCTCCCGGACTGATGTTCTTTACAGTACCTCACCATCTGTGTCTGATCTGTCTGACTAAAGCCACAGAAAACAATCACTGCGTGTGATTCATCTAATCAGCTTATTCAAAAGCGATCTATCTAATTACAGGCAGTCTGCAACACAAAGATAAGGTTTTGCAGTTTGATATGATAAACCAGTGTTATGAGAACAAAGAGAGCATACTGGAGGAAAGACCTAAGTTTGTATTGTATAATAACATGTTTGCAGGAGGATTAATCACAAGTTTATATGATGGCATTTGACAGAAGAGATAGAGACAGTGAAATCGGGGAGATCTTCACATTTCAGTCACGTGGTTTGTTGGTTGATCTTCTAGATGGCTTGATAACAATGTGACACTGCAGAGTAAGATATTTCATCACAGTTGCTCTATTTTATGGGCAAAAACAGTGAAGAGTAAACAACATAGATGTTGTTAAGTTGCCTTTTAAATTCAGAAAAGCTCAGTCCCTGTAGTCTTTCCAGATGTTATGATACTCGAGGTGTCAAAATGTTTCATACTCTTCGTTGAAAATTAAGGATCTTTCATCCACGTCTAATAAAAAGCTGATCTTTTACCCTGGAGAAAACAGTTGAGGAAACAGACCTACCCTAAGATCCATTGATTAGCCATTCTGGAGCTTTCAATTGGGCGGCAGTAGCTCAGTCCGTAGGGACTTGGGTTGGGAACTGGAGGGTCGCCGGTTCAAGTCCCGAATGCGGACCAAAATATGGAAGTTGGTCTGGTAGCTGGAGAGGTGCCAGCTCAGGGGGCGCCTCCTGTGGGCTGCCACCACACTCTGACATCTCTCCATTAATGCATGTCCACAGGTCGTGTTTGTGCATGTGTGTGATTCAGGCCTGTGTGTGTTAGAAGCATGTCTCTCAATAACAGAGTGCGAACCAGAATTTCCCTTTGGGGATTAATAAAGTATATAAAATAAAAATAAAAATTAAATTACATGAAATGGTTATCAGATGATGGAGGAGCTGCACTTTTAAAGCAGTAAGAAGTAATATGTACACAAGGGTTTGGAAAACATTTAGATTCAGTAAATTATTGTTGTCCTGCCTCGTGTGACACAGTTATTGAATCACTGGGAGCATATATCGACATTTCAATAACAAAGTGGATCCCAACGCTTCATTGTTTAGTATAGTATGTTACTGTATCGTATCGTGTCGTCTTGTATTGTATCGTATAGTGTTGTATGGTATGGTATCGTGTCGTGTCGTAAACGGACCTTGTGGTGACATAGTTTTCTCTTCTGTTTATTTTAGGGCCAAGAATCAAACTGAACCTGTTACATTGAACTTTAACTTAACTGAAACGTGTTCTTTGGGGTTTGCTGGAGGAGCATCTTTCATGGGTCTCAGTTTGAGTAAATAGAGAGTCGACGTTAGTGAGACCGGTTTTAGAGGAGACAGTCTGAGATGGATTTCATTTTCTCAGTAACCTTCCCCACCCTGAGCTGAGCCCCCTTCATGCTCATGTTTCTATCACGCAGGAATGCATCAAATGGTTTGCTTTCTTTCACTCATATTAGATAGGGAGAAAATGACTTCAAATAGCTGCTTGTCATCATTTGAAACTCACTCATGGTAATAGTGTAATGGTTTGTTGAGTCTGCCAAATAAAATGTAGCTTTTTATCATAGACTGTAGAATATATGTTTATGAGGTAAGATGTGTGTATGCACAGGCCCTTATCGAAGATGTCTGTATAAACTGTGTGTTCACTTGTGTATACAACAAGTGCCTGAGGTTGATATGTGAGTATCTATGTCCTCATACCTTGAGTAGGTATGTAAGGCTCTGTATTGTGTACATGGGGAGGGGTGTGTACGGTTTTGAAGTTTACTGGCTAAGATGACATAGATGAAAAAGAAATCAAAGAAACAACCTCAGACAAAATGTCTGCATATTCTTTACATGTTTGTGTTTTTGCGCGTGTGTGTTTTCTGTGTCTGAGCATGTTTCTGTGGCTTTTTTTTAGTCCCTGTGAAGTCAGACTGAGGTGGGCTTACAGATCCTTACATAACCCAGTAAGAGAACTCTGGACCAGGGGGGATGTTTTTACCGCATGCAAGGGGATTAGGGACTTTGTGTGTGTGGGTGTGTGATTGTGTATGCGCGTGTGAAAACATTCATTAGGTCCAAACGCATAGACATACACACTCTATAGTGTATCTCGGGCTTTGTTTCTCCATTGTAAAGCACTTTTTATCAATGGTGTGTAAAAAGCTATATAAATAAAGTTGAGTGGAGTGGAGAGAGAAGGAGCCCTGTTACAAACTGTGCTTGTGGGTGCATACGTGTCAGTCTCAGAGAATGGGAAAGGAAGCTGTCACTGATGCATATCTTTCTCTTACATCGTGTCTTTTGCCAGAACTTGAGGGCAGTCAGCACAGTGACAGAGTGCAGCTGATAGATATCTGATCTCATTCTTTCTTCTGTGTGTGTGTGTGTGTGTGTGTGTGTGTGTGTGTGTGTGTGTGTGTGTGTGTGTGTGTGTGTGTGTGTGTGTGTGTGTGTGTGTGTGTGTGTGTGTGTGTGTGTGTGTGTGTGTGTGTGTGTGTGTGTGTGTGTGTGTGTGTGTGTGTGTGTGGTGTGTGGTGTGTGGTGTGTGTGTGTGTGTGTCTGGCCAGCTGGCAAGGTCCTGTGCATACATCACCGCTTTAGACACAGCCTGCCATACCAGAATTCAAAAGCATGCCATGAGCACGAGTAAGACCACACACAATACAGAGTTTCAGCGGAGTGTCACTTGGCTGTGGACCTCATGTCTCACTGGGTTTTAACACTCCTAGTAACAGCCCTTGTTGTAACACACTTTTCTGTGATTGGATGAATAAGATAAACCTTCATGTGGATTGTCCAATCAGAAAAGTTCACCGTGAAATCTTTTCCTGGAGCTAATCTCAGCATTCATTTTGCATCCTTTAAGGCCTATGTGATCATTTATTTCATCCCCACAGAGGATTATTTTTTCTGTTTTTATTTAATTATGTTGATAATGAAAAACAAAACTTTGTATAAATGAGTTCTATGCAATACTTTTTATCCTTAATGCACTACGAGCATTTGCAATAAACATTGCAAAAAATCTGTTTTTAACTTGATAAAAATAATAATAATTTCACATAAACAAGGAACGCTTTTTTACAAAGTTAGTGGACATGTTACCTGTCTGAAGGAGACCTGAGTTAGATGCCTTTACTTTCATACCATATTGATACAGATTAATTAGTACTAATTTAGTAGTAATAAAAACAATCAGCTTTTTGTATTTATTTTGTATTGAGGAGAAACGTGTCATAAACAGACTGTGAGTTGTAGCTAATATGCACTCTTCTGGTTTATTCATTGCACTTCATATCGTTTACACAATTTTTTACAATATCATCTCACATTGCATATTTTGTCATATTGTGAAGTCAGCATATACAATCAAAATACAAAAAACAAAGATAATCCAGAAAATAATATTTCATTTTTCCTTCAGCTTGGCTGTGTTTAATGAAAAGTTGTGTCTGTATTCAACAAAGGATTTCAAATCCTTTTCAATGTGTTGCTATGACTCTGTTTCCACAGGTGAGTTCTTGGGTGACGTGGCTGATCTTGACAGCAGGGTCCATGGAGGAGAAGAGGGAAGTGTTCTCCTACCTCGTCCATGTGGCTAAATGCTGTTGGAACATGGGAAACTACAACAGTGTCATGGAGTTCCTGGCTGGACTCAGGTTTAAAGGCACACACTCACTCACTCACTCACTCACTCACTCACTCACTCACTCACTCACTCACTCATTCACTCACTCACTCACTCACTCACTCACTCACTCACTCACTCACTCACTCACTCACATACCCTATACAGAGATGCACAACAGTGTTTTGGTAGCTTTTCCCCCTTTTGTTAGTTTTAATAACAATACCTGCACGATAAATAATAAATAAATGATCCAGTTTACCGGCTGATATTTGAGATTTTCTTTATCCTTCAGGTCCCGTAAGGTGCTGAAGATGTGGCAGTTCATGGATCAGTCTGACATCGAAACAATGAGGAGCCTGAAGGATGCCATGGCTCAGCACGAGTCTTCTGCTGAGTACAAGAAGGTGGTGACCAGAGCTCTGAATATCCCAGGATGCAAGGTGGGATGCTGTTTACTCATGTGGTCTAGTTTGTCATCAATAACCTTTTTAAGTTATTATGTTGTATGACTAAGTCTTACAACAGTCTTACTTATTTTAGACTGTAATGAAAGTTATAATATTAAATTGAGATGAGTTTTCGCCTTACAGGTGGTGCCATTCTGTGGGGTTTTTCTAAAAGAGCTCAGTGACGCTTTGGATGGGACAGCAAGCATCATCAGCCTCAAACCGCCCCCAGATCACACAGAGGACTCAATAGAGGTGCAGTAAACAACCATGAGCTATCATAAAAAACAACCAGCAGACCAGACCCAGACCATAAGAACCAGACATCATCCTGCTTGTTCCTTTTTCTGTCTGCCTCTCTCCAGTTTGTATCCGAGTACAGCGGGCAGCACAACTTCATGTCGCGCTCTGGTTCTGACGGTCTGCACGTTCCAGAGAAGGAAGCCACCGTCAGCAACATCCTCCAGATTATCAGGTACAAGTCGAGGCGATTAAATAACACTTTGACCCATTGACACTCAATGAAGAATCTTCTGTTTTTGTATGCTTAAGTTCCCACTGTTTCTTGTCACACCATATTTCTTTGTTCTAAACCTTTCATGCACTCTTGTCTTCATGCTCCTCAGATCTTGTAATCGTAGTTTGGAGGCAGAGGATCCTGATGATGCCTCCACCAGTCCTTCTTCTACCGGCCCATCCCTTTCATCCCGAAACAACTCCTTCAGGGACCGCTGCCGCAATCAGTCAGTGTCATTTCTTCCCACTACTTTTCTTACACATATGCTTTTTAGCATTTTGTTTTTCCCCCAAAAGGCTCAAAGATCTCAGAGTTTGCAGAACTTGGAAGCTCTGGATCTCTTCAGAAATGGCTGTCTTGTTTAAGGATACAATAAAGGGGAGTGTAATGATACAGTATACCAATAACTGAGGCTGAGGGAGGATCTCTGAGTGTGGGGGATGTTGCGTAGTTATGACCAAGCTTATTAGATAAACAGTACAGTAGTATCAGAAGGCCCATAGCATGTGAGCCAAGCCATCAAAACCCTGGCACATCACTTTTTGTTCTGTTTGTTTGGTCATTCTTTCTTTCACTCTGGCTGTTAACGTCAACTTGTATCTTTTGTTGGGCTTAAAGAACATTTCATCCATATTTTTAGACTTTACTCAACTTGTAGTCCAATGTTTTGCTTTATTCATTGATAGCACACGCATCTTATTATCTCACAAACCGCCTCAAGTAAGCTTGACATGCACCTTTTTCTACTGTGAAATACTTATCTGCTTGCTTCCCTTCCAGACTGAGGTCAGTTTCCAAAATGTTTCCTCTTTTAAACTGAATATTGTAAAGGCTAGCCTCTTACTTCTTAAATATGAAGGTACCTCACTTTAACACTAGCTGTAAGACACAGAGGTGACACGGAGAAACTGTTATTAAATATTTGTGGAAATGCTACGACTTTATTCTCTCTCTTGGTATAAGAAAGACTAGATTTACACATTTAGTGGCTAAAGAAAGCTAATTGATAAAAAGCCATGTGGCTTATTTAATAATATAGAACTGTGCATGTATCGTTCTGTGTTAGTTCAATGTTCAGTCACGCCACAGTTGTCTTTCATAAACACCGTCACAAGATAATGGCTTTGGGCAGGAACACATTTTGCAGATTGTTATTGTGATGAGGTGATGTTAACATAAACCCCGGTGTCACTGAGAAAAGAGATAACAGGTTAGTTTCCTGTCAGGGCAGGAAAGAACAGAGCTCTGGTACTTTTCAGACGCACTGCATTGGCAGGTAACTTGGACACAGCATACAGAAAACTGAATTTATTCCAAGCTTGGCCTGTGGTGTTTGTACAAAGGAGACCTGGATGATCTTCTCTGTGTTTCGAGACCATTTTCTTTGACTCGCAGTTATCTTTCCATGTTAAAACTCGTGATAAAATCGAGGGATATGGTGTTCATTTGTCCGCACAGGAATGCAGATAAATATTATTTTTCTTACTCAAAGAGGTTTAGGAATTCTTTTCTTTGTTCCTGATCTTTCCCCCCTGGCATCTTCCTTTTTGCTATTCATCCTTATCCTTATGAGAACTTGTGTAGAAACCCTCTCTGTCTTCTCTTTATTCATCTTGGGCTTCTTCTCCTCTTTCTCTCCTGTTCTAGCTCACATTCATTTAGGATGGCGCCAGAATCAAACCGTGCCCTGTAAGTGGTCAGAGAAGTGTCATCAGTTTGAAACATTGATCAGTAATGTCATCATGGTTAACAGTTTCTGTTTCAGTCAAAGCTTGTTTAGTTGCAAGGAATGTGTAATGACAAATGCATGCTGCTCTTTTGCTTTCTAAGCTTATGAACTACAGAACAGAATACAGGTCATTTCTTACTGTTTACTTAGTCAACATGTTTTGCTTTACCTCACTTGCAGTTGTACGTAGATTGAAAAAAATGCATAAAGTGATACATTGGCAGATTCCCATTTGAAAAAGTAAATCCAAAATTTGAAATTCCAATACTAAATTGTTCTTTATTACCTTTCTTTCCATGTCCAGATTCATGGTGGGAGACTTGTCGGATTCCGAGGGCGACCTGTCGTCTGAGTCGTTGGTGAAAGAGGTGGAGTTTCAGGGAACCGAGGAGACACACAGAGCTTTCAGCCATGGCACTGAGCTCATACCCTGGTAGGAAACACACTCACACATGCATGCTCACACACATAGGTAGCTGGACAGACAATTAACACTTCCATTATTGTCTTTTTCCAGGTATGTGTTGTCGCTACCGCCAGACGTTCACCAGTTTCTGCTGCAGGGAGCCACAGTCATCCACTACGACCATGACAGCCACCTCACAGCTCGCTGCCTGCTGCGACTCCAACCCGATAACACAACCCTCACCTGGGGTAAATAATTGTAGAGAGAGTCATTGGAAACATCTTGATGTGATTTAAAAGGCATATGTATCTCTCCTGCTGGGGACTGGGAACTTCAATTAAACAAATCTACTAAAAGAATGAAGTTTCACTTAAAACTCTGCTATCTGGAGTTAGTGTTGTTCAGACTGTCTTTGAATGTAGACAATATTTATAATTTCTCACATTGTTCTTCTTAAAAGATTACTGATTTTAAGACGAGTTCAATTAAACTTAAAGAACTGCTAAACGGATTCTCTTTGTAATTGGTTCCACCTTTCAAGATCCTGGAGGGAGGTATAACAAGGCCCATTTCCTCTCCTATTATACCTCTTCAAACAAAGGGAGAGCAGATGTTCATAATAGAAACAAAATCATATATCCTGTCATTTCTATGTTTTAATCATGCTGTTAAGTGTTTATACATGGCAGGTAGGTGCCATGTCTTTTGTAACACGTACACAGTGTAAACAGGTTGTAAAAGTTCAATGTCCTATGCCTTTACTGCCGTTCATAAATGTGTTGCTTTATTGCAGGTAAGCCTCAGAGCGGAGGGGCTTCCCCCTCAGAGCCACCTCTGGGATTAGGACAGGCTGTGGTGGCAGGACTCGCAGAGGGCCTTCTGGACCTGGGAGTGGTGAAGGTGTGTTATAAAAAAGCCACATAGATCTAATCTGGATCCAATCTCAAACCTACCTTGGAAGAATATTTATTTATCTCTTTGGATGATTGTTTAGTTTTGTGTTTGAAAAGAATTGATGGTCATTTATGAGATGACACTTGTGATTATTTTAACATTGTGATTCCTTGAATGTGCAGGCAGTGTTCCTGGGTCATCAGGGAGTGGACGTTCATGCCGTATGTTTACAAAACAAGCTGAGTCAGATGACAGTCGAGGAGAATGGTCTCAGCCTTCTCTATGGCCTCAGTACCACTGACAACAGGTCAGTGCCCCTGGTTTCCATTAGCACTCTGCTATGAAATCCATTTTTGAACACTGTTGCACAGCTACACTGTTCCATGAGTAAATGATATCCCTGTTAATAAATAATTCCATATATCTCCAAACTTATGATCCTAGACTGCTGCACTTTGTGGCCCCTAACCACACTGCACAGATGCTGCATAAGGGCCTGTCAGAGTTGGTGAATGCAACCAGGAAATTAAAGAAGTTTCCTGACCAGAGGCTGCAGTGGCTGAGGAGGCAGTACGTCAGCCTGTATCAGGTGAACTCTTTTTGTTTGTTGATATTTCTCTGTATCTGTAGCCCTAACCCTTTTTAAATGAACTATACCTTCAAATTCTTCATTGTTCTTTAGATGTGAAAACATCCCTAAAACATATGAAAATATAGGTATATCTAATAGATTTTTGATTTCAGCTTGTTGGGGAATGAAACCTGAAACTTCAAATGGCCTTGATTAAAAAATAAGGATCATGTGATGCAAAATAACACCGGAATTAATATTATTTTCTAAACGTGTGCAGCAAACAGATGTTGACATCAAAACTTTGTCTGTGTCTGCCTGTTAGGAGGACGGGAGGTACGAGGGACCGACACTGGCGCACGCCATCGAGCTGTTTGGTGGGCGCAGGTGGAACATGGGTACAGGTGGAGTGGAGAAATCTGCTGCCCAGAAAAACAGCCCTCTGAGCATCAACGATAAAGTCAAGAAGAAGAAGAAGGTCCTTGTCAGGGTCAGTACTTATAAAAGGTTCTAAAGTTAGATCGCTCTTGTGGCCATTTACAGCACATAATTGACACTAATAAACCGGTGCTTTGGCATGTAACCCACCTTTACAGCATTTTACGTTTTCTCTCATAATACTACTGTAACATAGATTGGTTAACAATTCAATGCACAACACTTATAGCAAACCTTTGGTCCAGTTAACAGTTCAGTCTTCACCTACAGCAAACCTACCAACTGACACACCTGCCAACTGTTTCTTGTACTAAATGCAGTATGTGTTCATAAACCCACCACAGGGAGACAGTGGGGATGCCACAGATGACGAGATGGTTTCCAGGAAAACACGGAGCTGTAAGGAGGGACTGTACCGAAACGGACCAGAGTCTGACAGCATCGACCAAGATGATCCAGGTGACATTTAACTTCTAGCTGTTAACAAAAAAAGCAAAGCATTACAATGTGTAGATGTATGCTGTAAGTGAGGTAAACAACCCAAAGACTACACAAAACTAAGTCAAGGAATAAAACTCACAGTAGTAAAAAAACAGATTATACTGTGTTTCTATACGTTTTATTTACTCTTTGATCTATTTACCTCCGTAGACGACAACTTCCCTGGACCCTTCTCCCTTACATCCAATAAGAGCCCTGGATTGCTCGCCTCCTCTTCCTCCTCCTCGTCTTCCTCCAGCATGGCGGGATCTAACCAGTCCCGCCCACAATCCTCTCCCATTCTCTCAGGAAATACCAAGTCACAACCAGGGTGAGTTCTGTGTTGTTAATGAAGACTTGGAAGTGTGATATATTGAGCTCTCTTGTATGATTTGGATCTCTTCTATGTTTCTTGCAGTTCTTGGAACAGCAGGTCGTGGCACGGTCGAGGTAAAGGCTGTTTCAAAGGCTTCCAGAACCTCATGATTTCAGACAGCACGATGAGCTTCATTGAGTTTGTCGAGCTCTTTAAGTCATTCAGGTATCAACCAAACACTATTCTACTAGATCCTCTTCTCTTTTTCTGCCTTTTTTTTGTTGCACTAAAGAAAATTCTGAGGGGAAACCTTTTCCTTGAGCTGGGATTTAAATACTCTACCAGCTGTACAGGACAAATTAAAAAAATTGGACATTTAAATCATAGTCTTACTTTTTAACTTGCTAGACTCAAACAGGAATCAAACACATTTGTCTTTGTGTATCTTTAAGTCTGTCGTTTGGTAAAGTTCTGAAGCATCAATATGTGTATAATAAAGATGTTCTGCTCAGTGTCTCTTGCTATGTCACTCTGTCTTGTTACAGAATTGTTGCGTCCTTATCAATAGCTATCAAAGACAGTCTGATAAAACAAATTCAACAAATGTTTCCCCTTGGCTGTCATGCCGAGCACATTTTCCAAGAAGTGTTGTCTGATAATTCTCAGCTTCTGTATTATTTTCAGCTGTTAAATGAAAAGGAACTACGTTTTTCTTTGATAAGTTTTGGATAACAGTTTTCCTACAAGTCTTAGATTGTGGCATATCATCTCATAAACTGCCCTGCCCTGCATTTAATTATTTTTGTTTTACACTTACAATACGTACAGCTCGTGGCATAAAGGGAAAATAGAGCGACAGTATTTCAGCAGGTCATAAAACACTGCTCATTTCTTTAAAGACTGTAGTAGAGATGTTTCATATAGAGCGATCTGGACAGACCTCTGATTGAAGTTTTATTTATTGATTTTATTCATAGGTCAAGAAATATTAGGGAACTACAGCAAACTGAAAAATTCCATCTGAATATTTTTTGAACAGAAGTTTATACATTTTGAATGTTTTTTTTTGCTTAAATGATCTTAAATGAAGTAAGTCAAAACAAGATCATCTTAATTTAGTCATATACAAAGCTTTTGGATCATTAAAAAAAGTTTTATTCTGCTGATCAAACACTTTTTGACACAAATTTGTCTGTGATCTGAAATTGACATACTTTAAAAAAATAAACTGCTTGTCTGTCTTAGGTGTTTAAATTTGGACTGACTTCCACTCTGTGTTGTTTCCCTCACAGTATCCGCAGCAGAAAGGATCTGAAGGAGCTCTTTGACACCTTTGCTGTTCCCTGTAGTCGTTCCAGTCCAGAATCTGCTCCTCTCTACACAAACCTCAGCATAGACGACAAAGACACGGGGCTTCAGCCAGACCTCGGTAAAAACAGACTTTTACATTCACTATAATATGACCTCATTTGTCCAAAAAAAAATGTGTACAAGCCCCACATTGTTTCACTTTCTTCCTCCACCCTTCTATCCTAATCTCTTGTTCCCCTCTGCAGATTTATTAACTCGCAATGGTTCAGATCTCGGCCTGTTTATCCGAACAAGGCAGCAGATGTCGGACAACCAGAAGCAGATCTCAGACGCCATTGCAGCAGCCAGCATTGTTACTAACGGGACAGGCGTGGAAAACTCTTCTCTAGGCGTGTTAGGATTGGCTATTCCTCAACTCAACGACTTCCTAGTCAACTGTCAGAGAGAGCACCTGAGCTACGACGAGATTCTCAGCATCATACAGGTAGGAGAGAAAGGGGAAAAGATGCACCAATACAAGACGCTGATTAAGCATTAGTAAATGTTGTGAACTGGATAAGGGATGTTGAAGAAACTTCTCAAGATGACTGAAAAGCCGGATGAAAGAAACCTGAGACAAGAGGAAGGAGCAAGAGACTTTTTATCGATAATTACAATTGTTTTTTTGTCATTGTCCTGCAGAAATTTGAGCCTTCATCAAGCATGAGACAAATGGGTTGGATGTCATTTGAAGGCTTTGCCAGGTAAACAAAAATGTTAGATCTAGTTATATTCAGTCCAATAGCATCTTCATGTATTGATATGTTACCTTTCCTCTCATGCCAGGTTTCTGATGGATAAGGAGAACTTGGCTTCTCGTATGGAGGAGTCACAGATTAACCAGGAGGAGCTGCAGTACCCTCTTTCTTACTACTACATCGAGTCTTCTCATAACACCTATCTGACAGGACACCAGCTCAAGGGAGAGTCCTCTGTAGAGCTTTACAGTCAGGTGAGAAAGCCATTCAGACCACTTTCCTGAAACCACTATAGTGAGCAGCCTGATTTTTTTTAACACAGTGTTACAATTTAAAAAAACAACAACCCTTTATCTCCCTTTTTTGTTGATGTCGGATCATTAGGTGCTACTGCAAGGCTGCAGGAGTGTTGAGTTGGACTGTTGGGATGGAGACGATGGCATGCCAGTTATTTATCATGGACACACACTCACCACGAAGATTCCCTTTAAGGTTAGAAATGTATTTAATAAGATATAATCCAGAAGAAAATGCTTCCTTTGAATGATAGACCCTTGCTCTCTGCTTCCACGCCTCACCCTGTAGACTTGGTATAGATTCCAAAACAAAGCTTAACATAATTATCCTCCTGTAATTATGTGTTTGTTTTGGACAGAAATTATTTTGGTTCAGCAAACCAATCAGATTTTGAAGCACACATCAGCTGACCTCAGTTAAAAATCCAGATTTCAATTCTATTTTATGAAATCCCAGCCCTCTAACACCTGTTTTTAAATTGATGGTGTATTTAAGGGCTGTTAAAGTAATTCTTCTAATTAACCATTTTCATTCAAATGTGTTTATTTGTATTTCTAAGTCCTAAGAATTTCATTTCTCCCATGATCCTCCAGGATACGGTGGAAGCTGTTAACCGTTCTGCGTTTGTCAATTCTGACATGCCCGTCATCCTGTCCATAGAAAACCACTGCTCCCTACCACAGCAGCGCAAGATGGCTGAAATCTTTAAGGTATGACATCTGCTGTGTTTGAAATATAGACTGTCCACTAATACACAAAATATGCCTTAAGATATCAGTATCTTTAGTCATGAATGTTTTCAATGTATGGTCCTGATGTCATTGATATTAAACTCTTAGATTATATAAATAGAGACCGGAGAGTTAGTTGTCATTTGTGTAAACAAAACTCCTTCCATCGTGTTACCTTTTAAAGCATTTCAAGGCAACCTCTAAATATTAACAAGTAGCATTTCTTTGGAAGACGGGGCAGGTTTTTCTTAGCATTACATTGCTTTATATTCAGGGAATTACATGCATCTACTCTTTGAAGTAGAGCCAGTCTCCTCCAGTGGAAATGTTTTCCTCACAGATGCTTATTGCAGCACTTTTCAAGTTAGGGCAGCACTCCACTCATTATGGTCCTTGCTCAGTTTCTTGCTGCTGTGGGCATTTGAACCATCAGGCTCCAGCCAGACGCTTGCTTTTCTGATCTTTAGGTTACAAGTTTCCCTTTCTTTTTCTTTTTAAGACATCAGAATCAAGGCCAGACATATCTGGGCAGGACAGACACATCATGGAATATCATCTTGCTTTCATGTAACAAAACTTCCCAGCATCCTCTCCTCCCTGGAGACTGACTTCTTCTGAGCGGCTTGATAAAGAAAAGTCTTTCATGTTCAAACAGCTCGGTGCCTCCAGCCAGCTTATGTCACCGCCGGCTTGTTTATTTGAAATGTTATGTTGTGTTGATAACAGCACTTTGATTCTCCTCTCCCCCTTTCACTTGACATTCTGCGCACATTGTCTGACAAAAAGTTGATATACAGACATCAATAATTGGTTTTATTTATTTGATCTTCAGACGGTGTTTGGGGAACGTCTCGTGACACGCTTCCTCTTTGAAAGTGACTTCAGCGACGACCCTCACCTACCGTCGCCGCTGCAGCTGCGGGGGAGGATCCTCCTGAAGAACAAGAAACTCAAAGCTCACCAAGCGCCCGTGGACATCCTCAAACAGAAGGTTAGAGTAAAGAAAAACATTTCGTTCACACATACAACAATACATTATTTATATTTCACATAAACTTTAAATGGCCTTTCAGGTAGCATTAGTGCATGCAATATTTAGCACTTTGCTTTCACACATTAATAAAAGATGCTAATGTGCTGTAAACACCATTTTCACAGTTTACCTCGCAGACAGATACTACAGATTCTGTGCAGATAGGGATAGATACAGAGCATACATCAGCTTCAGGTGTAGCTCTGTGACGATTAGTTCCTTATACAGATGATGTGTTATAAAAGCACTTACACTTTATTTTTCGAACCCTTTCCCAGGCTCATCAGCTGGCCCACATGCAGGCCCAGGCTAGCAATGGATCACCAGGGGTTACTTCGCCCAGCAACCACACCAATGAGGAAGAGGAGGAGGAAGAAGACGAGTACGACTACGACTACGAGTCTTTATCAGATGGTAAAGAGAGCTGCTATCCCATATGTGATTGTTGGTTGTAGATTATTCATAGTTTCAAAAGAAAACACTTAAAGAACACTCAAAGTAATCAGAGATGATCAGGCGAAATCATCCTTAAAATGAAAAGATATTCTTATTTTTTGAGTCTTGAATACGTTTCTTTTTTTCAAACTTTCTTCTTTCTCTGTTTTTTAACCCTTCAGCCTCTCTTTACGTTGTCTCTCTATTCTCACTCTCATCCTTTCCTGTTCCCCCCCCCCCCTGCCTTTTGCCCACTTAGCTGATGTCCTCACAGCCTCTACTGCCTCGTATGGCCTTGAAGGTAAATGCCTGGCTCTCTCTATGTACCAGCGTTTCCATTTGATATCATTTTGCATTGGTAGTTCATAAAAACCTGCGAGACTTAAAAGTGTGTCCTTAAAAGTTGAATCTAGAATGATTTCAGAACTTTGTCTTTTGATAAAATGACATGAATGATTCCTGTTGTGAATTTGTCTCGCTGAGGTTATCTACCAAATCAAAATAACTGGGAGGAAACACTGGTATATAGACGTGTTGAAGTAGTCTGCATTACTGCTGTGTACTGACACATGTACCTGCCTGCATCACGTTACAGTTGCTAGGTTTCAGCTTTTCTGGACATCAGGTTTTGTTCGGCTGTGTGGTACCAGTGTACTTTACATGAACATGCAGAAATTCAAACTTGAAACATGACAGCCCCTGTTTTGATATTTGACAGTAAAAGATGTATTGAATACTCACTGATGGCTTCAACGGTTTGTTGACATCTGTGACGAGACATCGTCCCTCACTCTCCACTCTCACAAAATAATAAGATAATAGTAATAAAAACATTTTTGTTCACACAACAGAAGTTTAGAATATTATTGTGTTGTAATAATTTGTAATAGTTTAAGATCTTGACTTTGGTACAATCTGCACATATTAAATATTTCTATCAATGGATGTTTAAGAAAACAAGACTGTTTTTATGATGGACATTATAATCTTCTGATAATATCTACAGGCATCTAAAACTTTCAGCTCACTTTTCTTGGTCCATGTGCAAACTGAGGTGACTTTGTTAGCAGTCACTGTGTTTATTCTTCCACATGTTTAGGCTATAGAAGATTCTGTAAGGCACAGACGCTGTGATAGGAGTTACCTTCATATGTTTTTATTGTACTTTTATGGTAATTGCCATGAGAGCTTGTGTTGTGTTTGTGTCTCGCCGGCTTGTTTGCTTCACTTTCTTGGATGTTCTGCTTTAACCTAAGCTGCAGTTTGTCAAAAACCGTCCGGCAAGTTTATTTAGAAACTGTGAGTGACATTAAAATCAGATGTGTGTGTAGTTAACAACATTTTATTCATTCTGGTCTGTGTTTTGACTGTAAGCTGTCTGCATGATTCCTCTTTCTCCAAGAGAGACATCACTCCCCCCCACCCCTCCATACTGTATTTGTCTGTGACCTCGCCAGTGGCTGGGCAGGCTCATCAGGGAAACAAAACAAAGCCATCTGGTTTCTCAGGCCCTACGCTGCCCCCACACTAAACAACAGAGCAGGGGAAACTACCCCGTCCCGGTCCCAGACCCAGAACTTCTCCCACTAATACTGCTGCCCTCTGCATGTCACTGTCGTAGAAGTTTACACTCATTGGACTTAAAAAAACAAACTACATTTTTCTGATCTAAACCTCCTAGAGTGGTGCCATTAAAACACCTAATTCTTTTTAATGAAGAAAACATCAAGACCCTCAGCGTTATCTTTATAACCCTATATCTAAATACTTGCTTTTATTTAACAAATGCTGTGACAGTCATTACAAACACCTGAGCGAGGTTGCCACCATGTCTGGTGTAACGTCAGCGTCCTTCTGTCACACTCTGGTCCAGCTCAGTCCTCTGGACGACACTCGGGATCAAATCTGTTTGTAAGGGAAATGATTCCAAATGTCAGTAGTCAAACACGTTTTCTGTGATAACAACAAGCTTCCGCATTTTCAAGCTGATATGTTTCCTGCAGTGTTTTTGTGTAGGAGTAACAAGAGCAAAGGGAAGAACTCCCTAATGCTGCTCCTGTTTACAGAGACTTTGCTTTAAAGGGGTCTTGGTTCAGTTTTGCTCAGAAAAACACTTATACTGGGATCTGCAAGTAGTTAAGGATAGGATGCTTATAGCTGTAAAGTGTTTGCTGTTATAGTCTTCACATGTAGTCCTGTTAAAGGAAACACTAATCTCTAAATATCTCAATGAATCTCACACCACACATTGTCATCTGAATTATCAAAAGTCAACATCCTGTTCACAAGACTTTGTAAATACCTGAAATGAAAAATCATCTATATACTGTATGTAGGTACTGTAGAGGTGGAAATAAAGAGGACAGTGTAGATCAAACTAAATGGCGCCCTGGATTTATACTGAAGCTCACACAGAAGAACCTGTAATCTGCAGTAAACTGTCGGGGCCACTTCGTGTTTAGGGTTTTTTGAAGTCACAGTAAATCCAGCTCCTCTCTTGTCAACATTTGTTTTTATTACAAGTAAGATTCCCAGATTGCAAATGTACTGCTTAGGATATACTTCATGTCATCCTGGGAATTTAACATACAGTTTATCAGCTGTCACACCAGCTCTAATGTAAAACCTTTCTTCATGCAGCCTGCTGTGCGAACAGACACAAATATTAGGAAGATGTTGTGCAGAAATTATGATCTTATATATTTAGAAATATGTTCTGAAGGTAAAAAAAATCCTGAAAGAGAGGCGCGTCTTTGGGCATTCTTCAAGCTGTCACAGGCAACCATGATGGTTTACATCTCTGTGTGAAAGTGAAGTCAGTTTGCGTCCCTGTCTACTCAATTTGAGCACAAAAAAAAGTTGAAGCAGCATATTCAGTACTCCTGATATTTGGTCTTATTTTCTCAACAGATAACATCCTGGACGACAAGCTGGAGGGGAAGAGCTTGGTGGACAAAGAAGAGCAACCTGTTGATGAAATACCGAAGAGGATGAAAAAGTCTGACAGCACTACACAGAGCAAAGGAAAGGTCAGGAACGACAGTATTTCACTGACCTTATTGCTCAACCCTGTACTGTAATACTAACTTACTTAACTATATAATGATGTATAGTATATTTATGCTAGCTAGCTAGCAGGTATTTTGACTATTCAGATACAATCCAGGACTATGAGGTCAATTTCTTTGGTTTTATTTAAACGACTATATTGCTGGTGGTTCAAATACAAAACAAACTTTGGAATATGTTGAATAAACAGATTAAGTTTAAAAATGAAATCTTTTTTTACATTGGAATATCTGATGATAAAGAAGTGTGAAGTGTATGTGGCAGTCTGGTATGGAGGTAAAGTATGTGCTCTCTTTAAGTGAAACCGTGTTTTCCGTGTCCCCTGTCTCCTTCATGTTCAGGTGTTTGACATGGAACTGGGTGAGGAGTTTTACCTCCCTCAGAACAAGAAGGAGAGTCGACAGATTGCCCAGGAGCTCTCCGACCTCATCATCTACTGCCAGGCTGTGAAATTCCCTGGTAGAGCTTCTTTTTTTTTTCAGCGTTACTCCATGTCCCTTTCCTTTCCTTTCCTTTGCTTAATTCTGTCAAAATCTGTCTTCTACTCGCTCCTCTTAAACTCCATTCTGACTTCTTCTACTTTAATCCACTCCCATGTTATATTGGGGTCAAACCTCTCCCCATTTTTTTTTCATTGAAGGACATTTAATATCCCTCTGTTACAATCTATTCCTCTCCCACACAGGACACCCACTTAGATGGGGATTCCTTTTTGTCCCTCATGGGAAAGATATGATTAGTCCCAAAACGTTCCTACTTTGCTTTCTGTACCCCCATAAAAAGTTAATTATGGGGTTCTCTATTTGTTCTTTGCTGCCATTCATCCCAATTATATCTTCTTATCCCTTTAATATCAACCTCTTATCTATTCGACAACGTTTTTGTATGACATGCCCTTATAAAACCTGCCCATGTTTCCACTGTGTCTTTATTTGTTTACTGTTTCCATGGACAGCAGACTGGTCAGGGTCTGCTCCCTGAGACGGTCGTAGAGGAACATCCTACTTCTAAAAAGTAGATGACTAATATTTGAACGATCTTAAATAAAAGCCTCACTCTTCTGAAAATGTGGGGCACATTTTTAATCCTTGGAAGCAGACATAGATCTGACATGAACAATTGCACTTGATGTGGTGTCTGGCAGCGAAGAGGCCAACTTCCTCATTATGACAGAAAGCGACAGCATTTAGAGAAAATGAGTTCTGGGTTTTGAGAGAGATACTGATGTCATGTGTGTACTACAGTGTGCCGTCTCCAGTCTGTCTGCTTTGCATTATTGACCACTTTCCCTGTCTGCCTCGTATGTGTGTGTGGGAACACAGGCTTGTCCACGCTGTCTCCGGCCGGCTCTGGCAGGGGGAAGGACCGCGGAAAGAGCAGGAAGTCCATATTTGGCACCGCTCCCGCTCGCTGCAGCACAACAGGGGAGGTCATGACCCAGAACCGCACCCCTGGGAGAGGTCATTTATCTATTACGGTTCTTTTTTTTTAGTAGGTTTCAGAAATATTTTTGTGAATGCAAATAGACTTTAAAAAGAGTGGATGGAAATGTGTTTTATATTAGTCTTCCTCATAAACGTAAAAATTCTCAGTAAATCCAGCACATATTCTCCACCTCTTCACAAAGAAGTGACGAGCTGGAGAATATGTTTGTCCAAATAGCGACCACAGTCCAAAGCAGGCTGAAACAAATCAGGCTGTAATCTGTGAAAAATGATGACTCAGGACACAGCACACCGGAATGAGTCAGTGGATTCAGAGGTTTGTTATGACTGTATTTGAACCTGCAATGCAGACCTGCACATGATTTTAGAGTTTTTAATCCTCTTGTTGTGTTTCATAAACTGAATGTTGGCTCAGTTTGTTTTCTGTAATTAAAAAAAAACATTGAAATTTTCTCACTCTTAAGGAATGTTTTTGAGTTAAAAATAGGAATTTGAAGCTGAAAGTTCTCAAAGTCATGCAGTTAACTTTTGGGGCAATGAAGTAAAAAGATCAAACCTCCCAAAAACACGGTTTAAAAAGAAAACTCTGCTACGGATGCCCTAAGCAGACGTGCATCAATATGAGTTATTGTTATGTGTTATTATTTAATTTTTTTTTAATTTTTTTTAATTTTATATACTTTATTAATCCCCTACGGGGAAATTGTGGTTCGCACTCTGTTATTTTTAGACATGCTTCTCACACACACAGGCCTGAATCACACACATGCACAATGAGACCTGTGGACATGCATTAATGGAGAGATGTCAGAGTGCGGTGGCAGCCCCTTGGGAGGCGCCCCCTGAGCTGGTGGGGGTTCGGTGCCTTGCTCAAGGGCACCTCGGCAGTGCTCGAGAAGTGGTCTGGCACCTCTCCAGCTACCAGACCAACTTCCATATTTTGGTCCGCATCGGGACTTGAACCGGCGACCCTCCGGTTCCCAACCCAAGTCCCTACGGACTGAGCTACTGCCGCCCCAATCGAGAAAGATTAAAGCTTGTTTTCTTGTTAAAAGGGGATCATTTTCTAGACCATGACGATCAAAGATTGACAAGAACACGTTTGTCCTCGTTTCTCAACGCCGCTCTCTCCTCCCTCTACATGTAGGTGGCACTGAGCGGCTAAGCTGGGAGGAGCAGCAGACGTCCCCAACCCTCAACCCCCCCACCTCTCTCAGCGCCATCATCCGCACGCCCAAGTGCTACCACATCTCCTCCGTCAACGAGAACGCGGCCAAGCGCCTGTGCCGGCGTTACTCACAGAAGCTGATCCATCACACTGTGTCTCAGTTGCTCAGGACTTACCCAGCAGCCACCAGGATCGACTCGACAAACCCGAACCCTATGCTCTTCTGGCTGCATGGCATTCAGTTGGTGGCGCTCAACTATCAGACTGATGGTGAGGACAGAGTGAAGAAGCTCAGTTCTTTCTGTGTATGAAAAGACATGATTAGATTCAGAGTGTTTTTATTACAGTGAAATAACTAAACACTTAAGCCAGATTAGTGGAAGATAAAGAAGACATGAACACAGAGTACCGTAAATTGTTTTATCTTTCTTTCCTAGACCTCCCCATGCAGTTAAACACGGCTCTGTTTGAGGCCAATGGGGGCTGTGGTTATGTCCTGAAGCCGGCAGTGCTGTGGGACCGCAGCTGCCCGCTCTATCAGCAGTTCTGTCCCATGGAGAGAGACGTGGAGAAAATGAGCCCAGCCGTCTACTCTCTAACTGTGAGTAAAGATGACGAATGGAGCAGGAAACCACATCAGTCAGTCAGTCTACTTTAACCTTAAGAATTTGGTCTCTATCTTATTATTTGATCCACACCTTAGTTTACGAATCTTGGATTATAACATAAGTATTAACGTGTGTAAAGGGGGTATTTGTTGGCTTTAAGAAATGCTTCTGTTTCATTTTTAATTTTCAAACACTACATTGAAAATGCTGAATTTAAAACGGGGTGTCAATATATAGTACATTTTAATGTCTTCATTTCCAAAAGGGGTGACGTACATGAATCAACAGCCGACAGATGTTAATGCAACAATGTTAGCTTAAAAGCTACTTTTCATGCACAGTCCATTCACCTGATCGTGCCAGGTTTCCAACGATAACTATGTAAACAAATAGTCAAAAGAACAAGAACTAACAATAGTTCATCAAACTTTACCATTTAAAATATTTAGCATGACTCAGTTGATGCCGTCTCCTAAGTGTCTTTGGCCTTTCCTCTGTCCTTTAGCAGCACTGACATTATGACCTGGACCCTTAAACGCAGACTTTAAAGTACTGAAATTAGCTCTGTCATGTTGTGTTGGACAGGTTTATTGTGACATGATGTGTATTTGCTTTCATTATTGTGACAGTCATGAAGGCCACCTAGTTAATTCTTTTTAACAGGGAACAAGAACAGAGCGTCATAAAAGCTTCGCTGTTCAATATGTCAACACTGTCTGCCCCCCCCCCCCCCCCCCCCCCCTCAGCTGACTACATTTATTGTCCTTGTCAGCACTTAAACGTTAATGTCTCAAATGTGTGTTACAGGTCGGGCATATTTAAAGTCTAAATTCTGTTGGCATAATATGTTCATTCGTATTTTTAAGGCACATTATTTAATTATCATTTCTATATTAGTTATTCATATAATTACAGCCTGAGTTAAATCATTTATTGATTTTTAATGTTGACAGAGTTTCTACCTTTAATTAAACTGTTTATCCAATGACATTCATGATCAGCTGCAATCTCAGATTTTCTGCTCCAAAGCTCTCCGAGACAACATGAACTCAGGTCTGGGGAAGGCAGCAGTATAAACAGACGGATGATCTCAAACTCATAAAACCTGTTTCTGCATGTGTGTGTCTGTGAGAGAAAGAGACGGAAAGAAGGTGAAATAGAGTCGAAGTTGGCGGGTCAGAGTGACCTAACTGATTGATGTTTGGCTTCTCCAGCCTGCTTTGGTGAAAAATAAATATAAACCACATGTTTGTTTTGTCTCTAAGGTTGTGTCTGGTCAGAACGTCTGTCCTGGTAACAGCGCAGGCAGCCCCTGCCTGGAGGTAGACATTCTGGGCATGCCGATTGACAGCTGCCACTTCCGCACCAAACCCATCCATCGAAACACTCTCAACCCCATGTGGAGCGAACACTTTACGTTCAGCGTACACTTTGAGGACATGTGCTTCCTGCGCTTCGCCGTAGTGGAAAACAACAGTTCCCAGACGACAGCTCAGAGGACTCTGCCTCTGAAGGCCCTCAAGCAGGGTACGAGTTTTAGTCACGACAGATGTAACCTGAAGAAGGACAGAGAAAGAGTTAACCTTCTTATTTAATTATTGTTTTATCTTCAGTGTAAGAACAATATCAGTTTATTTGAAGTTTATGTTCATGTGTATGTTCTTCAGGTTACAGACACGTTCAGCTGAGGACGCAACATAACGAACCTCTGGAGGTTTCCAGCCTGTTTATTTACAGCCGCAGAACAGAGGAAGGTCCTACAGGGGGCGCTACACCCTCATCACAGGTAACATTTGTCGTCTTCTGAAAAGTGGGGTTTCATTTGATGTATCTCCACTGATCCTACATTAAGCATTTGTAATGCAAAAACTCCAGTGGCTAAAAGTGACTAAGCACTTTTAGTAAAGTACAGTTCCTAAGAAGAAATGACACGTCGAGTACTTCCATTGAGTGCTACTTTCAAATAATTATTCTTACTATTCCTGTCCTGTGACAAACATCTAAATTTAAGGTTTTTTGAATTTGAAAGTTCTTGCTGAACTGAAACATGATGTGTCCATTTATAGGTTGATAAAATGACCTTAATTAACTTTAAAACATTTTTAAACTATGCACAGTTTAGCTGGGAAATGTCCTGACTCCAAAATGAGTGATGCTATAAATATATTGTGATCTCATTCAAATCAAATAGATTTTAACTACTCAACAGAATATGAAGTGGTTAAAAATGCAGCAGTCATTTTTTACTTACTGACTGCTGTAAAACACATTTTATATTAGAGTACAATGCTTAAAGGAATTAGTTTGTTGCAGCGTTGGTACTTTTGTATTTGCTGATAATCAAATTAATGGTAATACTTGCATACTTGTTTATTTGAACCCAAGTAAAGAAAGTTTCTAATTCTTCCAATCCAAAAACAAACATACAAGAAAGATGTAATAATAATAATAATAATGTAATAATACTTACAGTACTTCTCCTGCTCTCTCCACAGCTGTTCAGCTCAGAGGAGAAACGTGTCTCACAGCAGCACAGGGTGACGGTGTACGGGGCGCCTGGTCCTGAGCCCTTCACTGTGTTCAGTGTCACAGAGCAGACGACGGCCAAACAGCTGCTGGACACGGTGTGTGCTGTGGAAATAAAAATAAAGATCTGTGATGCTTGAATTATGTGTCTGCAGCATGAACAAGCAAAGAGATTTCTGTCTTACTCTTTGTCGTGAATGCTTCCTCCTCTCAAATCTCCCCACAGGTCTTAGCGTTATCAGGAAACCCTTCAGAGTACTTTCTGTGCGAGGAGAGGATTCCTCTTCTGAAAGAGCGCAGTGAGGTGAAGCGCTGCGCTCAGCATCGTCCTCTGGCGCCCGAGGAGGAGGTGCTCAGACTGGTCTCCGGCTGGAACACTGAGGAGGGATACGTGGGGAGGATCTGCCTCAAAACCAGAGAGGAGGTAAAATCACAGAGAGCTGTGGAGGACCTGTGTCTTTATGGGAAATGAAAAAATGTAATCATTGGTATTAACCTGTTTCAATGTTTCTGTCTAAATGTAACAAACTAATTATTTCCACTGGATGCACTTGACGTTCTGTCGTCTATTTAGCAGACTCTGGCTCCCCCTTGTGGTTGTAAAAGATAAAACAACAAAACATTGGATAAAACAAAAGGAACAACACTCATTTAAAAGTCTTTGTTACTTTTCGTCTCAGCAGAACCAGTGGGTTATTTGAATCTAGATTTCTCCAGCATATTTACTGTTTATTTTGTTTTAGTTTTTGCAGAACTTAAATGAGAAGAACACAGTGCTGGAGGGGGAGGAGGAGGTGACTGTCGGGGGCAGGGAAGGAGCAGGAGGAGGAGGAGGAGGAGCAGAGGACGACATGTTCTTTGTCCAGGTCCATGAAGTTTCACCAGAACAGCCTCACACTGTGATCAAGGCCCCGCGCTACAGCACGGCTCAGGACATCATACAGCAGGTGAGGAGGGTTTAAAAAAGCACATCTGTGACTTTTCCAGGTGTTCACAAAACCTAACTCGTTTTTCATACACATTCTGTCTTTACAGACTTTATCAAAGGCCAAGTATTCCTGCAGTATCCTTTCTAATCCCAACCCATGTGACTACGCCCTGATGGAGGAAGTAACTAAAGACGCTGGCTCCAAGAAGTCCTCCGCGGCTAAACCGCTGCAGCGTCTGCTCCTGGATCACGAGTGCGTCTATCAAGCCCAGAGCCGCTGGCGGGGAGCGGGGAAGTTCATTCTTAAACTCAAAGAGCAGGTAGCACAAAACATGGTGATGCAGCACTAGACTTTTAACTTTTTATATTATGTGTTAGGATGTTTTATGTATGTGCTACATAACTGACCTCAGTGCATGATTGTCTGCTTGTCTTTTGTTTACTGTTGTATGTGAAAGTGCTTCTCTAACACCTCAACCAGAAAAGTTGTACTTTGTATGTGCAATAGTTGTGATGCCTGTTTGTTTGTTTATTCAGCTCAGTGTGTTCATGTTGTGTGCTTTAAATGCTGCATGTTGGACTGTGTCTGTTTTATCTGTCACTGCTGCTATTGTGCGTTACTTTGTCTGACTGCTAAAAAAACGTCATATTTTTCTTATTTTCCAGATCTAATGTATTTAACATTCTATTTTTTTCACAATTTATTTTATTTATGAACTATCGTGTCACTCCCAAAGTGGTTTGTGCTGACGTGTGTGTAAACCAGACTGTTTTAAATCTGCCTTGTTGAATAAAGGTTGAAAAGAAAGTCTTTAAAGTTTGTGGAAGTCAATGAAGACAGATGTAGGAACACCACCCACATTTAAATAAATACAAATACATAATATAGGATAGAGGTTAACCGTACATATTAAGGAGGAAAAGGTGCTGCATGTTGAGTCAGTCCCTGTCATACAGTCTCTCTGTTCTTTCTGTATTTCAGTAACAACAATCTATTTTCTGCTCCCAGGTTGTGCGTGAGGACAAAAGAAAGGTCATTTCCTTTGCCAGTGAGCTAAAGAAGCTGACGAGTCGCAGTCGCAGCATGACAACCGGCAGTAGCGGAGTGGACGGCCCGGCGCAGAGTAAGGATGATAGAGCTGCATGCTGTGTGGCTCTGACTGAGCTCCAGGAGTGAGGCTCACACTCTGCCTGCTGTCTGTGCATGGAAAGGCAACAGAGGTACCGTATGTTGTCTCTAACATCTAACATCACATAAACACCTTAAACAGCTCAATGTCTTATGTGTGTCTGTTGAATAATAATGAATTGTGCGAGCAGGTTTTGTATAGAGGTGAATTAGATTGTGAAGAGTTTGTAATGTAAGTGTTTAAAACCATAAAAGAGCACGTCGTGGTTGAATTTGGGATGTTTTTGATGCCATGACAACGCATGACACTCACTTTTCTTCTCACACTGTCAGTGATTGTTTTTGTTTTGAGTCCAGTCTGAGGTTCATGTTAACAACAATGTCCGTCCACTGTCATTATTATGTCAGTAACAAACCCTGATTTTACAATACTATACGTTTTTATCTCATTGTATAAAAAAACCCACAGACTGTTAATTTCCTTTTGTCGAGCGGTCGTCCTCCTTCAGATATAAAAGAGCAAAAAGAGGCAACAATATTTAGAATGTTTGTGAAATAGGATAAATGGATCAGCAAACTTTTCTAAAAAGTCTTCATGGACCGTGAAATATTTATGAAAAGTATAAATAATTTAACAAAAGAATGTGAAAAACTATAAAGGTATCTAAATGAGATGGATGTGGAAATAATCCTTGTGAAGCGTAGAAATGGAACTGAAAAATTATATTGTGGAAAAATTTAAAAATGGAACAGAAATGTTTTTAATAAAACTGGATCCTACGGAGTCCCTGAAGTCCCAAAAAGTAAAACAAATATCTTCTGTGGACAGTTTTTGGGACTTCAGGGGCTCCATAGTATCCACTATTTGACTTGTAAAGAAAATATAAATGACAAGACTGGAAAAAAAAAACATTAAATGGATCCAGGATGTTATATCTGTATGATAAAGTAGAAAATGTATGGGCAAAATTCTATTATTAAAGTATGAATTCATCTGCAATAATACTTGTGAAATGTTTAAACAGACATTCATTTTTTAATGGTTACACACTCATTGGATCTGAAAAACGTAGAACAAGTGAAAACAGATCCATAAAAGTATTGAAAGTGACGAGGAGCATTATTAAATACGATCGCTAAAGATGGAAACAGATTTACACACTCACCGAGGTCATCCTGTTTCTGCTTCCAAATGTTTTCATGTAAATCTTTAAAGTATGGAGTCATCTTCAAATAATTTCACTTCATTTTCAGCAACATTTCATCGGTTTTATTTAACACATGGTTTTATGCTGCAGAGTGGCAACACCTCTCTCTGATGTCACACCTCTCTGATGCTGTTCCCAGAGTCCTCATGTCCTCATGTCTCTGCAGGGTATCTGTCTGCAGCTGCGGGTCTGAAGGCGTGGGTGGCAGAGGGCAGGGTCGGATCAGGAAGGTTGCTACAGGCCTCTTCCTCCTCCTCCTCCTCTTCCTCTTCTTTTTGGGGCCAACTCCATCCTGTCCACCTGCCCTCCTCCTCTCTGACCCCCCAAGCCTGGAAGCTCCACCTCCTCAGGAACTGGAAGATCCACAAATGAACCCCAGAGAGAAAGAGAGGCTCGACTGACTACATCTGAAACGAGGAGGATTCTCCTTTTCAAGAGGCGATGGTATGAAGAGGAATTCTGGGAAACGCTCCTGAAGGACTCTGATCCTGACGACTGAGTTCAGCCCCTTTGCTCGGGTTCAAAGTTGGCGTTTGTTCAGATTTTCTTGATTGGAAGTCCCGCTAGGCCTCACCTTAGAGCAGTGACGGTCAGGTGGGCGAGTAGCTCTGGATCTTTTGGTTGGAGGAGCAGCTGCTGTGTTGTGTTGTAGTGATCAAATTTGTCATCAGGGACACAAATCAATCTCCTCTCAACAGAAAGGAGAGATTTGTAAGAAAATAAGGAACATTTCCCTGACTCCAATTTAAAGATAGAAGATTTGTGCTTTAAGTTGTGCCATTTTTTTTCATCTTACACAAACAACACCTGAAAGAAAAGTAAGAGTTCTGCACATTGCAGTGCTGCAAACTACGAGTCTTTAAAAAAAAAGATTTTATGTACCAGAGTAAAATTCAATGCCCTGCGCCTGATTCAAGGCTTGTGTATTTAATTCAAAATAAATGAAACCCTTCTCTTGTATCTTACAAACAAAGCACACAGCAGACAGAGGGAGATCTGCTCATGGAGATGGAAAAAGAGACGTAGTAGAGTGTGAGGTGACACAGTATTCGTCTCTCTTTCTCAGGGAGCAGCTTTTGAGGCTGAGGGCATTGTGAAGGAGGCTGACAAGCGGGCTTGTTTGGTTCTTTTTTCTTTTCGTGTGCTCTTTCCAGTGTCACAGTACGCAACAATATGGAGATACACTACACTACTGCCTCTGCACTACAGCTGACGACACATGAGCAGCGTGATGAGGTCGTGTACATGCACAACATTTCCATGTGCAGTTACAACCTTTTTATCACTATGTGGCACTCTGCCCTTACTCTCCTCTACATTGACTGTCTGCTGCTTCTTCCATTGCGGATTTTTAGCTCTTCATCGTTGATAACATCAGAGGAATCTTATTTTATTAACCACTGAAATACACTCATACTAAGGGTTCTAATCTATTGTCATTGAGAACTGCTGCTTTGAAAACTTTAGTGATAATTTAAGAAAAGAGGTGAAGGTTATCAAAAGCTGTCGAGTGGACAATATGGTTATCTCAGTGAAATCCTGTCTAAAATCACCCAAATGATATGAAAAGATAAAGTAATCATTTATGGATCAGAAAGGACAATTAGATTTCAGGTTTTGGTCCATGAGGTCTTTTGAGATGCACGACTCCCGCCTGATGTTCTAAGAGCAAACAAACCAAGTTAGGAAACACAACAGTTCTCTTCAATGTGATGTAGAACATGAAGTAGAACGTGATGTAGAACGTGATGATTATTGCATAAAGATCCTTTGGAAGGATGCAGCTCGGTCTCCTTCATACAGCATTTTGCACATTTTCTTTTTCTTTCTGTCTTCTTCTTCTTCTTCTTCTTCTTCTTCTTCTGTGTTTTCGTGTCACTGCTCAGTGACTGGTGGACTCTTGTTTGTGTCGGGATGGTTTCATGTGAGTCTTTAGTTTCATTTTTTAATTTCAGCCCTGTTCTGAATTTAGTGTCGAGGAAAGAACAAACTGTATTTTTCTCTCAAACCAGACTGGACATTTAGTCTGAAGTCACAGTTACACACACAAACATCTGAGGTGACTGATTAGTGCTCGATTTCACTTTCATGTGTTTGCTGACAGTTTCTGTCTTGTGGATTTTGAATGGAGTACCTTTATAGATTACTAATATTGATTTATCGTCAATGATGGTAGACTTTTCCTGATTTCTTGTTGCTGCTCTTTTCAAAATGAAATCAAACTTTGTGTATTTGGGGCCATTTATCCCAAAAGAGAAAACTTTTTGTTTAGCATTTCATTTATTAATACAAAGATCTTCTCTTTAGTGCTGAACCCAAAAGAGCGCATGCGATTTTTAAACCTCTAGAAAAATGTTTTATGTCAGAGAAACTCAAATCATGGCTTTTAGATTACAAAGAAACCACAGAGCTGCCTCTCTGCACTGTGATCTTACCCCTACTTAGTCTAACATTACAGAGACTATTGTATTTCAGAGTTTAGTGAGTAAAACTGTGCTGTACCCTACAATCTACGATTCACTTGTCCAAAGTGACGTACATCAGAGAGTAAGAACAACACAAGCCAGGAATTAGAGAGGAGTAAACAACGTCAGTGAGTGCAAACAAACAGCTTGAAGTCTGATCAGACACACGGGTGCTGACAGGAAGTGACCAGAGGCACAACATCGACAGCTGTTCTAGAGAGTTCTAATCAGCATCCAAACCATCCTAGTGTTGAGAATCAATTGGCTGCAGTAAATATATTTTATTAAACCAGCAAACAGTGAACTCCTGATGCTACAATTTAAAGTCAAAACACGATGTGTTGTTATTTGAAATGTATATTTTGTGATGGTATAAAATGTTGCCACACCCCCTCAGAGATAATTGAGCTTTTTGTCCTTCACTTAGTTTTTATTTTCAGTACAACAGAAGTGCTAAGTAGTCAAGTTTGAATTGTAGTGCAATAGAAAAGTGAAATAAGTTTTGTTAATGTCTACATTGACTCTTCCTTTCCTCCTGACCTTGACATGTTTCAGGCAGTCTGACAAACTTTAGGTGAACGGTAATGAAGGTCGATCAGATTGTGATCCAGGAAATATCACGACTCAGAAATCTCTGTAATTATTTTACACTTTCCAGCGTTTGTTAAGAATCGAGTTCTTATGAAAGTGAAAAAAAAAAGGTCAGATTTTCTGAGAGAAGACTCGACCCGAGCTGATGGACCTGTGTGAGACAGAAAGGGACATTTTCAGCTTTGTTGTTAATCTGTTATCATCCTCATCTCCATCCTTCAGGCAGAGCAGTGTTCTGGTTTCCTTTTCTTTCTAACTTGTAGACCTCATGTCTGAATGTAACATTTCTTCACGTGTTGAACCTGAGAAAAATGTGTGTGGATATTATTTATTGAAATGTGAAGCCCTGGTTGGCTATTTTCTTGTTGAACTGTTGTCTGTAATTTCCTGTAAGTAGTTTAAAGTATTCTTTTTTTATTTATTTCAGTATTTGACAAGATGAACTCTTGCTCAAACATATGTAGAGATGTCAATAAATATTCTCATTTGTGTCAAACCTTCAGTGTAGTATTAATACATGTGGCTTGTTATCCTTCAGTACACCGCAGCATCTGTTTGTTTAGTGAGTTGTAGTAACTGTGGACAAACTGAGACTTCGAGACTTTATTGAGATGTTGTTGTATTCATTATATCCCCTGAATACGACAACACTGTATGAGTTTGTTTGCTCTTTAGCGATCTGTTTCCATAAAATGTGCAGTATACCCTTTAACATCCACTATCGCTGTCATGATGTGGCTGTCAAGTGAACATTTGTCTATTTACTTGAATTTTTATATGGATTAGAATTGTTGGATTTGTCAAATATTATCATCACAATATAAATAAATATATAAATATGTTGAAAGCGTGTATGTGTCCAAGCTCTACTCGTGCACTAATACTCTTACTTTATTGGGTTTCAAGTGCTTTGATTACTTCTGTGTCTGTTGACGTTAATAATAATAATAAATTAGACTCATATAGCGTCTCTAGTTGTCTCTAATGTTTTTTGGGAGTGAGTTCCAGAGGGTGGCAGCGGCAATGGAGAAGGGGGGACAGGAGGTTTGCGTCAGCAGACCTGAGACAGAGTGCGGGTGGGAGTGTGCCGGTTCTTTAAAAAAAGAAAAAGATGTTAAAGCAACGGTAATTCACACAAACTCAATGTTAGTTTTTAGTGATTTTACTTCAAGATTCACTTGACAAAGAGTCAGAGGGACTGAAACGTTCTAATAAATTGGTGGTACTTAGCAAAGGTAGTGTGCAGGATTTTTTTCTTTTCAAGTGATAGTTTGTCGTCCTAAGCACCTACTTTCTGAGAAAGTTGGATGTGTTAACACCTCCTTAGAAAAGTTCAAGATTCAAAAAAAGTTATTGTCAATCACAGAGTGACAGAAAGTGACCTTTGGTTAGAGTTGAAACAAGTGGTGAAGGGGATGTGAAGGGTCCTCAGTGACTGCTTTCCTTTCTGCTGCAGGCATGTCAAATTCTGAGTTGGATTCCGGTGGTGCTGGTGATTTTAGCTGCATGTTTGATGATTCCAGTGAGTTGTTTTTTGCAAATGTTCACTGAGAAGGTTGTACTTTATTTTTCAAATAAGCCTGATAGAGCATTTGTGGAAAAAAGTTTGTTGGGTTGACGTTTCTTTTATTGCAACAATTTCTAAGGATCAAGTTGACCTGTAGTCACCAGTTACTGGAGTAAAAAGACGAGTTGAATTTACAATTGTGTCTGTTTTGTGTTAAATCATCTGATTCCTGACTGTAAAACAAGTCAACGTTTCCGACCTTTTTCCACAGAGAACATTTCAGGGTCCACAAACGTGAATGAATGAAATGTTTCTGTCAACATGATCTAATGTTTTGTGCTTGTGTCAGGTATTGAATGAGCAGAGTTCATTCTACCTTCTCCGCAGTGACATAATCGGCGCGTTTAGTTGCATCAATAACAGCGGCTCAGGCGTGCCCTTCCTTCCAGAAACGGTTTTAAACATTACTCTCCTGTACAGTCCAGTAAGTCTTGGTAATGAGGAGCACTCTGTTTTAAATATCACCACCGCTACAGTACCCTCTGTTGAGCTCCTTAATGCAAAATTATGCAGTCATCAAATTAAATGTGAGTGTTAAAACCTGCTAATCCTGCAGCTTAATGGTCCAGCTTCTTTTACACTTCAAATTAAACAAATCACTGTAATGTGGCGCACAATTAAACATTTCTCCCACCTTAATTACGATGTGCTTTGGCAAAGAAGAGGGATCCATGCGCACCGTTAAATGGATCTCAGGGTTCCAGCACAATGAGGGACTTTCAAACCAACGCAAAAATGTTCACTCATCCACACTAAAACAGAAAAGGCTGATGTCATTCAAAGCCAAAGAAGAAAATGTGAGGAGACCTTTTCTGAAAGTTAAAGCAAAATCAAGAATACCCCTTCATGAATATCATTTCCTGATCACACTTTCATTCACAGGATTTAGGCCCTGTGAAACTTGAAAAATGATTTAGGGTCAAAAAGCTGGAGGTGTTTACTCTGCCTCAAAATTCCTAACATCTAAATCAGATGTGTCCGTGGAAGGTGCTGGAACAACAAGCCTGATCCAAGGAGGCCCTACGTACAACACTGACCCGGACACATTGGACTCTACAAAGGTCTAGAGGCTTTTACATCTATTCCCTGATGAGCAGAGCTGTTTTGGTTGGACCTTGACAATAATAGGCAGTCTACAGTACGCTAACTAGTGTCTGGCTCTAGTTGAATATATTTAGTACAAGCATGACATGACCATATCTTTAAGTATCAATCCCTCCTATGAACCCCATCAGACCTTCAGGAAGTCCTCTCCCTATGGTCACGTTGTTGGTTCTACAGAGAGGTGATATCAACACCAAGTTAACCAAACTCCATCTTTTTAATGGATGAAATAGTACTTTATTTGGACAAAGTTTGCCAAGCACCTTGACAAAGATAAAAAGGCAAGTCTGAACAGTACAAGACATCTTGTGTCGATGCAGAGTGTCAGGGTGAGTCCCACCGTCAGCCATAACGCCAAATATGACACGTGTGTTTCTGTACGGAGACACCGTTCACTTAAAGGGCTGTTGAAGACATTTCCCACAAGTTTCCTTTTATGATCTCTTAATAAAATAGAAAAATAACAAGTCTTGTCATTCTAGGTCCAATTTTCTGAAGGGGTTCTGAGATCAGTTAGGGTTGAGATACTAAAAAGGCGCCAAGAACTTCATCGTTTTTATGTCGTGTTAACTCCGAACTTGTTAAACACTTTCACAACAACTTGTGAAAGTGTTTAGATTTTTGAATCTCAATAAAACTCTGTTGGATTACCAGAATATGCTAATTCACAGTTTAGCTAAATATGAATCAGATAATTACGTTTCCTGAAATTGGTTTGGAGCATTCATCCAAACACCATATTTCTCAAGGTGGCCATTTTTCTCTGTCATCACACTCAGGGGAGGAAGTTTAAAGTCTGTATGTTGTGTTACTTCTAGTTTTTTATAATTGTAAGCGGTTCAAATGTAGGGTATTTGACAATCCTTATTATTACATCACTTCTTCATTATTCAGCACAATTAATACTAAAAATGAAAATCCTGCCTGACATCATCGGGCCATATGTCACGCACAAATCCAGATTTGATACACGGACGTTAGCAGTTTTGTGCTGTAGCCAACAGGTCTTCGAATATGTTGTTGTCACTTGACATATGGCCACCCTTCTCTTTATTTTCTCTGTTCATTGTCTCTTCAGTGGCTGATCATTTGAGAGGTGCTGAAATAATAATGATTCCTCAGATTCCATCATTCTCAGACCTGCGACCTGGAACACAGCTGTTTGACATTTAAAAATGTTTTATCTTTCACCCTGAGCACGATGTTAGAGGAAAGTGGCCGCTGTGTGAACATGGTCAATTCGTTCCAAACCTAATAAACAGATATGATGTCTGAACGCTTTAAAGATCTTGGCGAAAAGAAGCGAGCACAGTCGGGTAAGGATCAGTCAGAGTTTGGTCATGGGTATGTGAAGGCTGTTCCACGGGCCCATCCATAGCTCCTCCTCATCCGACTGCGTTCTGTCACTTGGGCACTCCAGCGGCTCCCTCATGACCAGTCCATTATCGTCATCTTCATCGTTACTGCAGTCTACCCTCGACTCTCTCTCGCCTTCTTTCAACTCGTCTCTCTCTGCTGAGCTCTGCGGCTGCTCCGTGCCGCCCTGCGCCGCTTTTAGTAGGTTTGATTTGGATGCCAAACTTTCAGTTCCAGTGTTGCTGGTGCTGGAAGACCCCAAAGAAACGCTTGATTGTCGAGTGTTAAAGGTGTTCAGCGTTTTACTGTTGTCAGTTTTCAAGAAAGAGGAAGTGGCCAGTGCAGTGGCAACTGTTACCGGGCTTTTGAAGGTACTCAATGTGTTGCAACCGCCGTCTGCTGCCGTCCTGGGGTTGCTCAGTGGCACTCTCTCCTCCAGTGTGGCGGCCATTTTCTCCAGTTTTTTAAAGTGCTTGGCCAGCCGAGAGCTGAAGACGGGGGAGGTGGGTTTGAAGTTGTTGTTCATGTTGGTGTGTGTGGGACCTGTAGTGTTTACTGAACGTCGGGTGCGGATGATTGAGCCATTCTGTGCCACATAGATGCTGCCATTGACGTTAGCGTGGCTGTTGAGTGTGGAGGGTAACCGACTGCGCTGAGTCTCTGGCAGGCTGTCCTCACCGGTGGAGCTAGTCTCGTATTCGCGGTCCACGACCAGCTTGATCCGACGTTTTTTACTCCCATGCTGGAAAAAGATGAGCATAAAAAAAATATGTAGTTAACTTTTGACAAAAAATCTTCTATTTTACTTTCCAGTGTTAGACACGTAAGATTGTTTTGACAAAAATCTTGTTTTAATTTTTTTTTATTCTTTTGATTTCTTTCAACATCTTAACACCTATAATCTCTTTCTAATGGAATGAATTCAGAATAAACTGTCGACTTGATCAAATCTTTCATTTAAAGGCATAATATGCAACATTCTGAATATTAATATAGCAAAAATTAAATATACCCAATGTAAATATATTGTGGATTAATTACTTCCTAAAAAGAGAGTGAAGTAAAACTCCCTCTGGATTTGTTGTTCTCTGCTCTGTGTTCACATGGATGGGACGGCGCTTCCTTTAGCTTCTTTATATTTCCTTCAGAGGCTCAAACATGCCTCATACTTTTCTCCCCTAGTGAACCCCTCCCTCTCTGACTGTACCCCTGCCAGCATGTGGGGGAAGAGAGATGGCCCCGCCCACTCAGGGAAGCTGTGTCTCAGGGCATAATATAACACTAACTAAAGGAGAACCAACATACTCTCTAAACCGAAGAAAAGACTTTCTATTGGCTAAAAAGACAAACATACAGTATAAACAAGAAACTTGTTTTCAGATATTTATTAGCACTCGTTTGCTGCCGTCTCTGCCTTACAGAACCCTGCTAGTGAAATAGGACGGGAGGGGCGGGGGAAGTGAGGAGACAGGAGGCGAGGGGGGAGCTGAGGGATATAGGAGGTGTGTCTAAATAGGGCATCGTTTTGATCTGAAAATCTGCGCTGAAAGTCGCATAGTAAGCCTTTAACCGGGCTGAACATTACTTTAAATTGTCTTAAGTCCTTTATTTGTGCTGAACTCAGCATACACATTCTAAAAATGTAACATAAACTGAAAGAGAACCCCTAACTATAACCTCTATCTATTTAAACCACTCTGAACGCATAGCTTTTTGTGTGATCTTCTGGTTTTTAGGATCTTCTAACAGAGTCAAGGTGAGGATTTTGACCACTAGAGGTCAGCAGAGATTAACGTGAAGGTACTGTAAAGCTCTGGTACTGTACAGTTAAATCAAGAAAAGTAACAGAACAAAAGCAGCACACTAACTCACACCGCAAACACAACAAAGATAGATCAGAGCAGCAGGGTTTACTACTGATTTTTAGTTTCTTGAAAATGTCTTAGTGCACCTTTTACACAAAAGAGAAATGTCAGAGTATTAGAATCTTTGAGCAGAAACAGCAGCAGAAAAATAGCAGCTGGAAGAAGAACAGGAGGGACAGGAGACAGGCTGAAAAACGGTCAAAAGACACAAACCAGAGAAAGTTAAAACTCCTGTGGATGTAAATAAATCAAATCTACGAGGGGAAAAAGAAACACTACAGTAATAGATCCACTCAGGTAAAGACTGCACACCCAATCCAGGCACTTTTAACCCTGATCTTACTTAGCGGCAAATACTTCAATCTTGGCGCAGCTGAGGCCTCATCTCCATCTCAATCATGAGTCTCATTCTCCAAATCCTCCTCTTCTTCTTCCTCATCATCCTCCTCTTCTTCCCCGCCATGGCCACTGCCTCTCTCCTCCTCCTCCTCGGTGTCCTCAATGATCGTTGACAAGTCATCAGAGGTGCCCATCACGCCTGAGCTGAGGTCTGATTGGATGTGGTTGGTGGCTCGTCTGCTTGACGAAGACGTACGTGATCTGACGTTTTTCACCTCCTCCTCCTCTTCTTCTGATTCCTCCTCTTCCTCGCTTTCTTCTTCTATTGTTTCGTGTGTAGAGTGTCTGGATGTCTGGGGCCTAGAATATATTTTACTTTCAGAGTCTCTGCTGCTTTCTCTGTCTCTCTCTTTGCTGTTTAGGGAGCGTCTGCTTGTACTTCCTCTCTTTAACTTGGCACTATTTTTTCTTCTTTTACTACTAATACTGTTGCTGCTCTTAGAACTCTTACTAGTGTCACTCTTTGAGTGTTTTTTGTTTGAATCTTTCCCCTTATCCCTTCTCTCTAACACTGACTCCTCATGTTGGCTTCCACTCTCTGATTCTACGTCTGTGTCGGAGGTTCCCTCTTCCTCCTCTGTTCCTGAATCATTTTTTTCAGTTTCTGTCTCTGATTCGTTCTTGTCGTGCTCCACTGAAACAGAAGAGGTTGGGCTACTTGCGTCAGACTGACTACATTCTGATGGGGACTCTTTGCTGCCACTTGCTGTGTCTGAATCACTTTCATGAATTTGGTTCTCTCTCCTCCACCTCACCTCAGGGTAACCATTCTCCTCTCCTAACTGTCTCTCCCATCTCTTCCTCTCCTCCCCCAGCGCTTGCTCAGGCACCAATGCAGAAACGCTCATATCTCCTACAGAGCCGTACATCTTCCTGCCGTTCTCCCCTCCTCCCCTGCCCCGGCTTTTTTCATCGCTCCACTGTTCATCTCCCACCCTGAAAGGTCCCTGGAGCCTTCTGGTGAGGGAGATAAGACTGAGGGCCTCGTTCAGCTTTTGTTTTGCCGGTGGTGGTTTGCTGGCTTCCAACGACGTTTGGAAATAACTCCCGTCGATGACCAGGCCGCCGTCCAGACTGGAATAGTAGCCATTGGATGACCAGCCAGGGAGCATGAGTCTTTCTCCTCCACCATTTCTCATCCCATTGTTTGTCACATCACTTCTTTTGTTTCTTCCCAGTGTTTCTCCTCTTTCCCTGCCTTTTTCTTCTTCTCTTCTTCCTCCTTTATGTTCTCTTTTCTTTAACTCCTCTCTCTCAAATCCTCTTCCAACTCCTTCCCCATTTCTTTCCTCCAATCTATCTTTCCCTATTTCTCCCTCCTCCACCGGCCGGACTCTGGCTTTGTTCCAGGGCGGGTGGACAGTAGGAGGCTGTCCAGATGTTTTACTCCCCGAGGAGAGCAGTGCACTCGATCTCATCATGGACTTCAACTTTGAGACCGCACTGGAACTCTTAGGTTTCATGTTAGAGTTAGTACCATCCTCTAATGGTTGTTTTCTGTCGCCCTCAGTACTCTGGGTCTGTCTGAAGGGGCCGTGAGAAGGTGGAGGACGAGGCTGGAGTTTGGCAGGGTGTGGGGTAAATTTACCCCCTTGTAACTTTCTCCTCACCTGTAAGCATGATGACATCAGTCCAAAATAAAAGAAAAACATTAAGAAAAACATGTTAACTGCCAAAAACATCACATAACTAAACTAAGTATCTTCCACAGGGGAGCTGCTAGCCCTACTAAGAACTTTGATACTTTTGGTTTAATGAAAGTTACATGACATGAACATGTCACAGATATTCTGTCATTTTAGGATATTGTGAAAACATTTTGGGGAGATTATCTGTTGCAAATATAACCCAGGAATAGTTCAAGGCCAAAATTACTACTTACATTTAAAAGAATAAATTGACAATTTGGGAAATATACCCATTTGCTTTTTGTTTTTGTGAAGAGTTAGGGGAAAAGATCAGGTTTCAGTCCTGCATACAAAGAGTGGAGCGGGCTGGCAGTCTGCTTCTTAAACCTGAGACAATCAAATTCAATATGAATAGAATGTCTTGCTGTCTATAAGACACAGCATCTGAATTATAAAGGTCTTGAAGAACACAAACAATTATTTACATTTTTGATGTAACTGTAAAGAAGTAAATGTTCACTTTTGAACGTTGTCCAGCAGCACTGCACACTTGCAGGTTTTTCATTTGTCACTGCACAGACACACCAGATGACTCGGCTCTGAGTTACTGTTGAAATAAGGTTAACTTCAGTTGGCTGGCCAACAAAAAAAAAAAAAAAACAACAACGGCTAAAGACGGCATGAAAACAGCTTTCTACTGTTTAATGTACAGACTAAACAAATGAGGTGTTAATGTTCATTTCAGAGCTTTAGAAGTGCTGATGAAAGGATTTTTGTTACCATGACAAAGAACCTTTATTGGCGCTATACAAATAAAGATTGATTGATCGATTGAACCTCGTTAGTCGTGTCCTCCTTTGTTCAGTCTTTATGCTGCTGCCTCTGGCTTCATAAACTGTTTATTGTACAGCCATCAGAATGGTATCGATGTTCCCAACGAACTCTCAGCAAGAAAAGCAGCAACATTATTTCCACAAGTAAAAAAAATAACTGTTCCTCTGAAAATAGGGTCCATTAGCGCGCTTCATTTGTAAGACTGTATGTTCGAATACACTGGAAAGGGGTTTTAAAGGTCAAACATTTTCAACTAGTTTTAATTGGTTAGACTAACTAAGAAAACATGTTTTTTTTACATTTTCTTTTCCTGAACTTAACTTTAATTGGCTACTTTCACCACATTTCTCCATCTATTAGAAAACTGTCAAAGCTACAGCAGAAAATCTTGGAAATCACTGTGATCAACAAGTTCTCCTCTTTTCACCACATGCCTGTAAGAACTGGCCTGTGCTGGTAAATATTTGATGGTTTGTGTTCTTTTTCTACATTGGATTTTACCTCTCCGTCAGACTCCTGTGGGCTGTAGTAATAACTGCCATCTTCATCAACAACAACTTCTCCATATTCATCGTAGAGGCCGGAGGGGGAGATCAGCTTCCTGCGACTGCCATATTGAGGAAGGTCATACCTGGACCGAGACAGAGTAGAGGGAGGGGGAAGAGGAAAAAAACGGCTTTTCAGATTAGAATCAACAGAAAATAAGCTGTGCAGAGCAGACAGAGAACACTGTCACTTTAAATGTTGTGAATTTTAAAGGTTGCTTTTATTACAAGCTATGCAGTCATTTTTTGTAGGTGAAATTAAAGTAAAATAGAGGCTGCAGTTTGGCACAACAGCTTCAACCAATCAGAAGCGAAAACAGGTTCTACACAAACACAACTGTTGCACTTTGCAAATGCTAATCCACAGACACTTGAAGTACTAACACACAGTGCAACACTGCGGCTCTCTCCAAAGATAAGCAGTATCTAATGACTTGACTAAGCAAAGCTGCCTTAATCACAAAAGACTCATTTTGTTGCCAGGAGACACTTTGTAAGCAGAAAACACTGCAATCGATTTCCCTCTCTTTTGTCTCTCTTTGTTGCCGGTTGCCGGGAGCGCTGCCTGGCTCCATCAGCCAAAAAAAAAAGAAATAAAAGCTGTGTTGTGTATCACCACTTGGGCTCTGTGCCCTGCAGCAAGCGAGTCGGGGAGCCAGTGGGTCAAAAAACACATCTCCTCAATGCTTTCCTGCAAACAATATGTCCCAGTGTGATTAAAGTAACAAATCTGCTAGAAGTCCTCTGGCTGGGTTACAGAGTTGTACAGAAAAATTCGCCCTCTGTAATTACTCTGCTTACAGTCACACAACGAGAGGGAGAGTCGCCCTCTTATCACACAAAGTAGCCACAGTAATAAACAAATGGAAGGGACAGGTGGATGACTGAAGGGATGGGAGGTAGGAGCACGTGGGGAACAGAAGGAAAGGGAAAGAAAAAAGCCAAAGTGCACAGTCGCAGGGTTAAAGCGAAAAGACCAAGTCAGTCATAAATGTCACACAGTTATAATCCTTAGAGCACGGCCTCTGCAACTTAATGTAATGAGTCTTAACCTTCCACCAAAACCTTCTTATGGGATTTCACAGTCATTAACCCCACATGCTCAAACTGAAGTGCATACACTTCAAATTACTTAAAGGCTAAAGTAACCTTATGCCTACATTTTCTCCTCTGAGAAACTATTTTCTTCCCCTTTTTCCTCATTTCTTCCCATCACTGTTGCCCCCCCCCCCCCCCCCCCCCCCCTTTTTTCCCCCTCAATGCTCCCCCTCTTCATGTCTCCACAAGGGGGCAGTAATAAACAGAGAATCAGTTCATGCAGTGCAAAGATGCCAGAATTCTCTGGCATTACAGTTAAGACTTCATGTTTTTGTTTTTTGTGTAGCTCTGGGAGATTATCTGGACCCCAATGGATTTGAATTCACTTGCTTGTTAGTTGTCTGGTTTCAGGTGCGTCTATGATTGTTTCATGATCACTTCCAACACGTGAGATCAAATTATGATAATAAAAGCAATGACAGTAGTGGCTCTGTTTCTATTAGTCCTTTTAGGGAAATACACAACACTGATGACCTGATTTGTGATGGACAGATTAAGATCTTTCTCCATCCTAATGTTATATTACATCTCTGGAATAAGTCTGCATGTCAAGCTTGTTTGAAGTCACAAGCAATTTGTATGAAGACATTCATTCCCTTTAATGGAAAATATATTAAAGGAGCAGTTTGACATTTGGGGGTAATACATATTGACCTGCCTTCTTGAAACAAGCTGAATTAAAAAAAACGACACCAACCTTCAAACTGTCAGTAATAATTAAAGACGGAGACTGTACGTTTTTATCTTGGACAGGAATAGTCCAAAAATAATCACACTTCTTCGGTTAAAGCAACAATTATTTTTGAATAAACGTTATTCTTTTAACACATTCTTTGTACATATTGAAGAAGCAGAATATGTTTTTAAAGGGATCTTTATAAGTCAGATTTAGTCACTTTTTGACGAAGCTTTGCGCTGTTTTTTAGAGTCTTGTGCTAGGCTAAGCTAACTGGGTGAAGCTTCAGACTTATTCAGTGTAACAACTAGCAAAGACCTTTTTCATAGGGCTCATGTGTGTTCATGTGTATTCTTTAAAAGCAGGGAAGTAGAAAAAGACCTGTTGCAGATGCTGATCGGCAACCACAGCAGCACCATGTTTGGAGAACATTCAAACACAACGAGGTTCGGACAAAGAAATAAGAAAGTTGACACAAATTAGTGCGCACCCCTGAGTGCAAGACGTCATCATCTTCTTAAGTTTGACCCACAATTCATTTGTTGTCATTGAGAGAGAGACTTGTGTGGTAACAACACTTTGATATTTACATTAGTTTTGATTTAATGGGACAAAGGAGTGGTGTCAAGTTTCTCCTCAAGCTTTTTGCAAGAAAGCAAATAAACCTATTTTAAAAGTGTCGGACTATCTCTTAAATATATTTCCTCATCGGTGTAAGATGACTTCATAAATACTGAATCCTTCTTCAACAAGCTGAACATGCAGAACTTGTACTTTCTGCTGGTTTTGTTCTCATCTTTGTCCTGCTACAGTTTACCACATAAAAAACTGCACCCTCATAGCGCTGTTGATGCCAGATCTCACTCATCTTGTCCTAAATTTTTTCATGTGGGTGCCCTAACTCAGCACCTATCAGCTTCATGACAGTCACACAGCTCATCGCCCACGCCAAAACCAATTTTGGAACGCAAGATTTAATCCCTTATTCCTCTGTTGCGTTTTTCACTCTTGACTTGAGGGCAAAGTGAATTTGGCTTGTTTTGCAGTTTTTGTTTTTTTCCCCTGTCGGCGTCAAAACATCAGACCTGTGCAACAAATGGTTGAAGTTATTTTCTGCATCTGTACAAATCCAATCACAACAGCGCTAAAGGCAGATGGCTACATTCCCAACATGCAGAGAAATCCAATTTGGATCACTTCTATTTAAGACATATGAAAGAAAAGGTCAGAAGGTTATGAACCGTCCATCTACATGGATTAGTAAGGCTACAAAAGAAACGCTGGACCAGCTGTTGTCTGTCTGTGAGAACAGAAAAAGCCAATCCGAACTCAAAAACTTTGTGTGTTTCCTGGGAAGTGGCCCTAACCTTTCCTGGAGTCGTCTTTGGGAATAAATCCTGCATCTTTTATTTACAAATGCAACAAATAAAGTGATTACATCTGAGTCCCACCGGGTCACAAAGTCTGGTTTCCTGCTCCTGTGTACGTACGAGTCAGACATGAATTTGTGGATGTTGCTCTAAGCCAACAGCATCTGGCCCATTGTCTGCTTCCACGGCTGGCTGCCTGATTAGCTGCTACAGTATTGCAATGCAAGGCAGAGTGAATTAGCTGTGTGTGTGTGTTTGTTTATGTGTGCATGTGTGTAAAAGAAATGTGTGTGAAAGAGCGAGTGTGTGAGCAAGTGAATGAATGTGTTTGTCACGAGAGAATTTATGTGTGTGTGTGTCTGCTACTGTGTATTTATGTGTGAGTGTGGGTGGGAGTATAAAATCAAGTTCCCGGGAGTCTGCAGCTAAAATTATAAAAATTACACAATGCATCACAGATGGCAAGCTGGATGCGGAAGAAAACACACACACACACACACACACACACACACACACACACACACACACACACACACACACACACACACACACACACACACACACACACACACACACACACACACACACACACACGCTTGGGAGAGATGCAGTACGCCTTCAGCGGCCGTGCTCATGAAGGCTTTAATCTAATGTGTCTGTATGTGTGTTCAATATATTGCAAATCTTTCACAGTTTTTCTTGCTTTTACAGGCAGCCAAGCATCAACACACACGTGAACAACATGCACAAACACCAACACACACACGCACACACACCAACACACACAGAAAAAAATCCCTCTAAGATAGTTCTCCCACTCTTTTGACTTCCTGACAATCAATAACATATACACCACACACGAGTGGGGAGGGAGGTCAATGGTGTCAACACTGGACAGCAGCCATCCCTCAGTGTGACTGACACGGTCAGATTGATTTTAAAACACATGACATGAGGCTCAGCTGGATGGAGGCAGCTCCAGACTTGTGTAGGAGGAAATATGTTTCATTGATGACATTGTCAACACTGTCAGTCACTGCAAGAGGTAGAAGGTCTGAAGTGGCCATGACCTGTATTCAGTACCTTGACAAACTTTCCTACTATGTGTCAATAATGCAAACGCCACATTGTATTATTGATTAGTATAAAGCTAGGGAACATTTCAAAATGCTTCAAAAGGGGGGCAAACATCATTTTTTATCCACGATGATCGTCCTTTACTGTAGCTGTGAATGACCTGTTGGGCTTTTTTATACACATTAATGGATGGGTAGCATGTCACATTGTAGGGGGGGTTTTGTGTTTTTGCCATTACCTGTAAATATTAATGGACAAAGCCTAAGTGACGTCACCCATCTGTTACTGCAGGAGGCTTTGGAGTCCAATCCATGGCGGTCACCATGCTGGAAATGTTGTCTCAACCTATTGATAGACTAAGAGCTGAGGCGAGTTTTAAGCCTCTTCACAAACCCTTACACTGCGCCTGCCTGTCAGTCAGGTCAGCTACGCGCCTTATTGTCAATAATCTTTATCCTTTATAGAATCAAAATGGATGAGTTATAATAAAATTCACCCCGTGTAGTGTGTGCCTATTGGGACATTAACTAATCAGACCAATTTCATATTTGAATCAGGCTGTAAGCATGTTCATCTCTGCTGTAAAAACAGGCTTTTTTTGAATGTGACTCCCAGTGCTTCTTCAGCCAGCCCCCCCAAGTTGACACTTGACAAACTGCAGGATTTTGCACTTCTGCATCGACTTCTTTTTCCACATTTTTTAGGTTCCAGCTTAGTTTTTCCAGACTGTTATAAGAGGAGTGTCTGTTGACTGATAATGGCCTCAGATTGCAGTGGCCAACAACGCTGAATGTAAACATAAACACTCAACGTGCAACATCAAAACACCTCTACGTTTGCACCGATCATTTTTCTGAAGGGGATTCTACAAAACGAAGCGTCAAATAATCCAGCTAGACTAATGCTAAAGAGCACTGCTGTACTCCGCTGTTATGAATCAAACAACTTATCTACAACAACACCCACTGTCGCCTCAGAACATGAGACGCCTGCTCTACCAACTCAGCTAAACCAGCGCCCAAGTACAACCTCTTTATACAAACAGGGATATGTAAGATGTGCAGGAAACATTTCAGGCAAAAGAACGCACTTACCCGTGATCATAGTTGTAGTAATCTTGTGTGTAGTAGTCCTGGCCGGGGTCAATGCCAGACTCCATTGATAACTCCTGTGAAATGAGGAGAAATGATTATCTGCTTTCCAAACATGCACTTACATACACATGTACAAACACATCCATTGGAACACAAACCCATCCCTCAACAGAAGTGCTCTTTAATCTTACATTAAATGCACCCATACACAGAACAGAAAGAACTGAAGCACACACAGGAAGTGACAGAACAAAAAGAGAGAGAGAGTACCTCAGGTCTGAGCAGAGAAGGTCTGAGAAGCTGTTGTGTCTGCCAGAGGGAAAGAAACGCGGCGAGTGACAGGACAAATGAAAGAAGTTACTGAAGAATTCAGCACCAAAATGGTACACTGAAATGTAGAATCGGTACCAAACGTTCCTCATTGGACATTGTGTGAATGCACATAACTCTGTTTGCAATAGCTTCCGTTAAGTATTTTAGGCCCATTAGGAGGTATAACTCAACACATGTGTTTGGGGAAACAGATATTTAGCAAGTTAGAAGTCTGTTTTGTCACATTTGTGATAACACCATCATAGTGATTCATAATGAACACAAACATCTGGTGATGTTTTCCTGGCTGCATTTTTTGAAATAAAGATTATTACAGATAAAGAGCATTCTGCATTTCCAAAACTCCTTTTTTTTAACGGTAAGATCCGTTCATTGTTATAAGTTGTTGTTTTAACATTTAAGTATCACCATCAGTAAACTCCACATATGATGTATGTAGAAATTGGAAAACAGCCGGTGATGTAGACACAATAAATCACAAACAGTGCTCTAATTTATGATACTATGCCTTCATTATGAGAAACAGAAAAGAAAAAAGAAAAGACTGAAGGACACCACTTAACATCAGAGAAAAAGAGGTTAAAGTGAGTAACGCCCATGCTAGTGAGTACATACAGTGCACACGGAGAAAGAAACTTACCTCATGTTGCCCGTATCCGCGCCTAAAAGATCAAAGAGAGAAACAGAAAGAGCACTTACCAAGTCGGTCAAGAAAACCTTACGTTGAACAAAATCCTCCTGATGTAGATGTGTCGGTAATTCATGTCAGCACTTTGCTGTGTGTTTCTCTTACTGCAGAGGAAATGGGATGTCTAAATCAAGGCCCAGATGGAAGTGGCCGCTGGAAATGTATTTAATTTGACAGAATTTAACCCGTTTTGCAAGAAGAAAGTAAGAAGATGAAATATGTGTGAGTGTGTGTATGGGAGTGTGTGTATATTGGAGAGAAAATAGAGGGTTATGTAAGAACTTGGGATACTGATGGAAAAAAAGGGAAACTGCATTTGACCATTCCTGCACCATTATCATGATAATAGCTTCATAAATAATATTACCGTCATGTTTACAACTCAAATGAGCTCATCCTGTTAAGAAAACCATAGATTGAGTAAATACTACACACGACAATAACAAAGCAACATTTCAATTACTGTGAAAGTTGTGACTAGTTTAATGTGTGGCCATTATTCATTCGTGCAAGGCTCATTTTTATCAGGGCCAAGAAAACATGTTGTGCATAAAAGATTTAAAACTGTGAATGTAAACACACTGTAGAATAAATGATCATAATGTCGGTACACACTCCTGTGAACAAGCTTCAATAGAGGTCAGCAGCTTTATGTAATCATTTTGACCAATATGGTGAATAGTTGACCAGCTGGTTGGCACGGGGAAAGTTCATCAAATGTTTCCTCATAGAGAAACGTCTAGGAGCAGGAGAGCTCCTTAGAACTAGTAATAGTACAAAAAAGACGGTGCTCTCTGGGGGCGAGTGTGAGCAAAACTTGACAAAAGACGGGAGAAAGCCGAGGCACTCGTCTTTGGGAGAAAGGTTAAAATGCCTTTTATTAAATTGGCTTCAACACGTTTCAGCATCTACGCCGAAACATTTCTTCAGGAGAAAAAAAGGCTGAAAAAACTGTTTGTTTTTTTGTCAGGTTCTATTTCTAGAGCTTGCCAATTTCATAAAGGCATGTTAACCTTTCTTCTAAAGACGAGTGCCTTGGCTTTTTCTTTTTTCAAGAAACCTTGACTCATGAAGAGACTCCCAGCTCTCTAATCAACCCTCTGTGGTGTCTTATAACTTTCCAGTTTAACATCTTGATCTCTTGGTTTCACTTCTTTTATTGCCTCAGAAACTGACATTTTGGTGTTGTGTGCATGCAACAATTCCACTCACAATTTGAACCATCCAGAGAGAATGAAATGAATTTCAGAGATTAAAAGGTCAGAGAGAAGTGAAAACCTCTTTAGAAAGATGGACCTAATAATGAATTCCAGCCATATGTAGAGAAGGTTTGGACTGTTTGTTTGAGACACTCAGGACGTAAACAAATTGTACATTAAGAACAACATTAAGTTTGAGCTTGTAATCCTAAAAGCACATCATCGTTTTAAATGGCACTTTTAATGAAAACTTTAGATGTGATAAATTAAATTAAATCATATTTTCCTTCTAAGCAACATCTGTTGTATGAATTGAATGCTTCAACACCAGAAAAAGAGTCTGGTATTGTTTGAAAAAGTAGAAAAGAACTGTCATTTTCAGTTACAGCAGCAATGAGCAAACCTTCTTTCTGTCGTTTGACCTTTTTAACAGAGACGGGAGCCTTTTCTCTGTTTGTTTGTCTGCTTTGTCATCTCGTGACAGAAAGTCAAATATATCCAAAGAAGACATTCTCTATTGCTTATAAAAGAGACATAATTATATGAGCTCAGTAATATTACATTAAAATGTTTTGGTCTGACAACATCTTAGAGCTCGCACTCTCAACACGGTGTAGACAGCAAATGCTTTTTCAGGGACGAAACATCAGGACCGACTGTCTGGTACACGTAAGAAAAACAACCAGTGGTGGTCTTAGAGGCAGCTGGTGCACATTGCTTCTGCTCTTAATGCTAAGCTAGGCTAACTATTTCCTGGGACTATAAAGCTCCATATTTGCAGTGTAGAGGCACGAAACGTATCTCTCATCAAGAAAGCCAATAGGGACTTTCACAAAGAGCCAAAAACCCCCGAAAAAAACCCCTTTAAGCTCCAATCATCCACACTGACTGAAGACTGAAATTAATACACTGGGTGAAAACAATTTCTTTTCACTGCATATCAGATTTTGTCCTCCCAGCAGGAGAGTCGATGATAGGAGCAAATAAGCTCGATGTGATGTTTACAGTACTGTGAAATGAAGACTTACTGTTCTGAGAAAAACCAAGCAAGACAAAAGGGAGAAACAAGAATTGAGGGAACCGGCGAAATGGAGTGAGACAAAAGGAAATGTCAAAACATGCAGGAAAAACAATAATAGGTATAGCAAAAATCTGAAAGAAAAAAAGAGACAAAAATGTTCGTCCATGTGTCTTACTATGTTCCAAACAGGAGGTACTGTCGTGTGAAAACAAGGTAATAAGCTGGCCAAATGAAGATGTATGACAGAACAACAAACGGGGACTTTTAGAGGACACATCACATTCTCCTTTGTGTTATTGGAGCGCAAGCACCCGCACATTTTTAAACCACGTGAGCATTTCATTAAATACATTGAATCAGGCTATAACTGTGATTCTAAAGCACATACAGACACACACTTCAAGGAGACATGGTGGCCTTTCATTCATTAGATTATCTGCTTAAATAGAAGTGTTGAAAGAAGGACGGGTGGATGTAATGAGGGCTTATAAGAGGGTGAATAGAAAGGGTGATGAATGGAGGAATAAATGGATGAATACACAGATGAAAAGGTCGATCCTGAGGAGGTATACAGGTTAGAAGAAAACAGAATCTTTTTGTGTGTGTGTGTGTGTGTGTGTGTGTGTGTGTGTACATGCGTTTGCTCCAGAATAAAGCTGCCAGGAGAGTGTGCCCAGCATTGTGTGTTGTTTAATCTGGGTTTGTGTGTGAAGAATAACTCTATCTCTATGTCCTTGCTGCTGTGACAGACACATTATTAGGTCTTCTTGCAACAAAAACACACACAGAGAGATATCTGATCTCAGTCGTGCACACACACACGTGTACAAAAATACACACTTCTGACATGATTGAGTCTTGCGCTTTGTGTCCCCTTGTTCAGCAGTGTGTACGAGAAACAGAAAGACAGGAGAGAAGACATATTATTAGCCCTTAAAGGACTCCGAATATAACAGACTCTTCTCGTCTCTTTTCCTTCAACATTTTGTCTCTCCCTTCTCTCTACTGTAGCTCACTTGCGCTTTGCACACATTTGTAACTTCCTTTTCCCCCCGTTTTTCTCCAACTTGTTTCACTCTCTTTGCAGATTTCAGCGTGTTCCAACTCCACAACCCTCTCTCTTATATTTGTTTATCGGTACATTTTTCTTATCTTGTCAGCATGACATGTAGAAAATATCTTCAAATACAAGAATCTCTTCTCATTTCCAGAATAAACCTGTTTGAAAGGGAGGTAAGCATCAGTGAGAAGGAGCCTCTTTGTGTTTGAAATGTGAAGAGAGAACCTGCAGACAAATAGCTGTGTATACAAAGCTTCAAACGACTTTATATTTATACAGCACCTACAGTAGGATATAAGTCATCTGGCATTTCTGAGGTTCACATTTCTTGACTAAACCCACCTTGAGCAGATATACACCCAACGCAAAAATATTCCCGTAGCTTTTTTTGTGTGTGGAGGTTTGTTATGCTTTTTTACCAACACAGGACAGTGCATAGAGTTGGAAAACACAGAGAGAGAGAGAGAGAGAGAGAGAGAGAGAGAGAGAGAGAGAGAGAGAGAGAGAGAGAGAGAGAGAGAGAGTGGGTAGTGACATGCAGGAAAGAAGATGCAGGTCGGAGTCAAAACCTAGGTCGCCCGCTTCAAGAATAACAGCCTGTTTACATGACGCACACGAACTAACCTATCGGCCAACAGACGCCCCTAACTCCCATATCTTCTGTGCCATTTGAAAAACGTTGAGTCAATATTCAAACATTAAGGGCATACTCAATGTTTTCCATGAGTGCCATCACGGATAAGCATTGTAGCTAATCTCTTTTTTTTTTTTTTTCATTAAAACTGAATACAAAGTACAACGTAGGGTGTCAGAAATGTTGGTTCTGAACTCAGACAACTATGAAAGGTTTACAAGTCTTTCTCAGAAGTATGGTAATGTGTGTCAAACATCTATGACAATCAATTAACCCCCCCTCCAAAAAAACAACAACGAAAAAAACACATTTGAACAGAGACTAAATGTCATGGTCGGCCCAAAATTGTTACATACAAAGTCTTGGAGCAGTACATTTTTCTCCCTATTCAACATGTTTTTAAGACTTTTATCTTCTGCTGTCACTAGCAGAAAAAGCAAGAGATCCTCGGGTACTAATGGATAATCAGGGTTGGTGTAAACATTTTTTTTTAAATCAAACCTCGATCATATGGGCTTAAACCATGAGGGCCCTGTTTTCTTAGTTGCCCTCTTTCCCCCCAACACCCCTGTTGATATCTGTGCAGATTTGCAATCCATCCTTTAGTTGAAGATTCATTTTAATCTGAACCAACCTTAACCAGTCAATGAATCGATATTGTATCAAAGCATTGAAGCTAATGTGGCTAGCAATCCAATATTTTAGGTGTATACCGCTTCATTTACAAGTTGAAAGGACATGAAGCACACTTAAAATGATTATAATAAACCACCATGTCACATTCCTGCTACAGTAAAAAAAAAAGTAGATTAAATCTGGTCTGTACGCTGTGACTGGTTTCAACCTTAACTTTGTCTTCTCTTTAAAATGAATCAAGGTGAATTTGACTTCTTTGTAAGTCAAGTTAACTAACATTAAAATGTTCAAACAGTGAGAAGTGTTGGCCATACCACAAATATAAGAGTCACCTTGTGAGTGTGTTTGTAAAGATGCTCCTGTGTATGATAATGGGTCACAAAGATGTCGGAAGAAACCTGTTCCGAAAAACACCATTTGCAAGAGCAAATTACAATTTTCTGAAGCATCACGTCTCATTCTTTGCTTCAACTACCACATTTTCCATGATAATCTTCACTGAACCAAGGATCAAACCCATGACTTTACAATTATACAACCACTGCTCTCTCACCATGTCGTGCGACTGTGTTTCTCTGTTCAGTTTCAATTAAATACAGACACGCTTTGCTGAGTGTTTAAAACAAAACAGGATGTCAAAAGAAGTCTGTTCTCCGTGCAAGAGGACACAAAGAACTGAAGGGGAATCTGTCTGAGGCAATGAAGATACACGGAGAGGGTATGAGTGTGTACAATGACATGCAGCACGCTGAGGTGGAGAGCTAATCTTAACATAAAACATTTCCAAAGCAGTCATCTGAAACAGCAGCCCCGCAGCGCCGCCTGCAACCTGTTTGACGCAGCTCAGTGTACGTGTCGTCAGAGCTTTTCATACAGAAACTCTTGTGTGTACTATATATGTTTAATTTTTTGTGTTAGTCCGTTAGCTTTTCACAAATGTACAGCTCAACCAGAAAGGTTTATAGCTTGATCATTATTTCTGTATGTAAACAGATACACTGCTGAACAGATCACCATATCTGAACCATTGCTCATCATATTATGGAAGGGAATCTGACAAATCCTTTCACTGCTTCTTGTTTGATCAGGATTTGAAAGAAAATGTATCGTCCAATCCTCTATCTCAGTCTTGTGTCATGGTGAAACAACATCTTTGATTAACATATTTGATTAGTCTTGAGTTCATGTTTGAGACAGTTAAAGTTAGCATTTTACCACTACCTAGCCAACATTATGTTTTTTGGGTTGCACAATATGACAAGAAAACATTTGATCTACAATAGCTTGGAATTTACTTCTCCCGTCACCAACTGTTACATACGCTAAATAATGCTAATGTTAGCTGGTTGAAGGAATGTTCATGTTATCTTAGACATTTGAGCTCCCTACCATGAGCATGATATCAGAGGAAATTTGCTGAGTGAATGTGGTGAATCACAGACTGTATGTGTGTGTGTGTGTGTGTGTGTGTGTGTGTGTGTGTGTGTGTGTGTGTGTGTTAAATTGGCGACACTGCTTACAGCTTTACAGATTCAACTGAGAAAAGATCCATCAAGCTCTGTGTGATAGTTCAGTATGTGACATTACATATCCTCTTGTAATGTGAATCACTACATAAAGGCGCGTTTATTCAGCTGTATACATGTTTATATTATGATTGAACCCAGTTACACATCAGTGCCACAGGGAAATCTGCAGAATCTGAATCTGTATTTTACAATAAATAAAATATAAATGTCATTGTAAGAATCAATTCCCTTCCATCAAGCAGTAGAACATGTAACCCTCTTGCCTTAAGTAAAGGGATTTCCTGTTTTGTTTTGTTTGGGGGAAAAAGATAATCCAAGGAAAAGTGACTTCAATGCTTTGCGAGGGCTTGAGTGTTTATGTATGATAAGATTTGGCCTGGGAATGTTTTTACATCAAAATACAAAGCGCAACCTAAACAAAATCCTTACATTTTTTGAGTCATTTGTGATTCCTTAATGATGCTGGGAAACATTTTGTCTGCTGAAAAATGCTTTCACAAAGACCTCTGATGAATAAGCCTGACTACATTTTTGCAACTCTGCCCAACATTAAATTAGACAGTAGAAACAAACAGCAGGTGTTGTCAAACTTGTTCCAGTGTACATCAATGGAATAAGATTTATGTCATTTTAAATAAGAAATTTGCTGTAAAATGAACTTTCTCGAAGAGCAGACACCCCTTCAATTCTATAAATCCACAGAGTGGTTCCACTTGGACCTGATGTGGCTGTGTGACCTTCATAACACGCCTGATCTCACATTTGAGTACAACAAAAACGTTACTCAGGAGGCTGGCGGCATGACTCCCCTCTGCACACTTTTCATCAAGAGTAAACAACAGCAACAATTCCATCATTGTCAGTCAGGAGATGCTCCACTTTGCATTTATGCCCACAGCACTGCTGTTTCTATTCTGCTCCTCCCTGAGGCTTTCCAGGGGGAAGGTGCCGTTTAGATGCAGGACAAATGTACATGATTTGGGTTTCTATCTTACTACTGCTGCTGTTAATGTGACATGTGTCTCACTACTCTTCATTTCTAACCAGTATTTACCGGTACTAGATTACCTCTGAGTATAAATGTGATGAGTACATTATAGCAGTAAGGTAACAGATGCTATGAGGACAACTTCACCACTACATAGATTGTGAAATTACTGTTTGACTCCAAGTAAGCACCACATATTTTATTGAGAAAAAAAGCTCCTTCTGTACCTTTCATATCGATTATTTTTCAAAATATGCCACCATCGACTTCAAAGATGTTTGTTATCAGAACCAATAGAACAATCTCGAAAAGGTTTATAAAGGTTCAGCACATATTTTGAATATAAATGTCTAGATTAGTTTAAGATATGCTTTCCACTACAGCTATGCATCTAGCCACTAAATTCTACGTTTACTCCTTGAATAAACAAATATTCACATGAACCTGTTGAACATTAAAAGACAAATGGACAGACAGAAAACAAATGATACAATAGAGTAAAGAAAAAATAGAAATACGAGTTAATAAAAGACAGACAGAAAAAACAACCGTGTTAAAAACCTTAAAGGGCTAACAATCAATATGGAGAACTAGAGGAAAAAATAACTACTAACTTCATGAGTCTTTGACAGAAAGCTGAAAAGACCCAAATGGACTAACAAGGATGACACTCACTTAAAAAATGTAAAAATGTGTAATAGTAGAATAGAGAAAAGAATCAGTGTTCTGATATAAAAGTTGACTCTAAACGAGTGTTAATGGAAAAAAAAAAATCCAGAATGAAAACAATACAGTTGTAGAATAAAAATGCTTCAGCAAAGCTTTCGACCCTCAGAGAAAACTGGAATTCACATCCAACAAAATTCAACCCAATTTGGCAGGTTTCAAATGTTCTCTTCTTCTCCTCTGTTTCATGTTTACTTTTCACACCCAGTTCAGACTGTGCACTGAATCCACAGAGAGTAGCTACTCACAACAGCATGTGGGCCCATCTACAATCATGTGTCTTTGATTGATTATAATTTGTTGTTGATAAGATTTGGATTGCTTGGTGTGGATGAAAACATTTAATAATAGTAGTCAGGAAGAAAGTTAACGGGGAGACATTTTGCCACCTCTAATCATCTGAATGTACTGCTCCCATCTGCAGCTTTTTTAGCCAATTTTCCTCAGAATTAATTAACAAACAAGTCCAATGAAAGCTGTTTTGTAGGAAACTACTGTATAATAATGGCAGATAAAGGAGTCAGCCCTCGAAATGATTTCTTCAGCATTGAAGGAGGCTTTTGAATTCCTTTAAGGTTCCCTGAAACAAGACAAGACTTAACCCCTGAGGCTGGAAGACTACTGAAGATTTAAATAAAACGCACTACAAAATATGAAAAAAAGGTGGATCAATCACTTCAGATAATTGTGTTAGAAAAATGGAGAAATATCACCTTACGATATCTCCTAAAACATAATGTGATCTCCTGAAGTGGTGGTGAAGAGAGCAAAGGTCCACTACAGTCTGCTGAAGGTCAATGCTTTGTAGTAAGAAATAACAAAACCATACCACCATCCAGGCTCCAACAAGTCTGGATGTATTAATATTTTGGGAAATGCTGTAATATAAGTTGTCCTTTCCTCAGCAAAACTGGGGATGAACAGTAGAACGCTACTTGATGTTTGCCTTAAGGCTCGAGTGTTTACTGTTCTCCCTCTTTCCTGCACTCGCTCATTGGCTACTTTAGTACTGCTCCAAAAGTACTGTCGAAGTGGTCCAAATTTTTAACCAAGATAAGCAAACTTGATTGAAATCATTGCAACTTTTACTCAGCTTTCACTGGTACACGATTTGATCTGTCAGCTTTTAAAATGAGCAGATTACTGGGCAAACATTGGTACCAACCAAGGACCCAACATGTCAGTCCGATGTTCCTGTACTCTTAGTCCACCTTTAAACTGATGATTATTTCCTCTTCCTTCTTATACACTCTTTATCTTCCTCTCTTCCAATACCAGATAACAAGAAATGTTATAGAATGCAGAGTCACTTTCTCCCCTTCTCTTGTTCTGTTCACTAACAGTACCATCATTGGAGAAGAAAAGTCATTTTTTCCTCTTACTCATCCTTTATCTTAGGCCCACTTCTTTTTCTTCCTGTTCTCCTGTAGAAAACGAAAGTTGCAAGAGTACAGCCGCAGCACAGTGAAGTCACCAAATATTCAGAGCATCCCACTGAGCTATTTTAAGCATCAGTCCCTTGACAGCTCCACTGCAACCATGCAACAATGTCAAGAAATTGTTCTTTGTGCGCTCTCCACTTCATAAAGGCAAAGGCTAAAGCATTGTAGACTGAGAGGGGAATCGTTTCTCAAGCTCTTCCACGATGGAGTTCATTTTTGGGTTGGGCTGAATCTGTTGGAGTGAAAGATCCTCTCCTCCTCCACCCGCTCCTTCTTTAACTCCCTCTCCTCCCTCCCCTCCTCCTCCTCCTCCTGATGTTGTTAATGCATCCAAAGAGTCAAGAGAATCGAGAGAGTCCATTGAAGCGTGACTCTTTATGACCTTTTTGAGTGGGATCTGTTTTTGGTCAATCTGGCTGAACATGTTCGCCACAGACTTCTCAATGTCTGCAATGTTTTGGATGTTTTTTAGTATTCCTTTCAGCTCTCGTCGCGGAGGTTCAGGCTCCACGGGGAGGGGTGGCGGAGTTGGCCGGAGGGAAACAGGCCTCAAGGTAGGTGCTTCTGAGAGCGACGGGAGGACAAAGGTGGAAGGACGCAGGAGTGATGGGGACAAAGGGGGAGGGAGAGGTGGGGGAGGAGGTGGGGGAGGAGGTGGGGGAGGCATAGGTAGAGGAGGTGGGGGAGGAGGAGTCTGTCGTTCTGCATGGTTGGAGTGAAGTGGAGGGGGAGGAGGAGGGGAGGACGGGTGGCGTGGAAGAGGAGATGGAGGATTGAGAGGTGCAGGGGAAGAAGGGTGATGTGGTGGAGGAGTTAGTGGAGCAGGGGAGGAAGGTTGGCGTGGTGGTGGAGGTGGAGGGGCTGATGTGGTAGGTGGAGGTGGTGGTGGGGATGGAGGTGGTGGTGGTGGAGGTGGAGGAGGGGTTGATGGCGGATCAGGGATAACCTCTAGAGTCACCTGAAGTCTTTCTTCCACACACTGATTTCCTGTTAAATTGGCCCCAAATCGTCGCAGCACAGGAGGAGTTGGTTTGTGACTAGGTGGAGGTGTACCTCCATCGCTTTGAGTGACAATAATACTTGGGGGACCCTCTTTGATATAAACAGTTGGGAAATTTAGGGTGGCGTTATGCTTGTGATGCAGAGGAGATTCAGGAAAAACTGAAAGTAGCATGTCAGGCGACAAAGATCCTTGCGAGTCTCGGTTTTGCCTTTGCCTCATTTCTTGTAGCGCCTGTTGCTCAAACTGTCTTGCTTGTTCTTTCACCGTCAGCTTGGGCTCCAGACTTGGGCTTCCAAGTAAGTCTGAATCCAACCCCCGGTCAAATCCTGAATCAAGACCAGCATCTTTGCTGTCCTTGAATTCAGCCTTTAGAAGCTCCAGCTCCCACTGCACAGGATCCATGACCACTTGACGACGCATAGCGTCATACATCTCTTTTCGATGTAGTCTTGATGGGAGTGTCCAGCTGTGTCCACCCCCAGATCCCCACCCGCTGTCGCTGCCGCTGTAGCCACCAAACCCCACATCACCTCCAGTGGAGCTGAGTCTCAACCAGGCTTCACGAAGGCCATTCCTAGAAGGTGAGAAATTCCCAAGGAGATCTCGTCTCCTCTGGCTTCTCCCAAGAGTGTCAGGGCTACTCAAAGTCCCATCCTCATGGTAGATTGGATTTTTGATAGTCAGGGGGTTCTCATCAGAGAGGAAGGTAATGCTGGACTCAGACTTGGGTAGGTTGTGAAGTACCCCTCCATTAGCAATACATTGATGATGAGCAGCAATTGCTCGTGTGGCGAAATCTGAGATCAGGCGTTGGCGGTCACTTTCGTCCAAACTGCAACCCCTCCCACCAACACCGCCTTGGTTTGCCCGGCTAGTACATGGATGGAAGAAAAAAACGAAAAAAAGATGGAATGAAGGGAGAAATAATAAAACAAATGAATATAAAACAAAGAGGAGAGTAGGGTGGAATGAATGGATAATATGCGATCCGAACTAAAAGAAATGGAAGAGGCAGATAGGGACTGAATAAAATCTAAACGAAAAGAGCAGTAATGCAAAGTTGTTAAGAAACATGTTTTGTAAAGTGGAGAACATAAAGAATGGGATAAAGGTGGATAAACCCTTTGAAAGGCTGCAGGAGCTGTTTGGCAAATGAAATAAAAAGAGACTTTACATTAGGAGACAAATGCAGAAAGGAATGAGAGGAAAGCAAGAATATTTTATTTCAGTACTTTTTTCACCAGAGGGGCAAGAGATGGAGCATGAACAAAGAGTCTTCAAACACTAAGGGAAAGAATGAAAATAGACTTTAGGTATGTGAAAAGTGATTTACTACAAAGGCACTACTGAAACACAACTATAAACAATGCCAGATCTGTTGGGGCAAGGATAGACCGCCTGTGTGATGGAGTTCTGAATGATTATATCCTCACTAGGTAAAGGTGCATCAATCTGTGACATCTCTGTTAAAACTGCAAACTACTTTAGCACTCCATGTTACATTGCTGCCTTCTTCTGTTCTGAGGCAACCAATGCAATTAAACTAGACTACTAATCTACAACTGATCAGCTAGAAGCACAACTCGCATCTAGCTACACATCTCTCTGATCTATGAAGGTAAAATGACTCTGTACATCAGACAAGACTAACCACTAACAAGCACAAACACAAACACAAGACTAAAGCAGCAGAACTGCTACAGCATAATGTCAAACTGGCCAAGAATGTGAGGCAACATCCTACTCACTTTGGTCTGTCAGTCATGGGTAAAGGTGGACGGATGGGAATTAGAGAAGATGTACAGATGAATGCATCAGTCGGCAAGAGACGAGGAAAAGCAGAATACAATGAAAACAAGAATAATGTTAAAATGGTCAAAGTTGTGAAAAGAAAGAGCAGAAAAGACTTCTACTATATAACAATAACAAGCCACAATAAATGGGAAGAGGGAAGCGAAATGTAATCTGTTAGTTTTGCTATCTAATGAATAACAGAATGTCTTAAGGATTTCTTTGTCCAGGAAACTTCGTATTAGCTGTTTTGTTCAAGTGTATATGTCCTGACCTGTCATACCTTACACATTAAAAACATGAAGGAATTACCCTTTCACATTCTATGAAGGCGTGTTTATTTTTCACTTCTCATTATCGGTCTAGAAATAAAAGTTGCAACCATTCAAGTCATAACTGAATTACCATACACTATAGGTTATCTTTATAAGATAAGATAACACTTTATTGATCCCCAGAGGGGAAATTCGGACGCTGCAGCACCACAAAGACAAAGTAGCATCAGGAAGTACAAAAAATCTAAATAAAAACAGAATAAATAAGATAAGTACAAATAAAACAAGAGGTATTTACAACTGGAGTATAAACGCGTGAAGTGAACTATACCGGACAATGAAGACATTATGTGCAGTTAAAGTGGCAGGTGACTTGGTTTGATTATTTCAGTATTTATTCTCAAAGATTCACTGAAAAATGCAATTTCTTGATCCAGTGATCAGTTGTATAGAGAGGACATCACAACATTTAGAAAACCTTCACTATGCTTCATAAACTGAGATACAAGTTAACGCACACGATTAACAACTGTCTTACTGTTCTTCCTGATAACATAGAAAATTATTAATAATAATAATAATAAATAATACATTTTATTTATAGAGCGCTTTACATGGTACTCAAAGACGCTTTACATTTATTAGAAATGTTATTTTCTTTTATCTCATGGTTTAAGGTCAATGTTTTGAACAAGGCTGTGACCCTCATCAGGTATGCCTTTAACAACAGAAGTCAGTCCTCAGTAGAATTAATAATTAGGCTTTTTTTGTGCATCAGATGGTGAATGGAGAGGGTAAGCTTTCTTTCTACTGTGTGTGAATTATGTAAAAAAACAAACAAACAAACAAATCCACAACCCTGAAGTGGCAACGAAAGCACAAAAACAGTTTATGTTCCAGAAAACAGGCCTGAAGAAAATCTAATTCTAACAGTGTGGACCATGAATCTACATTAATATAAAGGCATGGTCCTTCACACCTACAGTTTTAACACAACACAAGGACGACAATTACATGTGCTGTAACTTTTAATGTCACTTTTCAAAGATGTTCTTTGTTTAATTTGCACAGAGGTGGACAGTAAATCCAAAAATTTAACTTTGTTGATCGTTAATCCTTTAACAAGGTTTTTAACTTTAATAGCCGTTAATCAGTTAATTCCATTAATGATGAACTGATGAACATTAACCGGCATTATCAAAAAACAACGGCAACATGAGCTTTTTGCAGGGTCAATATATCGAGTTCTTAAGAGTCCACGAAGACCTAGAAAACTCAAAATGACACACGTCTGTGTTGAAAATCTACACATAAAAGAAACTTTTTTGATACATCATCACTGTCTTCACTCAAGCGGCGCTCCAGAAGTACATTCATTTAGGTCAAGCAGCACTTAACAATAAAAGCGCCCGGGGCAGAGAAGGCGTTTTTGGCTCGTTATTCGAAAAGCTCTCTGAAGTTCAGGAGGCGATGTGCTCTTGCTTAGGTTGTCTGCGATCCATCTTACCATGATAGAGCAGGGTTTGGACTTTAAAGGAAACAGAATTTAAGACAACTTGATAGTTGTTTTCAAATTAACGTAAAAATATTAACGCTGATACTTAACAGATTAACGGACGTGTGCCCATCTCTGAATTTGCATCTAATACTACGTAAAGAAAACTCAGCTTCTAGCTGTTAAAAATCAGACTTCAAAACCAGATCTGTCAAGAGACCAGCAAAATGTAATTACAAGAAAGAATAAAAGAAGCCTGGAAAATCAGTCGACTGAGCAGTTTGATAATAGGCCTTAATTATGAATGAAAAAACTTTGAACTTTGCCAGATTTGAAACTCGTTTGGGATTCCTTAGCCCCTGTAAGATTGCAGTTCAACAGAAGATACACAGACACACAGAAGTATTTCATTAGAAATCACAAACTGCTTCCTGGTGTGCGCACACACACTCACACACACACACACACACACACACACACACACACACACACACACACACACACACACACACACACACACACACACACACACACACACACACACACACACACACACACACACACACACACACACCTTCCCCAACACAATTAAACATGCTCTGCAGCTTATCAATAGAATTAATTATTGCCTGAGGTGGTCTTTATAAATTACGGGCTGCATTTATTTCAATTATCTCATATCCAAGTTCATTTCCGCACACATTTTTCAGGATCATTAGGGCTGGTTAGACAGACACACACACACCCACAGAACCCCATGCACGCACGCACGCACACACGCATGCACGCACACACAGACAACCACACACACATTTTTAAGCACTTTTTGTCATTTGGAGATAGTTTCTACCATCTTGCATATGAATTGCGCTCATGTTAATGGGAATGGGAAGGCATATCAAGGACAGACAGAAAACTGGTGATGCATGTAATGCTGATAAGAGTTCCTCTCAACTTCTTGTTAACGCTCCAGTAAGGAATTACAAATGACGTATCCGTGTATTGCCTTAAATGTGTGTGTGTGTGTGTGTGTGTGTGTGCGAGAGAGAGAGAGAGAGAGAGAGAGACAGAGAGAGAGAGAGAGACAGAGAGAGAGAGAGAGAGAGAGACAGAGAGAGAGAGAGAGTCTGAGGTAGTTAAAAGTTTCAGATATCAGGTAACACAGTCTTTTTTCTTAGTCCAGTGACTATTAGCCACTTGATTAGACCAATTAACGAGTATAAATTGAAGATCAATTAAATTAAAATCTCAAGAAATTGTACAAAAATAAGGAGTCTAAGTGGTGTAGACTAGAGTCCATTTCTACATTTCTTTTCTAGGTTGCATGTATTGTCCTTCAGCCCTGATGGGGGTTCAGATGCAGGGCAGAATGAATGAAAAGACAGCTTTGCATAATCATCAAAAAGCTTGTTTCCATTGCCTTCATTTACTGTCCAGGGTTCATAGCCTTTATCATAATCAACAGTAGGATTTCAAAAACAAAGAAATGACTTGCAAAGGGGACATGTAGGGGTCAAAAGGAGGGGTACAGTGGGGTAGAGAGAGGGGACTGGGCAGGATGGTTATTTTGAATCATTCAAAATGCTGTTGTATGCTTGTTCACGTTGTCATTTCCACATAAAAAAAATAAAATGTTGGATTTTAACTTAAACTTCAGAACAAAACCTCAACAAACCAAGTCATACTGCAGTGTTCTTCGAAAGCTGATGAAGAAAAAAGGGCATTTTTAAGTCTGACTGAAGCCATCAGTCGATACCAATCTTTAAGAAAACTTGAGAGGCTGCGCTTGAAGTGAAAAACTGTTCTGTGTGCAGATCATTGACCTTCATGTTATCTTTTCTATAGTGAGGACATTAGTATGCATTACAACATGGGAAATGACAAGGAAAGAGCTGAAAGAACATCGCTTAACTTTGAGAAGATAAAATTGAAGGGTTTATCTTCAACTGTTAATGCATTCAAAATCAAAGCTTTGTTTGGTGTCGGTCTGATGTGGCTCTGTTTGATTAATCTAAGAATGTGTCGTACCGCAGCAATGTCAGTTTTATTTTTTCCCTCAAAAATGAAAAACAAAGGCAGAGAAATGTCTTTAGACTATAAACGGCTTAGAAGCTACATTCACATTTGTTTGAGGCTTCTCTAAGACACATTTTTACTCAAATGAAACATCTTAGCAAGTGCTTTCAGCTCAGGAGAACATTGGGAAAGTTTAGCTAAGTAACTTTAGTTTCAGAGATCGACCAGTGCTCGGCTATGCAAGAACACATTTATAAATCCTGATATCAGACATCAAAACAGAGTTACTTATGTATGAGTTTGTTTGAGAGAAAAGTCTTCAAAGGCTGAAAGTGCAACTACTTTGTGTCAGTACGGCCGCCTTATCAATTTCATATGAAACTTAGTCAAGACTTTGAAGAATCTGTTTAATGGCTGCTCTGTGTTAGAAAGCCTGTTAATGTGATTTTTAGACAAATCTTTAGAGGTTGTGAATACGTCATTCAGTTAGTCTAATTCCTCTGCTTTGGCTCATCAATGAAAAATGCCACTTTCACACTTCACTTACACGGCGTTGTCTCCCAGCTCCTCGTACAGGTTGTTGGCAGTGCCCCCCCCAGGTTTACCCGTTGGCAGGGCCATCTGGATGCGTGCAGTTTTGGCACACTCGGCTTGGCGTCTGGACACAGCAGAGAGGACACACACACAGTTTGTCTTCTAAAGTTAAAGCAGTGCGGGAGGACGTTACAACTTTTCAGGTTTCAGGCTTTCAACTGCAAAAACATTCAAATCTTTTAATCCTTTAAAGCATCTTTTTTTGTCCAGACTGATATATCAACCATTTAATGAGCTACAGAGCATTCTATCACGGACAGTCATGCTTCCCATAGAATTAAGTTTGTCTGGGGCGTCGGTGGCACAGTGGTTGGTGTGTGCGCCCCATGTGCGGAGGCTATGGGGCTCCAAGTGGACGGCCCAGGTTGAAATCTGACCTGTAGCTCCTCTCCCACATGTCATTCCCCCTCCCTCTCTCTCTCCCTGATTTCTGACTCTATCCACTATCCTATCTCTCCAATGGAGGCAAAAAATCAATCTTAACTGAAAACATGGAGAAAGAGAGCAGGGAACAACAATTGGGAAAGGAGCCACAGGTCGGATTTGAACCCAGGCTGCCTGCTTGGAGGACTATAGCCTCTGTACATGCGCTCACTAACCACTACGCTACCGGCGCCTCATGAGGTTTTTTTCTAATTTGGAAAATGTGCATAACTCACTAAAAAAAGATGGAGAACACTCTTTGCATATCATTTTCTGTGCAATTATTTTGGATATTTGTGTCCTAGTTTCATGATTCAAAAATGAAAATCAAATCTTGATTAATAGACAGTTGGTATTGTGTGCCTCTTTATAATAATGAATGAACATTAAAACAAGATAATGCATCAATCTGTGGTCTATATGCTGAACAGTGACCATTTAGCCAACAGATGGCACATTGGATTTTTGTTGAGTTTCCAAGATTCTCCTAAGACTTGTTTTTTTTCATCATTCTGAAGTCCCTGACGAAGCCTGGAGTTATCTACCTCCTCACAATGTTCCTGATGTTAAACTGTGGCATGTTGACACTGTAGAGCTATTACAGTCACGTTATTAACACAAGGAGAGAAGAGTGCAACTCTTCAAATAGATTCTATAATGATAGTCACACATTGAAATCAGAACTTTTTCATTATTTTTTTAAAGCTACTGCTTATGAAAAGGAAGGATGGTGGATTTGATCACTCCTAAAAGAAGCTGTTCTTTTTTTATAGAAGAAATATTTGTCTTGTCAAAGTGAAATAGTCTAACTTTAAATAACTAACTTTCTTTTCCAGTCAATATAATCATGGATAAGACTCCTACATGAAGACACACACACAAACACCCACAAACAGACCGACTCTAATAAAAGCCTCAGTCTTCTGACATTTACTGATTCCATGTTCTTCAGGAGTCATTTGTTTGATTGTGCACTGTCCTTTCTGTTTTCACTGCCCTTCCTGGTCTTCTTGATTTTATTGTACAATGAAAGTCAACAGATTCATCAGAGTGAAAGGTGTTTAAGACGGCCCCAAGGTTACTATTCCAGCAAGAGAATAAAACAACAGTACTCACTCTTTAAACCTGTTGTGGTCGGACGCAGCAGATGGCAGGCAGGGAAAGATGGAGACAGATTAGTGATTATTTGAAGCATAAATCAAACAGTCCTTCTGTAACAGCCAGGTTTTCTTTTCTCATTTCAAAGCAGGCTGAACAATAGTTAGCAACAGAGGCTAGTGATTATGACACTGATGATTACTACTCTGTTTTTCTTTGAGATCGCCTCTCCGCTCTTGTCCTTTGTTTGTTATTAGTCTCTTTTTCTCAGCGGGATGAGGAGCTCACTCCAAAACCACTGATCTGGCTTAAATCTGTGTATGTGTGTTTGTTGATGTGTGGTTGGGAGATGGATAAAATTAATGGCCTTTCACGGCGGTTAGCTAAACAAACTATTAGAATTGGCGCTGGGGGACAGGCTGCCATGCTGAATCATCCGGGGAATTGACTGGCCCAGGTGATAAAATGATGAATAGTGCAAAAGGACGTCCTGTGGGAGAGACTGCAGGCTTTGTCTATTTTTCTGACTGTCGGGATTCTCTTCACAGAAATTCATGAGTTCTCTAAATGGCTTGTTATCTTTTTTTAGCCCTCCTATTTAAAGTCAAATGCTGCTTCTTTTTCCTCCAGTGTGTTTAGAGGACTTAAGCAGCACCAAATTGATGTTGAAGTTGATGGTTTCACTTCAAGTGCAGTCATGTTGTCGGCTAGAAGGGTGGGTAGAAGAAGTCACACAAAAAGCACATGATAAAGAACATTCAGAAGATACGAATCTTTGATGGGCTACAATAGATGAAATAGCAGCCTATGAGGTCTGCACAATGCTCTCACACCTTGTGCATTAATGGGCGGCTTTGACTTTGTTTGGACTGAAACATTTACTGGTCAGTCTGTCAATGTTTCCTTACTGTACCTCCCTAGACTATCAGTGGTAGTACACTGTAAGCCAATTTGTCATTGTTACAGTTTCATCTTTAGATAAATCACTCAGAAAAAAATACAAAAAGGTCTAGAGTTTAAGCAAATGTTACTCACTGGGAGTGAAATAACTGCGTTAAAAGGTATTTCCAGTTGAAAGTCATCGCACTTGGAAGATTTAACGACATAATTCCAAGAACTACAGTTCCTTGTTCATCATAATGACCGCCCCTTAGAGCTAAGGTGTGGCTTAATTAAGTGTTAATTAATGAAGTGTCTTTCTTAGTTTTTGGACAACAATGGAGGTCAATTTCGCAAAGCAATACTCTGTATCAGGCTTTGGCGACACAGGCAACAGTTTTAAGTAGATACGTATCCTGTTGGTTTTGTTCTCTCGACGGGTTTGTAGAGTACGAAGAAATTTAGACTCCTGCCAGCCTCATCCATCAAGCTACTGTCAGGTTCTCTCAGTTTGTATCACTTTGGCAACCCTTGTTGACAAAGCAGTACGTGATCTTGTCACGTACATGCATAATGAGTATTCTCATCCTGCTGTCTTTTGACTGTAAAACGTGTCACTCACTTTTTTACTTTTTCTGTGGAAATTGTAAACAAAGGCTCTTCAGGTCTGCATGCTATACATCGCTGCATTTAACACAGACTCCATGGAACCAGCAACAATCATTGACAATATATATATATATATATATACAGTAATAGTCTTCTAGCTGAGGGTCTTGTTTGCTTGAGGCATGAGTATACGTTTCAGTCTATTTCAGAAGCAATTCCAAACTAGGTTGAAAACAGGGGGGCTGTGATTTCCTACAATCTCCTGCAAATCCAACAGTGCCTGATTGGAGTGAAATAAACTGTACTATACATGATTTGCACTTACTGTCTGTAGGTGATGATAACGACCAGTATAGCAGGGACACAGCAGATAATAATAATAACCGCCAGAGCCAACAGCGCCCCCTCCGTGTAGCCCACAGACTGCACAGCTCTCTTCACACTGGTCACCAGTTCAGGGGTTCGGATCTCCAGGATCCGTCCACCGGGAGGGAGGAAGGGCTGGAACTCCTTGTTGATGTCCAAGAGTTTACCATCGAGAAACCTTGGGATTAGAAAACAAATAATAACTGAGTTTATTAAAGTATATTTGACCTTATTAAATTACACATGAATCCAATAGTTTCAGTGCAAGTGTTGCCAAGATTAAAAGGGTGTTTATGAGTTATGTTTGGGGAAAAGGCGAGGATTCTATGTCAGCAAGATGTCAAAAAAGGATTCATGCAAAAAAACTGGTCATCAGGTCAGCGAGTCTCAGGCTAAAGTAAAACAAACATACACCCACACTGCTAGAAACACATCACGAACTGAACGAAGAGCTCCTTATTTGTTTGCATCCTTAAAACAGCTCTCTGTCAAAGTGAGGACGGACAGAATTAAGCATGAACTTGTCTTCCTCCGTGGTTAAGCTGACAGAAAGCTTCAAAAAAGTACTTAAAAACTTCTGTGAATGGCAGCACTCCAAAACCCTAACTTCGGCTGATAAATATAGAAATTAATTAATTTCAGAGCGTCTTCAGTTAGGTCCCTGTCCTATTCTTTTTATATAAAGCTTTTGGAGAGCTGCCATTTCACTTTTTGTGGATTTGTTGGCAAAGTTCGTACTTGTGGAGCTCCTGCCTGGATACAGCTCTGTTTGTCAGCGGGTCGATTGCGTAAATCATGAGGTCCGACTTTGTGTAATCTTCCTGCTCCATTCCATCACCGTGGCGACGGGGCCCGATGGTTTCCACAACGACCTTTGCACCTGGTATCTGCTCCTGGATGTAGCGTTCCAAAATGCTGAAGAGGGAAAAGAAACGTGATTTTTGGCAGTAAAATGTACATTTATGTTTTTGCATGTTCTTTGAAACATGCAGAGACAAAGGACACACACCAAATGTTTTTTCTCCGCTTCGGCTAGACAGACTCATGCTGTGCAATATTGATTTGTCTCCCCCCTGAAACACCTGCGCACTACAGGTATTGTCCCACTGTGATGTATGTACCGGTATATGCCTGAGTGTGTGTGTTTGTTTGTGTTTAAGGAAGAAAGAAAGAGTCAGGCAGAGAGAAAAGGTGATAAGTGCTTTGAAACACATAGCCCTGCAGAAATATCACAACATACATAATGGGAAACAAAGTCTGTGTTTTAGTTTGAACACTGTGCATTTCTTTACATAAATAGAAATATATCTGCCAGACTGTGGAGAGAGATAATATTTCATTACTTCTACATTCAAGCAAACTCTTCAAACAGGCGGAGCTGAATCAAATGTCAGAGTATGTGACATTCAAAGCTCTTACTGTGGTGTTGGTAGTTCATGTTTTTTAAGGGCATGAATCGTTAATGTTTGGATATCCAAAGAAAACATGTAAAGCATATCTAAAACAGTTTGTGTTTGCTTCAAGGGGCAGGAGGTAGAGGGTTATAGCACGGGATTATGGGAAAAAATAGCAGGTAATATTAACATGCTGGAAATTAACCTCAAACAGATATATCCTCATATCTGCATACAAGGATGTGGGCGTAACCCTGGGCCTGGCTTGGCTCAGGGTTGGAAATCAGCTTTTTTTGTGACCACAGATCAGGTAATGCATCTTAATTTGTCCCGCTTGTTCAAAGTCAAAATGGATCAACCTGAACTTTTTCAGATCGATAAATCCAGATTACTAGTGCACTCAATGCGACTTCATCCTACATATTTTGTCCACAGAGGGCGCCAAAAGCCATACAAAAACGATCAATTGTGACAGTTGCTTTGAATTGAATATTTCATGTTGGATATGAACAGCTTTTTGGTTCAATGTTTTTATTTTCCACAACTCTTGAGTCTACCTCATCAACTCTGTCACGGTACTGTAGCAGTACCGCAATTCAGCGGAAAAACAAACGGAACAAAAAAACGTTTAAAGTATCAACATCACTGTAGGAATTTAGTTTTTGTGAGACTTACTTAAAAAGTTTGATTACATTCTGTCCCTGTAGTCCTGAATCCATCCCTTTGCTTTGATCAGGATTATCCAGATTTTATGGATCGAGGTTTTCCTGATCCTACTCAGAAGTTTGGAACAACACAAACCGGACGTCTTCTCAGGATAAAGACAATGACTGGACCATGCTTTACTCTGATCAGATCAGGTAAATAAGGACAAACATTTGGAGGAAATATAAAGATATACAATTAGCCACGACTGTGACCACGTTTTGTTTGTTATGTTGTTAAATTAAAAAGGGGCCGTTGTAGGATCAGGAACTGGGCTCTAGCTGTGCTGGTCTGATGATGTCCCGGTCACAGTCCCAGTCCCAGTGGGAGTTCTAGATACAAACAACTTGGAGTTTTTAAACTTTCTGGGACACTTGATTATGATAAACCTCTATTTTTAAACGCAGCTCTGTTTTTGCTCTTTAGCAGCTCTTGTTGATTTCCCCATGGTAGCAATTACAGCATCTGTCTCTCCCATGAAGCTAAATCAATACAGAGGAACCTCTGCTTGATAAAACTCTCAAATATGAAATCTGCATCAGATAAAGGTTCAAACTTTATTTCAGCACTGCATGACTGTTCAGCACTTATTAAACAACCAATTTATAACTGTAACAATGACTATTATTTAAGGGCTTAAACAATGACTAGATGCGTTTTGTTCTATTTATGTTGGATTTACTAACATATTAAACTGCATCCATTGCTGTCTGTTTGCAGTGTTGATGCTACATGTTGAAGTAAAGCTGCCTGCGGTAAAGAAGGAAGGGAAGTATCAATAATAACGCTGCAGAGGGCAGATGTATCACCCGGTTCGAGAGTATCTGTCTGTTTGAGATGCTCTAAAAGTCAAGCAAACACAGAGAGACTGAAGTCAAATCACAGGTCAAACAAACCCCTGACATTCTATTGGTCGGTGGATTTCAAGTGTACTAAAGGCCTGTTCTGAGTGAACACTTTTCCCTTTATATTATTTGTTGGTGCAACAACCCCGCCAAATCCCCCAACCAATAGAATGTCAGGTGTTTGTCTGGCCTATGATTTTGGGAAGTGAGAAGTGTGAACTGATGCTGCATTCAGGTGCTCCTCCAATGGTACCAGTTTCCAAGTTGGGAAGTCGTTCTTCCGACTTCAGTTTGCTCACGTGCTTTCAATTCGGAATGACAGAATGTTGTACCAAAGGACAAACAGTGTCGATGCGACAAAGACGATGTGTGGAATATCAGTGTGCAAAAAGCTGATGTGCAGTACGTGAATTCAAAAAAAGTATCTGAACATGAACAAAACTGATTTTGCCCCCCATGTGATGACGAATATAATGTCAAGTCGGCAAGTCGGGCATCTAATTATTTCCCGATTCCGAGTTGTTGTTCAGACTTGAGCAGGTGTTCATGTACATTTTCTAACTCGGAAACTCGTTTTTTCCAATGTGTCCGACACCACATGTATGCAGGGTGAGAGCAGGGATACAGTTTCAGTACGAGCAGAGCAAATCAAAGAGAAAACAGGGGCTTTATGAGTGTAGGGGAAGAGTTTTGAGGGGAAAGTACGACAAAATATGGACGTTATTAAGTCATGCCTTCAGTCATGCAATTAAAAGACGACACTCTTGATAAAATGTACAGGGGAAACTGCACAATACCTGCTTACTGCCTTAAATTGAAGAATGTACGTGTATGCATAATGATATAATGCTTATTTAATGCTTGTATTGGTAATTAGAGTCCGTTACCTGAGAAGCTTGTTCTTGTTTTTCTCCACGTAAGTTGGCGGCACATTCGATACGACCACCTGCATGTCCAGCTGGTTCACCACCGACACCTTTACAAGAAAAAGATATGGAAATAAAACTCAATACTGCATTTATATTTAGCTTAAAACAACAGTTTCAGCTGCTAGTTTCTCAACTCAACCTTATCTAATGGCACATTTACTGCACCACTTGAAAAAACAACATCCCCAATCAAGCTATGCATCAACAGAATTTATTTTGACGTTTTTAGTTGCCTCAAGGATCCACTGAAATCCACATCCTTTGTTTGTTTGAAAGAAAATGTGAATGCAAGATAAAATAAACCTCCTAATAGAACAATTATAAACCTGTCTCTGATGTCAAAAATATACACACCACTATCTCCGCCTTGCTGCTGTGTCCTTGACCGTAATTGTCTGTAGCGACGACCTCAAACTTAAAATACGACCTCCTCATGTTGCGGTACATGATGGCCGTCTTCACCACACCGCTGTACGGCTCGATGACAAAGCCGTCTTTGCTGTCTTTAGTGTCTTTACCAGCAGGAGGGGGGATGATGAGGCGGTACATCATAGAGCTGTAGTTCCCCGTGTCTCTGTCCAGGGCCTGTGAAATGAGAACAACACGAATGACTACAGTGTTATTATAATAATCATCATCATTATGACTCCACAACAATATCAGCAGCTTAATCACCATTTTAATGAATTCTATTATCATTATCATCCATGCAAACAACACTGTGATTAAGTCATTGTTGCGATTATCTTAATCAGTTCTTCGGTCTGTGGTCATTTTCATGATTGTGATCAATTAATCCCAGGTGTTTGAGCAGCTGATCAATATGCAGCTCTGCCGTGTTTATGGATTAGTTTAGGACTGATTTCCTGTTTGTTGTGTATTTCTCATTAGAATTCTTTTTCTTGATCTTTTTCTCATGTTTTTTAGTAGCAGTACTCTGCCTCACCAGTGGGGGGTAAAGAGGAGCTCTAGGTCGTGCGCAGGTCTATTCATGTGTTCTGTTCACGCACGTTCATCCAAACCTCACACTTCCATCCACACGCAGTAGCACTCTCAGACAGACATTGATTTATTACTGAGTCTTAAAAAGAAGGGCCGAGAGTATAGAGTACAGATTCAGCTCTGAGGCACCCTCCGCTTCAAAGGTAATGCTATGATGGCAAGAAACAAAAACAGAACAAAAAAAATCTATTTTATCGTATGGCCAGGGAGTAAAGAAAAAAAGAGCGAGGACGAAAGAATAAAGGAAGAAAATGAAATAGGCTCATGTATATAAAAGAGGAGGGGATACAGGAGGACTGAGGGAAGAAAGGATTTAAAGATCTTTTTGTGTGTGTTCTTTCTTGCAGAGGTAGGCTGGAGTTACTTTTCAGCAATACATTACCACCTGCAGCTCTATAAAAGAAAGACATTTCAACTGCAAAGGCGTAAGTGTGTCAGAAATCAACATGTATACATTTTCTATTCTAAGCTGGACAAGTGTTGTAACTAAGTTTAGTTAAACCTACCGCAATGAGTTTTTTAACTGGTTGTAAAACAGCCTCAGTGTAATACTGATGCCTTTATATATCCTATTAAAAGAGTAAAAAGACTTTCTCTTTCTGTAATATTACATAATCTGCTACAATTCTCGATGTCTTTCATCTGGATCTGACGAAGCAATTAACAGCAAACGCACAAAGAAAGCCTTTGTTTTCATTTGTGCAGGCAAAGATTGATAGTCAGTGGTATGAGAGGGAGGTCAAATGGAGCAGAAGAAGATTTATACGAGGAAAATACAAGTACAGGGCAGCATCAGCGAGGAGATACAAAGCAGGTAATGACAATAATACCGCACAGCTGAGACACAAGGCAAGACTGGTTAGATTCAATCATAAAGTTGGTTGTCATGTGACAGTTTTTTTATAGACATAGCCACAAAAGAATATGTATATATACTCACGCTACGCATCCTGAAAACTACTGTTAGAAAAGTTTTCAAGAGAAGTTTCATCTTCCCTTCAGCAAAGTGCACATGCTTAGCAGATCAGGAGTTCTGTCAACATACTGTATACAACGAAATGAAACTGCTGCACAGACGCATTAAGAAGTTTCAGATATGGAAGCTGAAGGGTTTACAGAATGAATGGATTTAAGTCTGAACTGTTTGAAAGGCTGTTCTTTTAACTTGCAATCCTACAATTGTCATTTGAAATAAAGTGGTGCGACTTTGCACTATGCAAGCATTGTACTGTTTAACAGCAGAGTGTGCAGATTTTTTTACAGCACTTTTTTCCTACCTGGTCTGTAATCAGGACACAGCCTCTAACTTTTTGAACTACACTTTGCATTATGATTTGATTTAAGTGACAGCTGGAGGTGGTTATTGTATTTTATATTGCTGTTGAACAATGTTAAATCCACCATTAAAACATTACAGTAAAATAAAATGGTTGTAGCTGGTGTAACTTTCAGCAGTTGCGTGACTCTTTTGCTGCCCAGTTGTGTTATCTCACTTAATATATCGTCAAGTTATGAACTGATGATTAAAACTGGGCTTCCTGGATTGTTTTCCGTCTAGTCATGCCTCCAGCAGCACATCCCCACCAATGTAGGGCTATTTTTGGTTTGAACACCCACTACAACGAGAGGTAATTTAAAGAGTAAATTCCACACTCCTACACATAACGCGCTGGTGGTGGTGGGAAAAATGGATCGTCTTAGGAAAAGAAAGGTGGAGTGAATTTGATTTGAAAAACAAACAAAAAAAAACCTTTAAGGAATGGTAACAAGACGGATGCTAATTTTAAGACCGATCAATATCTGTGGCATCCATCAGGGATTTAAAGACCGAAAGTCAGACAGATGTGATGGAATTAGCTACAATTGAGACAAATAACTGACAGTGAGAATGCACATGCCTCAAACTTTCTCTTCATTTTTCATCCCAGACTTTCTTTCATCTCAACGTTTGCAAATGTGCCGCCAGGATCGCTGTCCGTCTTCCTGGTCGAATCCCCCCACGTCTCGTCTCTAGCCATTGGTCCTCTCATGAATCATGCATGCGTTACCTGCCTTCTTCTGTCCGCTCGGTTTGTCTCTCAGCAGGATGCCAGTTATCTTTATCTAACTATCAATCCTCTCTCTTCCTTTCACCAGATCTATGAGCTCTCCCTGCGGTGTTCGAGCCTACTAGCAGACTATTAGTCCTCCCTGTCAGGATTCTCGAGTATTCAAAGAGGTCAGGCGGATGGGGAGGGGGTCATTGTAAACCAATTCCAGCTGAATTCAAATATAATACTCACCAGAGGATTTATAATTTGAGATACTTCAGAAAAAACGAAAATACACTTTATACACTTGTGAAAACACGTGTTTTTTTAGTGTGACTCTAACACTCTCTCATCTTTATGTCACCCTCACTGAACGTAATCTAATGAAACAGGAACATCTAAGAATGATCTTAAAGAACTGTAATCAAATATTAAAGCACATACCCTGCCTGTGTCTCTTGTGGCATTGAGGCTCATTAAAACATATTGCTGCCTCTCATATAGAAGAGCTGAAAGTGAAAGACTGTGTGACCCATTTCTGGTCCTGAAGGCGTTTAAATAATAAGCTCAGGTTGTTTACACTGATACGCAATTCTCCTGAGATTGGTAAAACGGAAAGGGAAACAAAGATATGTATCAATTAACAGAGAAAGAGGTCGATGTCGAGGGAGAAGCTGAGAATAATCTACAACTATTTCATCTATTGACTTAGCAGACTGAATGTTATCTCTCTCAATAACAAAATGCACACAGGCACTGTACGCACTTTTATACTGTGCAGGAATTCAAAGTCTTACAAGACACACACCCTTACATTACCTTACTTATATATGGTCTGTTTATGGGTTAAATTAAATGCTCATTAAAATCTAACTTATTGTGGTCTCTAACTGGTTCAGATAGAATTCTACCCGACCTACAAAGCCTCTTTTCTAATCAGCTCCACAAGCAGAAACGTGCTTTTGAACAATGGAGAGAGGTTAGAGCGCAGAAAGGTTTCAACACTGATGCAAAACTGGCTAAACACTGAAGCTTCCATGTTCGCGACATGGCAACCTGAGTGCGCATCGGCTCAAGGGAGGAGGAGGGTGCAGGTGGAGAAAGCTTTTTTTTTTCCAATGTTTTGATTTTGGACTGCAAGTATCCATTTTAAACGCTAGAGTTACATATTGCTGCTTAAATGCACACAGCTTGTGATGCCCCACTCCCTACCAAAATCTTTATCCGCAGAATGTTTTATTAAGGTGCCGAAACAGCTAAACTGTTTCTGTTATCCCAACAGGAGAACCTCAGCTACACAAAACGATTAAAGCAACGGCATTAGGAGGTTTATACAGTATTTAACATTGCACCACAATCAACACATATTAGTAGAGCCTTAACAGCGGATGTATCTCTCTCACTCTCTTTCACTCTCTTTCTTTCTTACTGCACAGTTTACAGACACTAAGTGTAAAAAGCAAGTAAAGATTGTTCACTAGTTATCGATCATAGATGGCAAATATCTCTATCCTCTTCACCACCACCAGTGTCTAGACTCCATAGGGGGGTATCCTATCCTGCGTCGGCCTTCATTACCCCTCTGAGTACATGAAGTCGTCTCAAAGGAGTCTAGTCCCCCAAAGACTGTGCACATTTCATTGTTAATAAATAATTGTTCATTCTCAATTAAGTCTCTCCTGATTGAAATACCGGTACCTTGGAGGCCTGCCTGGGTATAGACTGGGGGGGAAACCCTGGAACAGCAGAGCAGGCGCAGCAGCAAAATGAAGCACAAGGCAACGATTGAGATCTGTGGCAGCAGGCATGCAGCCAAAGATTGACCTTGATTTAAAGTATTTTAGCGCATTGGTGCCACCCATACTTCTCTTCTTAAGTAAAAGTATTTCTTTATGTGTTTTTACATAAAATGTATCCCCAGTTTGCATGCTTTTACCTGTACTTGCAAGACAGAGGTGAACGTTTTGGCGTCTTCTGCAACCCCTCCGAGGTAAAGAGACCTGGTGAAAACCGGTGGATGGTCGTTCTCATCCTGGATGTCAATCACCACTTTGGCTGTGTTGGCTAGGACACAAATACAAACACAAGTGTAACAAGTTAGAGTTTGGTATTAAGCATAACTAAAGGTACAAGATGGCAGCTTCCATGAATCACAGACAGGTTTTTTTGGTAAACAGACTTTGGCTCTGAGGCAGTGGTTGTAATGCAGTACTTGGTTGTTGGTCTATATTATGAAGGGCATGTACTTTTGGAAACACTTTTATGTGGTATGGAGCACATAATTTAAACTTATGATTTTTCTATTTCCTTTTTTGTCTTTAGATTTTGTCAAAAAAAAGTATGCATTTTATGAAGGTAAGACACCTTTACACCTTTACTGCAAGCTTTTCCTTTGAACTTATCATAGAGCTAAAGGAATCAAAATAGAAAACAATAAAGAAATTAATAATTATGTATTAAGGCCTTGATGTATATCACCTATAACCAATACGAGCCATGCTTTCATCCACAGGCAGAGCTGCACCACAGCAGGCCTGCAGCTGTGAACCTGCAGTCCAACCTGTCTCACACATCAGCAAGAAAAGCAACAGAAGACTCCAACACTTGGATCGATGCACACATGACATCACATATTTACAGCTGACCCCTGCCAACTGCAGATCAGTGAGTAGACTGCATAGGGAATCGAAAAACTACAAGTCTGTCATGTGGAAAATCCCAAACTGTTCGAATAATTTTTGGTTTAAAAAAAAAAGTTTTCATGCAGGGCACGACTCATCACAAAGGATTTGATGTTGACATAATAATTCAAAGGCGAGACAGTGGAAGGTAAAATGTATTTTAAGCTTATTTACTAGAGCTTATCAAAAACATTTACAAATTCTTAAAAAATAACGCTACGAGAAAAATTAGGGGCTAATGAATGTTTAAGAACGCTGCATTGCACGCTCAGTGCCAAGATTGAAAATGTTTCTCATCAATGAAACAGTAAGAGATGATTTGAATTAAACACAAACTGCAGAATACTGTGCCAGTGAGCCTCCGTCATTCATATTCAATGATTTCAGCTTGGACCGGCTCTCATTCAGTCTTATCTGGCTGAAAACAGGGAGTTTGTGAATCACACCCACGTGAAACGGCAACACAAAACAACAACAGAACTCAGTAAAAGGGTGAGTCATGTGTCAGAAAGAGAAGGACAAATCCCAGGATTGTGAACGAGCTCAAGTTTTTAATCCAAGAAAAAAGGACGGAGAAAAAAAATCTTATGAAGAACTTAGGCACGTAAAAAGAAAAACCATACAAGAAAATGCAAACATTAATCTGTTTATCTACAAGAGTCAACAAGACTCGGCACTTAAACGTCTATTTACGATTCCAACCTTGACTTGAGGTAGAAAACTGGATTAAGACATTATTAAAATGCTATTGATTTGTTGCCTGATTAAAAAGCGTTCCGAAAAGAATTGATGGAGATTTGCTAATGACTACAAATCATTTGTAGTTTTAATCTCTGCAGAACGCTTAAACTCAAATAGCGGGAAGAAAAGAGAGCAGCATGTGGTAAACATTATAATTAAAGAAGAAAGAAGGGACCCTAAGAGCTGAGCAGCAACTAAAAGAATGAGGATGTGTCTTTACAGGGAGAAAGACAGGCAGAGACAGAAATGGGGAGAAGAAGGAGAACAAGAAACAGACAAAGAAGGAGAAGAAGAAAAATACTTGATTTACATAATCAAATGAAACAGGCAGACTTGTAGCGTCAAAAACACATTCCATTCAGACAATTAACACTCAGCCAAGACAAAAACTGAACCTCAGCTCTCCCGGATCAGACACACAGCACAATATTCCCTCATAACCCCACAGCTCCAGGAACTTTGACATGTTCCCTGTGGTCTTGTGGAAGAAGAAGAAGAAGAAGAAGAAGAAGAAGAAGAAGAAGAAGAAGAAGAAGAAGAAGAAGAAGAAGAAGAAGAAGAAGAAGAAGAAGAAGAAGAAGAAGAAGAAGAAGAAGAAGAAGAAGAAGAAGAAGAAGAAGAAGAAGAAGAAGAAGAAGAAGAAGAAGAAGAAGAAGAAGAAGAAGAAGAAGAAGGGGGGAAATGTGGGATTTAACAGGGACATTCTCCCCTCAGAAATATACAATTTTAATTAAAAGCATGACAACTTGATTCGCTGCCTTTATGTCTTTTGTTTTCTCTGTGCAACGGCTCAAAAACTTCATTGTTGGATTGATAGAAATAAGGAAAATAGGGAAAGACAATAAAGATGAAAGACGGAATACAAACATGTGGGAACAAAATATGAATAAGAAGACTGAACAAACCTTAAAGTTATGTTTACATAGCAGCAGGTTCAGCACAATTTTACACTGACTCGACCTGTGCAGATAACTTTGTACAAATGTTTGTGTCAGTCATAGCTTCACTGATAAAATCTTCAATCTTCCAAACTGCACGCACCTCTATTTGGCCGCTTTGATCATCGTAAACATTTTTGATACATTAGATTTAGAGTAACATTTCTTTGACAGCCAATGAGATATAAATCCGGCAGGAGGAGGAGGAAAGAATTCTGAAAGAGCAACAGACAGACAACAAGCAAGTGTAGCCTAAAGGTTTGATAGACAGCTGAGCGGGAGAGGGAGAAAAAGCGGCAGCCAAGGCCCAGGAGAACATGTCTTCCAAGATGTTCAGACAAGAGGAAGAGTTGGAGAGAAGTTGTACGAGGGAAAAAATAGAAAGAGAGAGTTCCAGAGAGAATGAAAGTGTGAGTGACTGAAGGAAAGAAAGAGAACAGGCTAAAGGAAAAGCTGTACTGTACAGCCTGTGAATATGATCTCAATAATATCACACAGCTGGTGATTCACTCCAGTGTGTTATGTGTTTGGTTGTAATGTCAGAGTGATGCAACCCAATGCCAAGGAGGAACATTCAGAAACACTAACTACTTACTCTTAGAGGGAGCTCGAAGGTTCGAGGACACAACTCGCATGGAGTCTGCTTCCACTCGCAGAACATAGCTGGAATTGGCCTCATAGTCGAGGGGCTTCGCTGTGGAAATCATCCCTGTTGTTTCATTTAGTGTGAACACACCTGGAGAGAGACAGTAAGGCAGAGAGAGAGAGAGAGAGAGAGAGAGAGAGAGAGAGAGAGAGAGAGAGGGAGGTAGAATGAATGAAACAGTAACATACAAAGGTCAGGAAGCAGTTGGATATTGAGTCAGTAGTTTATGTAGTTTCACAAATTGAAAAGCAGCAGAGTTATTTTGTAGAGTAAGAAATCAAGTAACCAAACGACATTTACACTAGAGCCCGACCGGTTAATCGGCCAGACGATAATATCGCCCGATATTAGTGTATCATGTGACTATCGGTATCGACTCATTTTATCACAGATATGCGCCGATATTTCTACATTTATTCACCAGTTAAACTTCATTTAATTTGAGTTTAATTGAATTACACTAGCAGTTCTCTTTCCCCAGCAGAGTGTGCTATGTGGATTACAACAAACATTGTCACCCTCCAGTGTCAAGCGGTGATGCACGTACATTACTTTCCAGTTGAGTTACCATCTTGTCTTCAATATACTGAATGTCTTTTCCACAAGTGTTTGAAAACTGCATTTGAGGGCTGAGCACAATAAATGTGTATATCTATATCTATCTATCTCCACAGATGGAACATAGATCAAAGAAAGATATCGGCCTCTTTATCAGTATCAGATTTTTTCTCTTCCTAGTATCGATATCGGTATCGGCCCAAAAAATCCTATATCGGTCGAGCCCTAATTTACAATTTTCTTTATGTGTCTCATAAAGTTCCAGGTTATAACTTTCATTTACTCACATCTCATGTAAATCTGAGATGCATCTGTTCTGGTTTATCAGAGTTCAATGCAAATCTGTTCTGTTATGTTTACAAATTGCAAGAATCAGAATAAAAGCTGCAATAAAGCAAAAGTAACAGTTACATTCATGAGGGTATCCATAAACATGTGCATATAAAAACAAGCACGACTGTGGACAGTGTTAAACTTTTTGGTTGGTTGTATGCATCAACGTGTGTTGAGAAACTTTTGAATCTGTGGCTTTCTTGAGTCGAAAAGACAGGAAGCTTATTCCTGAGTAACTTCAGCAGCAGCTGACAAAGCTAACAGACCATTTTTGGTGGCTATTTTTAGTGCAAACCAAAAGAGAGTTAGGCTCACACGTGCATCTTGGACAGATGGATCCATTTACACCTTTTTCAGTGCCTGCCAAAATGTTCCTCTTCCAGAGTCCACCTGTCACTTTGCATTGTCCTCATGAAAGACACCCCTCCCAATAAAGTAGAGATGTTTCATGCTTGTTTAAAGTGATACCTCGAAATAATTTGGTAATGTGGACCTCAACCTCTCCTAAAAAATGGTACCAAGAGCATCACAAAGCAGACGGATACCCGCCCTGTATAGGCACTGTATGAAAGCCATACCTTTCTCTTTGTTTATATAAAAATTGGCACACACCTATTTTTCAAGAATATCGTTAGGCATGACTCATCAGAAGAGTCATGGGTCATTTCCATAGTCTGATCATTTTCTCCATCGACATTGTCACGCACCAGAAGAAGAGTGAACAAACACAACACTGTTTCTTCACAGAGTCAAACAGTTGAACCTTAAAAAACTTAAACTTGACCTTAAAAAACTCTGCGAACAACATTGAAGAGTAAGTGCAGAACAATCTGTGGGGGCAGATTTGTAGAACAGTTTGGACATCAAAGAAAAGCAGAGCACATTCTTAATATGAACATTTTAAAAAGATTGTGATCACTTGTTCAATTCATTCAAATATGTTTATCATGTTTTTTTTGTTTTTCTGTTGACCCTTTGTAGATATTTGTGCCGGAGTTATTGAAAGGAAATATGGGGTAGTTAAAATGAATGTAGACTTACTGCTAGTCTCTTTCGAACCTCTACTATTCACTTTGTGAGGAATTTGGCGGACAATATAGTTTTTTTTATTTGCGATCGACTGCATTTTTAATCGCATGTTTAAAAATTCATTTGCATTGAAAAACATAAATTGTTAGGCTTTTATTTTGAATTTTTGTTTTGTCTTAAGCTGAGAGTACTTGACTTGCTGTTTGAATTAAACCCTACTTTTATTTTGAAATAAAGTAAGGACCCTCTGATAGATGGAAGTTCACGACATGAACTTAACCACGGAAAAAGGAACTCGTTACAGATCAGAAACTTAACGAACACAGCTCAAAGGAACGGTAAAAAACGGAAAACGTTTGATGTCATAAGGTAGATATCCCTTTTGCCTGAGTTTTTAAAGTGAAATGAGACATTTAAAGATGCAGCAGTGTCCTTCTTTTCCATCACTGTGGCTACGGGGAGAAACTGCAGAGGCTTATTCATGGTGCGTCTGAAGGGACAAAATAGCATGTGATTAATCGCAATAAAAGAGAAGCATTTACTTCAGACCTTAATTAATCGTGATTATGCTGTTAATGCTCACAGCCCTATTAGTCTACTTGTCACATTTTCTACTACTTTTAGTGTAGTTATACAAGTTTAGTTAAAGAGTCGTTCTTACATACAAGACCAATAGAGACTCACAGGGGCATCAAATATATGCTGTTAACCAACTTTATTTTATGAAATCTGTCCCTTCAGTTGATATAAAAATGTCTTTTTAGTTTTAGTTTCTATGGAAAAACTTGACTGCTCAACTTTGTAACTGAAGCTCTTTCCATTCATGCCCCAGCAATGAACCCTCTTTCACACTCAATGAGATCTTTTCATCTTGCCATCTTGATACAAATCAGAACAAGCTGGGCCTGCTTATCAGTTTATACACGCCACAGAGAAGGATTGGATTGTAATTTAACAATGCAGTGCACCTGTGTGAAATCTGGCAGCATCTGGGATCTTAATTATTCTTTTATCAATTGCTCGGGTTTTTTCCTGCAATTTGTCACACAATTAGTACTCAACCACTGAGTATAACCCTGAATCTGGCATGTCCGCTGTTAATAAGCTAATAACCCCTGTTCATAAGTTAACGATATAAGTGAAGCAGCTACTTTATTGGCTCTAACATCCAGGCAGTGGAGCTGAATCCAGGCACTATTTGGTGTATAAAAAGCTCCAGAGCACACTCACCTCCCTCGTTGCCTTCGATGATGGAGTACACCATAGTTTGATTGACAGCAGCTGCCATGATGGATCCCACCGGGGTTCCAACAGCAGCCTCCTCGCTCACTGGTGGAAACCTGGGAATGGATCAGTCAATCAATATCAACCGATAAGAAAGATTAAATATGTATATGTAGACTGTGGGCCCAACTCCTCTCAAGGGTTGACTGCAGTTTGGCAGGTTAAATACAGCCGAGAGTTTTATCTGCCAAAAACTTTTACATTTTTTACTCCTTCATGCCAGCAGCTTTCTGTTCCATGACTTCACGCCAAAGTTAAAGTATATCTAAGCAGGGTTTCAACTAAGAAGTCAACAGATGTTAATCAGTAATTAACAAAAAAACTATCTGGTCTTAAGGTGTGAGATGGAGGACATGAGGGCTGCCCTCTAAACAAAATGAAACACAAGAAGAGAAGACCTTGAGTGTAGTTTTTTTAGCTGCTTGATTGTAGACAGAGCAATGACGAATTAACAGCATACCAGTCTGTAAAGGTTAAAGTGTCTCAAAGTACCTTTATAGGCAGCGGTGCCTTTTCAAAGGTTTCCAATGAACCGATGGACGGGCAATCAAACCTTTTAAAACACTCAATGAAACTTTTATTTTTTATTATCTATATCTGATTCTCTTGAACGGCCACATGACTTTCGAAGACGCAGCCGGCTGAGCCATGCTCACTTGTTTCTATGAGCTCAGCTTCTTTTGTCTCTAGTTTTCTTTGGTTTCATGTCACATTGGTTTTACTCTGAGCCATATTGTCTGAAGGGGTGTTCTCTTAAAAACAAACACAACAGGTCATAAAGCCCTTTAATAATGAAGAATAAAGCACTTTCATGTTGTATAATATTAAAACGTTGTATTTCTCAGAGTCTTTTTGATGGGGCTCTGTGGGCTGTGAGCCTAGCTGACGCCAAATTTAGCTCACAAGCTGACTAATTAATTATGCAGTTAAAAACAACCGTATGGTGACTTAAATAAAAAGTCAAATTTTTTTTAGGAATCTTGCAGTTTCATGAGGTGAACTCTGATAAAAAGGAGTCTAACAGGAGTTTGGTGAGGAGCCATAGCTTCCTATTAAAAAGCCAAATCTACTTTCTGTGTTTGTTACAGCCTCAGTGTACATCACACTCCAGCACATTTGGAATGGGGTGTCTAACAGTTCATATTAGTGGCCTGAGCCATGCAGGCAGTGAGATTAAACCATCACTAGCTTTGAAAGAGAGCTCCAGCATCGTCTTGTTTTTTGTCCACCTGCCTCTCGTTGCATGTGGCACGCAGTTTTCCCTGCTTACTACCCTGACAGATTTTCTGAGGATCTGGCAACTCTCACATTTCCAGCAGATTTTGCTCCATTAAATAAACCCAACTCCCGTCATTAGGCCAACCGTCACAGCTGGCTAAACATTATGACATGGGCTACCAACTGGCTAAGCTATCAAGTAATCACAACGTGATGAATGGGGCTGTTTGGGAGCAAGTCGACAGAGAGTGTGTGGGTGTGTGTTTGTAGATGTTAACTTCGAGCGCAGTCAATTACTCCTCCAGCCACCTGCTCATCTTAGAGACTCCTCCAAGCAAATATGTAATAAACATGAAGTTTATAGAACGAATATAGAATTAAACAGGGGAAAAGAATGTATTGTGTTTGCCAATGACAACTTTGATCATAGCAGCAGCTGAAGTAAATCCTATTTATATGCCTTGTTCACAGCATCCATTTTACCTTGTCATATTGTGAAAACACAGGTGTAACCAATAACATTCACACCTGCACAGCATTTATTTTCTGACGTAAACAGCCACTGCCAATCTTGTGCTCCTTGTAAGTCTCTGGATAAGGAATGTCCTTACATTGTCTAAAAAAACTGACAAAAATATTCAGGTATTAAAAAATGCTCTTATTCACTTGAATTCATGTTTCAAGTGATACAGAAAGAAATTCAGTGTAAAAGATTCAAGGAGAGAAGCTGAAAGAATGTTACCAACGTGTAAAAGGCTGTGTTTGTATGGTCATTTAAATCTGCAGACAACACTGAAAAATGGAAACGCCAAGTCTGCAGTGATGAAGTTAATTCAGCAATGCAAATCAGCATATCAGTTAATCTGGGCTTGTCTATTGAGACAACATTTAAGCATAAAATCATTTTCTCACTTTCTTCTTGCTTAGCTGTTATGCTCCGCCTACCTCCCTTTCAACGCTGATTTCCTCAATTTTCAATCCTCCAAAATTCATGCTAAAATGTTCCACTTCCAGTCTCTCAATTCTCAATTCAAGGACATTTACATTTCATTTTTTGAAACAAAATCTCCTCTTTTCTCAATTTTACACTGTATTCATACCCTCCCAGCCCCCTGTTGTCCTCGCTCAGCTACTTCCAGCCAACATCCCAGCAGACCTTGGTTACAATGGTTATCCACTCCTCCATCCCTCCCTTTTTACAATAGCTATTTGACAGGGCGAAGGGGAGCACAATGGAGAGCATGCCTACACACACACACACACACACAAACACACACACACACGCACACGCACACACACTCACACACGCTCACACACGCGCACGCACACACGCACACACACCAAACACACACGCACACACACACCAAACACACACACACGCACACACACTGAGGTAAAGCTGGACTACCTTCACACATTCAATAAAATCATAGCAACACACACAAGCACTTGTAGAAGGGTTCAAACACATTTAAAGGTGCAGAGGTGCACACAGGGATCCCTGCACATGTCAAGTAAGGAGTAGTACAGATAAGCACACACACACACACACACACGCACGCACACACACAATTTCAGACACACAGCTCATTATCAAGCCTGTGGCCCCCTCCTGCGCTCTAATCATTGCTGTCCTGACTACAGCAAGCTGGGCTGATACTGATAACAACAGAAACACACACACTCTAGCACACGCGCACACACACACACACACGCGCGCACACACACACACACACACTAACACACATACATTTGTTCTTGTATGCTTGTGGGGACACTGCATTGCCTGAAATCTATTCGCTGAAGGCCTACCCCAGCTGTTATTTCATCATCCTTGCCTAGTTGCCGGTCGCCTAGTGGTTAGTTCGCGTGCCCCTTGTAGAGAGGCTTAAGTCCTTGAAAACGGGCAACCCGGGTTTGAATCTGACCTGTCGCTCCTTTCCCGTATGTCATTCCCCACTCTCTCTCTCCCTGATTTTTTCACTCTATCCACTGTCCTGTCTTTGTAATGAAGGTATAACAAGCCCCTTAATAAATCTCTAGTTGGTGTCTGTTGACTTAAATATAAAAATGATGGTTTGTAATGGGAATTTGAATTGTTTCCAACAGTGTGAATGGATTTTTTTTCAACACAAAGTTATGAATGGCACAAAACGTAGACAGAACAAACACATGTATTGTATATGCTATAAAGTTTAAACCACAGAGCTGTATGTGTGTTCTTTGTTACAGGTGTTAAAGGATAGAGTAATATAATAGATCATAGATAATAGTAAAGACAGCCTGCTCCTCTCTGTGGAGCTTTCTTTAAAGCCACTGTCATTTGATTCTCTCACTCATTGGTTTTATTTTTTTCAGCCTGTTTCTTAGAAACACATCATTTTGGCTCATCATTCTTTCTGTCCCTCCTCCCACAACTCTTTCTCCTTTCTTCATGTCTCTACTGTTATTCTGTTTCTCTCACTTCTCTTCATAGTATTTTTCTCTGTCTCTGTTCGCACCACATGCACATTTTCTGTGTTTAACAGATTTTTTATTTATTTGTAAGATATTTTTGGGGGCTTTTTATGCCTTTATTGTATCGACAGGACAGTGGATAGAGTCGGAAATCAGGGACAGGGAGAGTGGTGAATGACATGGAGGAAACAAGCCACTGGAAGGAGTCTAAAAAATATTTAACTTAGCTGTTCCGATTTGCCAAGGTGTTCTGGTAAGAGAGAGCTGGTTGTCAAAAAGTGGGGTAAAGTGAAATATTTTTAAATTTGGGGATATTGGCGCAGATTTTCAGACATTATCTAACTGAGCTTAGTAAAGAGTGAAATAGGAGGCCTTAGAAGTACAGTAAGGGATCTATAGATGATACATTTTTTATTCTGTACATCTGTCACTGTATCCTCCTGCTCCCTCCTCCTCAGCCTTTGCAGAGGGTTGCTAATTGAGTGTAGGATTTTCATTAGCACACTGTGGAGTGAGACGTCTTAACTGCCTGCAGTTATAACCTTTACAGGCTGGCTGGACATCTGTGAGTTACTTCTTCACCTGCTGTGCCCACTTTTCATAGGGCTTTGATTTTTCAGCACGTCTGTACAATTTCCAGAGCTTGTGGAGACATGCTGGTTGAAATTTCAAACTGATGAGGCAGGTATTGAAATTTTAAAACACTGTTTTATCAGTTTTTTCAAACCATCGAAGAACATTACTTCAGCAAAATTAGGAAGAGTTTAAATGTTAGTAGAGCCAATACTGGCTATTTTAACACAGCAAATTCTGAACAATCAAAATTCATTTTCTTCACCCTCTGGCACTCTCTCTTTCTCTAATCCACCTCTCTCTCTCTCTCTCTCTCTCTCTCTCTCCCTCTCCTTCTCTCTCTCTCCTACCTTCCTCCATTTTGCTGTACACATTCACACAAGACCTCTGAATATTTGTCACTCCCTCTTTCTGTCAATCACTTTCTCTGGTCTTAAAGGCTCTCTCTGTATCTCCCAAAACGATTCTGTCTGTTCCGTGTTCTGTTGGCAAGTGTCTCTCAGCAGCAAGTGTCTTGTTTCTCTTCTCATGGCCCTCTTCTCACCTTTTGCTTGACAGTCTTGTCGTAATTGTCAACTGACAGTCAAATGGCTCAGCATCTCTGAAACAGCCTGAAGTTGAGTGGAGCTCGGTTGAAGTACTAATACATAAAACATACTTTAGACAGAGCAGGGGGAGGGGAAAGGGGCTGACATTATATACAAGGGCTGTTGACTAAAGGAGGCAATCAAAGAAATGTGATTTTGAAACATTGAATATGTTTGTTTGGGTTTGTTTGCTTGAGGTAAGATAACTGAAGGAGGAGGGGAAATGGTTGAAAAATGGAGGGTCTAGTTAAACAGAACACAAGGTCATATTCAAAAACTGGTTTGCTCCAAGACACTTGCCGTAAAAATGACATTTTAACTCTAAAATGAAACGTATACCCTTATCTCCATTAAGATATTCTACATATGCATATCTCTGTAGATGCAGGAACGGACTTTGGTAAGTGTTCAGGTTTCCGCTTTTAATCTGAACACACTGTCACCTCTAAAATTTCTATTTGGACTGTCACAGCACGCAGAAAGGGAAACTTGCCTGGTCGTTGTTTATTGCATACTGCGTGCTACAGCTGAAATACTGAAAAGTTGGCCATCCCTCCAGAGACATGAAATGTTGTCAGATGATAACTGATTGGTTCCAATATGGGTTTTACACTAATGGAATACCTTACCTTTCTTGTTGTTGATGATGATGATGTTGTATAATAACGGTTTTGTGGAGCCAATGGCAAAAACACTTATTTTTTTAACTTATATTTTAGGTATTAGAAGAGATTTTGACTATGTCAGTTGACTTCAGTCCGCAGCAGTGTGTAATGTTTCTTAATTTCCTGATTGCAGCCACCATTAATAATGTGCACTCAACCAAGTGTAGGTGGAAACTGACTGATGGGACTGATCAGATTGGACTGATTACGTCTAAAAATCTTTGGATACTAAAGGGTATGAAAAAAGGAAACATAAGCATTATCCAAAAACCATGTGAAACGACTCTTAAGTTGATCATAGTTTTATCCTTTGGTGCTTATGCACATGTGTATATCTATTTAAATCACTTGTTTGATGGTGGAAAATATTTTCATAATAAGCCAATGCTATAATAAGGTTTTGTACAAGCACGTCTAAATTGGACTCTAAGACAGAACGTTAAACTGGTAAGACTTGTTTTGTACACAGTATAGTCATATTATACGCGTAACCTACTGATATATTGCTATGTCATCTGCACTAAGGAAGCTTACAAAAACAGAGTGCAGTGTCTTAAAGATTTCATATTCATTCAGGTTTTTTTAGCTTGTGTGGAACTTTCCTTTCGGGGTTGTTTTAATGAAACATTTGTGCGCTCTTAGTGTGACTAGAATTTCAAATGTTTGTGTCTCTGTGGTGGTGGGTGTGTCTCTGAGACACATTAGGAGATGGTAATGATTCAGCTTGTTATTATCATTAATCAAAAAACTAAGCCTATTGTGTCCGTCTATCCAAACCAACCAATCAATCTCTTCTCTCTCACTCTCTCTCTCTCTCTCTTCATTATCCTTTGGCCCCATTTCTTATTATAAGCTTGACAGAAGCAACCACATCTATTAATAAAATATAAAGATCCACTTCAGAATAAGAAAATTATGATTTAAATATGTACTGCCGTGTTCAATCGTAATGGCTCTTTGAAGCTAATACTGTCATTAAAGTTGGAGTGACACTTTTTTTGCAGTCTGAAAAGAGTCGGCTATGTATCCGTGAATGCACATTGTTTTTTTCTAACGGAAGAACTTCTGTTTCTGGAGCTGTTCTAGGTAGCAGCCTGTTGAAGATCCCATTGTGTGTGCTATTTCTTATCATTTTAAAGTAGTAAAGTATTGAATACTGTACTGCACATTAACATTTCTAACTCACTGTAAAGCATGTTTACATTGAAGTCATTTTAAAGTTTTATATGAAATATTAACTATATACAAGTATATTATCTATTATCTACCATTTCTGGATTATTTTTGTCTTCTAGTGCTAGGGTTTACTTACAGTCCATCCATCTGTCTATCCATTTGTCCATCCATCCTCCTATTAATCCACCCATCCATCCACCCATCCATCTGTCCATCCATCCATCATGCAATCCATCTGTCCATCCATCATCCAATCCATCTGTCAATCCATCCATCCATCCCTCCCTCCGCCCGTCCATCCATCCATCCATCCATCCATCCATCCATCCATCCATCCGTCCATCCATCCATCCATCCATCCGTCCATCCATCCATCCATCCGTCCATCTGTCCATCCATCTGTCCATCCGTCCATCCATCCATCCATCCATCTGTCCATCCATCCGTCCATCCATCCATCCGTCCATCCATCCATCCATCCATCCATCCATCCATCCATCCATCTGTCCATCCAATGTACAGTGTTAAAGCTAGCTGTTAGGCCAACTAGCAATAACCGACCCAGCAGATAAAGTGACTAAAATGTTTCCACCTTTCTCGGTAACAAGATTCCTGTGCATCATTCTATCTCTCTTGTATTCTTGGTTGTTGTATTGCTTCTTAGATATGTGCATGTGGATGATTTAGATGTGATTATCAACCGAAATAGGCCTCCCATATTTTTGTTTGTGATCATGCAGAATTGTACCAAATGAATTTATTGGTTCTGTAGATTCTGTGGAAATGTGGAAAGTACTTGCTCGTGATAGATAAAGATTGGGTCCCTCTAAAAAACACTACAATATAGACCTGCTCACTTTGTAAATTGTCATTCAATGACATTTGGTGCTAAATAAAAATCAATTTAAAATACTTTTGAATTAAATTTTGAAGTATAAAATGATGCTGTACTTTTACTATAATTAACAAGTCAAAATTAATTAACCTTTCAAAACAACAGAAAGAAATAGATATATTTAGACTGTGCACAACAAGGTCTTGAAAAATACATTCTGAACACTTTTTTCCCTCTGTGTTGATGCTCATACTGCACAGAATCCAGTAAACAGAATTTAAAGCAGGTTGTAACATAAAACTAGACAGCTGCTGGACTTTCGTGGCAACTTACAGAAGATATGCTGTGTAAAACTGTCAGAGATGGTTGCTCAGTTTAAAGAAAATAACCAGATTCAAAGTTTCTTTTTGTCTTTGCTCTGTTGGTTTGGAAATTCGTGTTAGAGCATAGAAAACTGTCTCTACTGTTTTCTTTTATAGTTTTATAACCAAAATACCAGCTGAACATCATACATTTTTACAGGAGGAGGAAGATGGTGAGGCTGAATCTGACTGTGGCTACCTACCTTTTCAAGCATTTTAAATGCAAAACTCTTGCATTGGTGTAGGGTCACGAAAACATGCAGAAATGGTGGAAGTACTCACACCGTAACTCCCTTTTTCAAGACTTAGAAACCTTGACATTGGAGGTTTTGTATTTTACAGCCACAAACAGACTGACATAATGAGCTTCGCTTTAGGAGCTGACAGAGAAATAGGCTCTCCGCCTGCTGCATCTTGTGACGGATCGTTCCTTATTTAGTTCCTACAGGTATGCAACTGGTAGAATGTAAATTTACATGAGTTTCAAATGTAGAGATGTTAATAAATATCTGCTGCATAACAGCCTTTAAAAAAGACCTGTGAATGCACAGATGTCTATCTACCTGACTGACTATAAGAGTGTTATCTATCAAGCTGGAAGTATATTTACACTGTCAGCCTGCCTTTCTGTGTATCTTCTTGTCCATCTGCGTCTCAACGCTTCTCTACTCGAGTCTTTACCTGCTTGTTTGGTTCAATCTGCTTCAATCTGTCAGCCTGTCAGCTCATCTGCCACTTTAAAGACTTTTCAGCCTGTATGTTGATCTGTCTGTGTGTGTTCCTGCTTCTCTACCTGTCGATCAATTTTAGTGTTTTTTTTAAAAGGTTTATTCCAGCAGAACAGTCACTGCTTTCCTACAAAACTTTTACTTTTTGTTTTCCCATGTCAGCTTTTCCTACTCCCAACTTGTTACTTTCTCTATCTAAAACTTACATCCCCCACCTATGAACTGCTTCTCTCCACTATCCCCTTCTCACATCTTCCTCTACCAGTTCTTTCGTCTTCACTTCACCTCTCTCTCTCTTGCTTCTCTCCCAGCTGCAAGCCATCTTATAAATAACAACACCATGGTTGTTTGCCATTTGTTGTCACAGTCGTAACATTGCCAGGAGCACTCTCCGTGCACTTGCCTGTTTGTGTGCCTCAACAAAACAAGGTTACCTTCAACTGAATCGGTTAGACATATTCCGGATTTACAGAGCCACAGATTGGACGTGCTTGTTTTTGACATACATAGGGGAGGATATGTTCACCTCATAGTTAAAATGTCTGAGGGCCTCGAGGAATTCCGTTTAGGTAAAGAAGAAGTTTAATTTGACAGAAGATAGTTTACTGAGCATGAAGTTGTGTGTTACCTTTGTAGATAGACAGCAAGATTGTAAGAGATTAACAACGAGGGCCATAGTTAAAAATGGGTGACGGGTTTTGAACCAATACCAAGGGAGAATGAAGTATCAGAAGGGTCTGATCAAAATTGTATAATTCAGAACAAAGGCGAGGTGCAATTTATATCTACAGTATACCTTAACCAATCTCTCTATAAGTCTGAAATAAAGATCATTTCAAAGCTGACACTGACTTTTAGAATAGACAGATTTACCCTTCTAAGATTAACAGCATACAACAGGTGATCAAAAAGAGAAAGTAATAATTGTTTAAATAAACTGTGGTGTACCTCAAGGTTCTATTCTGGGTCCTGCTGGGTTTTTATTGTTTCCACACTATAATCATATAAGGTGCCAACTCAGAATTCTTTCAACTACTGTCAAGCCATACAGAACTGCGTAATAAATATTTGATGACTGTTTTGAGACGTTTAAAATTTCAGGTTTAACAATAGCAAACTACAAATGCAAAAATAAAGTGCAAAAAAATCTTCGCAATGAAGACAATTTGGAAGAGTGGCTGCTTGCGACGGTTGTGGTTTAAATGTTTGACAGTCAACTGCAAGTTACTCTGAATCCCACAAGCCTGTACAAAAGTTTGATTAATTTAACAATCATACAACGATTTTTTTTAATACTAATAATGATATTGCCAAGGATTATGGAAGTCTGTATCTTCTTGTAATAAATATTGAGCACAAAAGTATTTTTCCTTTCATGCCAGACAAATGACATGTTGACTGTCAGAGAGAAAAATTGACCGTGCTCTGGGTTTGAAATTGTCCTGCTGGCTGATAGAGATAAAAACTGTGACCTCCTGCCTGGCTGCCTGTGATTCCTCGACAGAGCATGAACTTTGTGTCACTACAGAGAAATTGATAATACGACCAGATTTATCTCAATCTGTTGCCATGCTGTAGAGTTTTATCTCTATCTCTGTAATGATGCAAGACAAAGCAACATATTGCTTTTGATCACTCAATTTCTGGATTAAAAACAAAGCTTTGATGTTAAGAAGTGTTTTGGCTCATGACTCTCTCTCTCTACTTTCTAACTAGATTAATTAACAAAGTACAGGCTACGAGGCATTTTGACAGCATGGGGAGGAGCCCACACATGCACTCACACATACACACAAATGCACCCACACAAAGCAGACACATACATGCTCACGTGCTTGCAAGTAGAGTAAGGTGATGGGAGGGTTTTGTGGATCTCAATAATCTTTGAAATAGCAATATTTTGTTTCTTATCACTTAACCTCATGCTGATAATGGCCGCTGGGTGCTGATAACTATTCATGCATGTGTGATACTGGCTGCATACTAATACTGCAGGTGCAAGCATGGTCCTACAGTGAGGAAATCAGAGGAGGGAGAAAATCCTGTTCCACACACAGACGTTCTCAGACGTACTCAGATGTCCTCCTCGCATTTTTAACTGTTTTACTGGATTAGAGAGCCACGGAGTGAAAATGCACAAACAGCAGGTTACAGCTGCAAAGCTATGCTTCACTGATGTTCAGTCTCAATGCACTGTGAGCTATTTTTAATGTAGAAAAGTGTGCACATAAAAAAAATGTATGTTCCTCTGTATCTTATTATTCAAGTTGAATCTATTCTGGACATGGAAACCTTGTTTCATTATGACAAATGATTGAGAATGTGACATATTGCTTTTTAAATTGGACAAAACAATGTCAACTACAACACGGACAATAATGGCAGGGCAAGTTATAAAACTGTTTGGCAGCATGGCAATGTTTGGCAATTTTCAATTTTGTGGACTTGAGACTGTCTGTAAATGTAGTTTCATTGCATCTCACCTGAATTTAAAACAAAAAACTGGTTTAAAAGCTTAAAGCTCTGACTTTCAGCAAATGTTATTCACTGTAAATCCTACACCTTTAGTACATATTGCGGATGGAAAAAAAGAGGCTACAAGTTATAAACAGCTCATACAACATGGATACTAACAACCAACACGCAGCTGAAAGACAGCACTTTAAGCTCAGCTGTCATTTAAAATGCAGTTTGTTGTAGAATTGAGCATAAACAACAAAGTGTGTCTGTTTCAATTGCCTATATTCAGAGTTACGAAGAACACAAAGTTAAACATTAAAAGACAAATGCATAGCAGATTTTATAAAATAACAAGCACAGCAGGTATGAAAAGATGATCTTTATATTTGTGCCCCACCGTGTGAATTCACATTGCATTACAGCGTTGCAGAAATGCAAGAGGCCCTGCGTCTAAGCACACAGCTGAAGCGTCACATGCACACACATGCACGCACGCCTGCACGCACACACACAGAAACCCACTCAAACAGCACTGTTCTGCTTGACGGCTTGACGTTACACATCGCCACAATCTTTCCCTGATTACACCTCTGTTACTACCTCTGATGGCGGTTCAGGGGTGTAACAACTTGCCTTGCATCCCTGCATTACACATTGCAAGCAAGGCATAACAGGGGCGTAAGTATCCCGCCTTCAATTGGCAATCTGTGAGTGCCAACTGAGATTGAAGTGACATTATTTTTTTGTCCATACAGTATGTGGTTGCCATGTAACAAAATCCAATCAAACATTGATCTTTTCTTTTCTACAGTATTGCTAAAGTTGAATAACTCAAAGTAATCATTTTATTACGTATTTTTTGGGGTCCCGTAACGGTACTTTTTGAGATTTGTGAAGTCCAAACCAGGCAAGGCTTTTTTTTTGGATCGCAAAAAACCCTAAGAATGTTTTTTCTTTCTTTACAAATTTAAAGCCAACACATGCCAATTATTAAGTCACCTGTAGAAACAGAGCTGGTTGTCACAATTTAAGCATATGCAGAAAAGTATTTTGGATCTAAACAGACTTTAAAAGCTCAACGTAGAGCTGAGCAGTCAAATGTAAATGAACAGTACATTTTTAATGAATCCCTTGTTTCTCTTTATATAAATATAGGAATAAATATGACTAATTCAGCCTTTCCCGTTGCTAGAGCCCCCTCTGTTAAAACCATGCAAAAATAATTAAACTGCATTAGTAAGCTCTTCAAACCACACTGGTGCAATGGTGCAATGCTTTTATTCACTAAAGATGGGATAATTAATTCAAAGCTGGTACATTGAACTCTTAGTGAATACTACATGGAATTACAAGAACAAAGAACACTATCTCGCACTCTCGCATTAAACGAAAGGCCCTTGAATTTTAAATATAAAATAATGCACATTCACATGCAAGCAAAGATAAAAATGTGTGTCTGCATCCATTAACGTGAGCTGCGTGTTTATTTACAAATAACACACGCAGATTCTACAAAGTGCACGACCACGCAGTCAGGCACACGTACCTTTAGCTGGAAGCTATGTTACATATTCATAAACGCTGTATTATATGGCTGGATGACATATCGCTTTCTCTCTATTGCCTCTAACTCTTTCCCTAAAATAGAAAAGAGCTCTGTATGAAAGACAAACATTGACATCTTGAATTTTTGTCTGTAATATTTGGGAAATATGTTTGGCACTGAAGTCCAATTACTCCAAAACAAGTTCATTAGCTTAGAGCTTAAGATGCTTTGGTGTTTGAATAAGAAAGCTAAAAGAAACTAAAACAATAACACAGATTTACATTAACACTCCCTCAGTAAAAGCTTCAGCATCAGCGTATCGATGGGGCTATTTTTTGGTTGAATTTCAATTGAGTTTTTACAGAGGAGGCTGGGTGTTTTTTTAAGTTTCATCCGAGGAAATAAATCTTTGATGTGGGGCGCTGGTAGCCAAGTGGTTAATGGGTAGTCCTCCAAGCAGACGGCCTATGTTCGAATCCGACCTGCGGCTCCTTCCTCTCATGTCATTCCCCACTCTCTCTCTCCTTGATGTCTGACTCTATCCACTGTTCTATCTCTAAATAAAGGCACAACAAGCCCAGAAATAAAATAAAAATCTTTGATGTTTGAATTAAGTAGACTAGGGATGGGAAATAGGAAGAATTGAAACCCCCCAAAAATTAAACAAAATAAGAGAGAGAGAGAATAAAAGCATGAGATAAAACTGATGCTCTCCCTCAACAGACAATCAGCCACAAAAAGCTCACTGAGATTGACTCAAGGTTGTTTCCGCCTAAAAACAGTAATTGTGAAACATTTGGAAAATATGACCCTTCAAAGAATGTTTCCGCAATTTTCATCTAAGTCTGATGTCTTTGATATTTTTCTTGTCAGAACAAAAAAACAAAGAAGAGCAAATGGAAGGAGGCCAATTCAACTGCCCAAAGGTCTTTGTCTTTGTGTGTTTGTGTGTGTGTGTGTGTGTGTGTGTGTGTGTGTGTGTGTGTGTGTGTGTGTGTGTGTGTGTGTGTGTGTGTGTGTGTGTGTGTGAGTGTGTGTGTGTGTGTGGGGGGGGGGGGATATAGCAGGGCTTATAAACAACACTATGACAGGAAATTAAAAGCTCAAATAAAGTGGTATCAAGAAAGAGAATCAAAATATCAGGACACAGGAGGATACATGAAAATGTTAGTTTTTCTACTGAAAGATGTGAGAAGACATAATGACAGATTAAGATAGAGAAAACAAAAACAGAGAGATAACAGCTGTAGTTTATTGGCCATTTTCACAGCAGAGAAATCCTGAGGTGACCCCATGACCTCATAAAGATCACATCAACTGCAGGAGTAACAATGGTGACTGAGAGTGAGAGCGTGCAGAGGTGAGAGTGTCACTTATTAATATGAATGAGACAGAGTGAGTGTTTGTTAGTATATGCTATCCATCCCTGATGTATTGATGTTTGACAGCTTCAGACATTAATGATGCCAAAGTTGAGAGCAGAAACTTTACTGTGGGAGGCCATGTTGGCCGCTTTTGTAAATCCCAACTAAACTAAAACATGCAAAGAAAGAACATTTCATGCATAAGCTCGCCCAGAAAAGAAGAGATTTTTCAGTTAAGGCAAACCAATGTGCCCTTTTTCAAACTCTCTATGAGTTCTGAGTGAGTGTCTTTCTCCATTAGCACATTTCCAGCGCACAGGAACAAGTATTGCTGCCCACTGATACTGTACATATTTATTTTTGAGAAGATTCTTTGATTTGTCTAATGAAGCAAGCTTTTCAAAATGTACGCTTAATATTGAGTCTTCCCTGCAATCTAATTCCCACATTGTGCCTTCTGTTTTATTCGGGATGTGTTTGCAGAGAATGTGATCTGAGAAAACAATCAATGGAGAAGTTAATTACTGTCCTGTCCTGTCCTGTACTGTGTCTATGCATGGTTAAAAGTTAAATGTGGTTGATTACTATTCATTTTTCTTTGCCTAATTCTATCTGCAAAAAAACCCCAATTGATTCTTTTCTTTGCATGGTAAATCTCCTTCTCCATATTTTAATTACACCTGCTAATAACAGCTGTTAATTTGCTAAATGAAAAACAAAAAGCTCAATCTCAATCAGGGGGCACAACTAAGAACCATTCAGATGCTCTTTGGAACTCCACTGGTCTGAAACGACTACATGGCTGTTTTCCCACAAACCTCAAAAGCCAGAATAAACTCAGTGTTTTTGCCCTTAGGTTGATCCTAGCTATTTTTGATTATTAACAGCTCCTAATGCTTCACATCTACGGTAAGATGCTTCAACAAAAGCAGGACTTTGTTTCACCACAATGCACCACAGTATAATAACACAGACCATATCTGTTACCAAGCATCAAGGACAGGTTTAGAAAGCTAAACTTAGTGTTCATTAAAAGCTGATATTTAGATCTATTTATGCAAAATGAGATCAATGATGTCATTAAGAACGCAACAAATGATTTAGAATTTACTTCAAATTTGGCTTTTAAACATTTCTCTTTGGATCTGCAACAGTTCTGTGCTGAAGTTATAATTCGTACTGCGCTACCATGGTAACTAATCTTTGTACAATGTATCATTATAACACTTAATTTACAGTTTGAATTTGAAGAGGTGGAGTCCACCATTCCTGTGCTCAATTCAAGTTCACATTGGATGAAAAATGCGACATGTGCTTTTTGGCATAATGGAGTTATCTGTAGGTGCAGATTCCCCCCCCCCCCCCCACACACACATTAAAAAGCTGAATATTACAAAGCAACATGTGTAGCTAGAGAGACATGTTTATAAAGGACAAACATTCTTAGAAACACAAGTTTTTCATGGCCTAACAGCGCTGTTACAAACTGCACAGACTGCAATCCATGAATCCATGAATGATCAGGCCTCTGGGTCTTGTGTTCATATCATATTCTTAATGTTATCTCAAGTAACTGCAGGCGTTGTCACAACAAAGAGAATTGAAATTTCATCCATAACAGAAACCACGCACTGCACATGAATGTGTGTCGTGTGTGTGTGTGTACCTGTATTCTTCCTGAGCGAACACTGGAATGACAGACGGCTGAAGGACTGTGATCTCTACCAAAGTTGTATTTTCCTTTGTTGGCTCTCCATTATCATAGGCCACCACCACCAGCTGTCAATCAAAAACACACACAGGTAAAAACTAATTCACAACATAGACATCCCCATGCTTGCTTGCAACATGGCAGTGTAGACCTGCCACTGCTCTCAGCCAATTCCCTGACAAAAACTGTGCACTCTGCAGACAGTGGAGAATGAATGGATGCAGATTATGCATAACAGGCTAATAAAAACTGAAGTAAATATCTACATCTTTGTTCCCCATGTTCTAAAAGCATATTATTTGCATGGGAAAATGAGAACAGCATGAGTGCTTATCCCACTGGTCTGCTTATTTTTCCTGCTTAGCCTTTCTTCTTAATTTAATTGGGGGGTAACCACTGTTAACTGGGCCCAAAGGATTCTTAATGAGGGGAAAACTTCAATATTAGGCCATTGAAATATTGTTTCCTCCATCTCATTTAGTCAGGAAAATGATCCGAATACTGCATTGACCTTTTTTATTTTACAGAATCTAAACTTTAACAAGGCCCTTACTGAATGCATAGATAACTCTTCTACTCATAAACTTTATTGTAACATTTGGGCGTTAAGTGCTCTGTTGTCATTTGTTAAAAAAACTGTTTTTTATTTTCTCACACCCTCTTGTGCATGCTTCCTCTTCTTCTTAAAATACCTACCGTGCCTTTGATGCAACTAAATTAGGCAGACATGTGCTACATGAGATTGTGTGTGTCTGTCCTTGTAATAATGATACCTTCTATGTTGTTTATCTCAGTCAGAATCCTAAAGTTACAAAATGTTTGACTGATTCATTTTGTTTGAGTTATTGGGAGCAAATGAGGTAGGATTAATCCCCTGGGAGACATCTTCAGAGGACGCAGAATCCTTAGTTGTGTTAATTAGAGCCCAATGAAACGAGGAAATTAGCAAAGCCCAAAGCAAAGCCCAAAGAGGAGTGCAGCTGAGGAACGTCGTGAAACTAATAATCTACAGTTCTGTACTATGCTTGTCCGCACAGACACACCTTTATTTACACAAAAGCTGCAAACCGGCAAGTGAAATCTGACAGTGATGATCCAATACATTGTTAATGACTCAGTTTATGTGATGTCCCATTACCCAGCACATAAATACCTCAATCTAAAAAACAACATAAAACGATGCATCAGATAAATCTTTTCTCGTTATGATGCCTCTGCAGCCACTGTGCCAATATTTGCATCTGGAAGAGATCAGTTTGATTGATTATGAGTTACATGAAGTGATTGTGCATACTGTGTTTACAGTGTGACAGAGAGTGGAATCACTTGATAAATGGCTGTTTGATGGGATTTGTTTTGTTTGTTTTTCCGGGAGAGTATTTTACAGCTGTTTGACTCCATAGTGGATGTTTAATTTCATGACATCTTTCATGCAAAAAATTAATAAAAACTTGCTAAATGTTGAGAAAGCGGCACTATGTTCCAGTTCTGCTTACTCATATGTGAATCTTACTGAGTCACAGGAACCTTCTGCAGAATACTGCGCCATTACCTCACCTTTTCGTGTTTCATACTATGTAGCGATTCCAATTTGCTGTTGCATCTCTTTTAGAAGCAGAAGTTCAATCAAGTTGTAAGTTTCCCTTTTCAGACTATTGAATTCAAGTTGAGTGACACTGCCACCTCAGGAACCAATTTGCAAGCATGGCTTAAAAATAGTCCAGAAAAAAAGAAAAATAAGCATCAGATTGTCTAGCAGTATTTTATTTTTTAGTTAAATTCTTTAAATAAATAAAAAGTCTCACAGCCTGCTAGAATCATCCTATGACTTTTGGGGGGTCCAGACCCCGGGCTGATGACCGATGTCATACAAAAACCTGTACACTATAGAAGACTGTTGAGCTCCTGCTATGTGTGAATTACTTACACTGAACTTTAAGTTGGGTTCCTCATTGAGGTTTACTCTGGTGACCACATTCCCCGTCTTTTCCTCTACATCAAATATGCTGGCAGAGTACGGATGAGCCTCCTGGTCCACCCTGTATCGCACTAGACCTGCTGGAGTGCCCTGCGAAGACAAAAAGTACACTCAGGATGACATTTTTAGAATGATCTGTCATTAACACGAGAAAGCTCTCTTGAATGCTGCCACTCTTAAAAAAACATATTGCAAAGTAGCACCTAGAAACAGCATAATGTAGTAATTACAGCCTGAGAAATGTCACAGTATTTAGTATTTAAAGTAATTAGTTTGGGACTAAAAGTCAAACCTTGTCCTGTCTGAAAACATATGAAGTATTAAAAATCACCATTTGGGATAAATTAGGTCCCAGTCTAGGCACTCTAATGATCGTGGATCAAACTGTAAAGTTTATAATGAGTGGCCATCAGCTGGTGAGACTAATTTGACTCTAAATGTCAGGAAAAAAATAAAACTGATTTATTTACATAATAAAACTACCCTGGTGTTTTATATCTTCTAAACTTTGTACAGTGTGTCTGATTGTTTGGGGGATGATCTGCACTTTTTCAAACATTTTTCTGTCTCTTTCTTTGGGAGAGAAAAGGATTTCTACATGCAGGTAAACATTAATCTTGATTGAGGCAATCATTGTTTTAAGTTAAGTAAAGATACAGACGGCAGCTGAGAGTACACTGCGATCTAATGTGGAGAAAACCGCCACTACCAAGCCATGTTGCCAAAAAATAGCACCTGGGTCAAAGTAGTTTACTGTTCTGGTTATATGTACAGTTCTGTGTCACCTCCCATGTACCATGGGAATGCCATATGTGAGAGTGTGTCTCTGTCTGTTGGTGTGTGTTTGTGTAAATTGGTGCTGATGCAAGTGCTGCCTCTGATTGGTCCATTAAGAGGGATTGCTGCTGCTGGATTGGACCAAGCATGTCATGATCCTTCTTAAATGTCATCTGACTGCAGCCTGCCCACTCCATCTTAAGTTCTGTGTGTTATCTGTACATTTTTGTACATTTTTTTTCGACTCTACTTTCTGTCAGTTTCATACCTAGAGTGTATAAAACATGGACGTTGTCTCAGTGACTTCACTTGATGGTGTCTGAAGAGGCTTTAAGAAGCCCATTGACCACGGTCATTACATTGGTAATGCTGGATCCAGCTGACTTCCTCACAGAGAAGGAGAAGGAGGCCATTGAGGTGGAATTGAGGCAGGCTGGATAACCATTTTAATATGAGCTCTAATAGGGGTTCTTTGGTTTTTGGAGCCGGCCTCAAGTGGACACTCAAGGAACTGCAGTTTTCTCTTCTTCATTGGCTTCATTTTTCAGTACTAGAGGTCGCCCCCTGGTTTGAAAAAAGTGTAGTTTGATTTAGATGAAAATATCTTGATTTTTTAAATAATTGAATGTAAATCTACTACACCTGATGGCAGTTAAGTGCGAGAGAGTAGCCCTTTTTCATTGCTTCCTTTTTCGCTTAATTTTTAGTTAGGTGATCAGGTAAGAAAATCATTTTGTTGTTTCATGTTCAGGAAGATTAGGGCTTGCTTAGCCCATTTGATCGCTGTTTTGGACACAAATTATTTCTGAGTTGATTAAGCCTGCTACTGAAAGTGCAAACAGAGACGTTTCTAAGCTCATGTTTCTTTTTTAAAGACTATAACAGCAACAGCAGACAAAATAAAAGTAGTTGAAAAACATCAATATATTTTTATTAGACACACAGAGGGAGCACATACACACATAGAAAGAGTTATTCTTGTTCTATTTAATCATTTCTTCATAAAGCAGTTACATTTTGTAGAAGCACTGCACTAACTTCAGAGCTGTCTGCTCCAATGTAAGCTTCGCTGAGATAACAGCTCCTAGTGAGTCAGCAAAACTCTGCTGTGACAAACTCTTATAAAGATTTGTACTTAAGAGGTAAATCTCGGGTCTGAAGGGGATAAGTGACACTTAAGCGACGCAACAAACCAAATATTAAACATACTGTATATCCAGGGCTGTTAAGGTGGTATTAAGTGCCTTGTATGAGCACTGAGAGCCCTGAAAGCAGAGAGCTGGGGCGTTATAATGAAACTTTTTGGCCCTGGAGAGTCCATATGGCTGCTTAAACCTCAAGACTGAATCAATTCAGCTGATGTAGGAAGAAGGCAGGGACATTAGTCAGAGAAACATGGGGCTTTAAAAGAGGCTTATGGAGAAACATCGCCGGTGTTGATGATCTCACAGGAATATAAGATCATGGCTTCTTGAGCAGTTATGCAAAGTACAGCTTTTTTTTTTGGCTTTCTATAAATACTTCTCTGGTGATTCATACATATTTATCCAGTAAAGTGGCAGATCTACCAGTTGTTTTCTTGTTTTTGATTTTTTGTTGTTGTTTCGGATGAAGATGAGAGCTATTTCTCACACAGCTACTCTGCAGATCTGGATCGAAATACAAGGCTGTGTGACTCAGCAAATCCACACAAGCAATAGTGAAACTGCACTAGGACCCCAGTATGAGCATTTCATTACCTTTAAAACCCGGCGTTAACCACAGAAAACTATCTTATAGCTTACACTGGAGCTCTAAAGTGGGCTGACCTTCGTTTTACAGCAAGCGGAATAAACAAACCAATATTACAAGGATGTTTGGAGTAAAAAGCTCAATTGAGGGATCACAAAGTGCTACAAAGGGGTGGAAAGAAACAGTGCAAACACATTCACAAACAGGAGTCAAGCATCATTATCACACACAACTTGAGGGACACACTGTGAAAAGCAGTTTGATTGAATATCAGCAGCAGGAAATGCTCACCGCTGGGTCAGAGTCATTGGCCATCACTGTGGTTACGATGGTTCCCTTGACGGCATTAGGGGCAACCGCGCCTCGGTACACTGACTGGCTGAATACAGGGGAAAAGTCATTCATGTCCTGCAGAGAGAGAAACACATAAAAGCACACATAGGAGCATGGAAGTGGTATTTTCAGTATAAAATACACCAAATGTTGTTGTTTTTTGTTGTTTTCCCGCAGACCCTATTCTCATTCAGTCTCGGTAACTCACTAAGGTGGAGTCAACTTCATATGTTTGGAAAGATTTGTCTTCTAAAGGAGAGAAAATGTAACAGCTGCAAATGTTTAGAACACCTTATCCAAGGTGCATCACCCATAAATACAATACTTAACGCTAAAGCTAATCCTAACGTTTGACTTTGGGCGCAAAACGATTATTCCGTGAGTAGGATAAATGGGATCGCCACAGGACAGAATACCTCTTTTTTTTTTTTTTTTTAAACCAATGCAGGTTGTCAGCAGTACCAGAGAATAGCAGCAAGTTTGAAAGGAAGGGCGCCACACAAAGGGATACAATTTGTTTTTTGATTGCCCTGCGTTCTAGCTGAATGATGGATTTTAAAACTTGTTTCACACATGTCAAATTGAAACACCGCAGGGAAAAAAGGGGGGTAAACAAAGGTGGTGTGAAAAGGAAAGAAATCGGCAGCTTATTTCTTGAATGTCAGAGAGTCCTGACAGGAGATGAATGTACCAAAGCTTTTCACCAAATGTTGCAAAAGCATGCAAACAATTGCCTGCAAATCCTTATAAAACAGATACAAATGGATCAGAAGCACTAAACAGTCCCTATGCAGCCTTTCAGCATCACAGGGACGGAAATAAAAGCAGAAGGACAGAGTGATGGTGCTCCGGCTGACTGCCGTACAAGTACTGAGCGACGCTGAATCTAGGTGACAATGTGTCAAAAAATTAAAATCAATAGAGCTGTGTTGCAAAAGCCAATCAGTTTTGAGATTTCTCTGTTGTCACAAATAGTTGATCTGATCAGGTATTTAAATTAGCATTTTAAAAGTTATTCACTGACCTTAGAATCCATTATTTTTTTCTTTTGGTTCAAACAAATGCAGTATGGGATGTTGAACCATTGTTCTGCAAATATACACTGGATCCAGAGGACACACTTAGGTGAGTATCGCAAGAAAATGATTTGGTTTCTGTTTGGACACAACTTAACAGCGATCCAAACTGTGTCCATGCAGTCAGTTTGACCGTGTTTTTGACATCGACACTTTGTTTCTTTTTCTTTGGATTTGCACATTGTCTGTAGTCATCAGTCATTTCTTGGTTGGTTCAGGCATAGTGACGTTTAGCTCATAGTCTTATCAGAGAACAGGGCAATGGACACACCACTCAGACTAACTGTCTCTGAGATGGACGAAGCTTGTGATTTCTACGGGGAACTTGAACTCGACACGATACTGCAAAAACAAGGTTGTTTGTTAACAAACATAAGGCTCTATCACCAATGGGTAAACTCGTTCTGCATGAATGAATAAAACCTTTATTGCCCCAGGGTAATTAGCCTAGCAACGAGAGATGTCGACAACCATACAGGACAGCACATAAAAAGATTAAATAAAATCATTGTCATGTACGTGTCAGATGCAGAGCAGGACCACTCAATTTTCTACACGATTTTCTTTCTGCAAAAGATGGAGACTTAACTGAATTTTTTTTTTTAAACTAAGGCCAAAACCTAGTATGGCCAGTGGTCCAAAAATACAACATAATTTCATCCTTCATGGTCATATTTCCAAAGCTGGTAAAGACTCAACTTCTTAAACTGGTCAACATTTCTAAACTTTAGCCATAACTACAAATCAACTTTTCCCTTCAGCTGAGAAGAAAGTGAACTAAAAAGAGAGAAGCAGTGACCTCACTTATCGCTCTGACCTCACTCTTAGAAAGACAACCCAACACGTTAACACACACCCACACACTCACCATGATCCTGACAGTAACAGAAGCGAGACCAGGAGGCATGGATCCCTCGACATCTGAGGCCTCCACAGTGAACGTGTATGTGGGTTCTGAGTCAGAGAGAGCCTCGTAGTCCAGGACTTCGCGAACTGACAGCTCTCCCGTCACCAGGTTGATGTGGAAAAGTTGAAAGATCTCCTGGTCCAAGCCTTCACTTCTTATTCGATATGTGAGGTTGGGACTGAGGTCAGCATCTATTGCCTACAGAGGAAGAAAGTAATATTACAGCCGTGTGAATTTTTATGGCAGCTTGAATTTTTCATACCTGCCGGGAGGATAATAAGAAAAAAGATCTACATGTGCTGTAGTCAGTAACAGACTGGAGTATTTTTATTATGTCTAGGTTGAGCCAGTGTTTCTAAAACCCCTGTGGTGGTGACACATATAGTCCAGCCGGTGGTCCGTCTCTTATTTGCCCTTTGTTTCTTTTTTTTTATAACTACAGTATCTCTGAATTTTAGTGGTCTTGTGTTCAAAAATGAAAAGTCTTTTTAGGACATTCCTCGTTCTGACTGGAACATTAAATAAAACCAGTTTGAAACCCTTAAAGAAAATAAAACTTAATCGGTCTTATTGTCTGGACTTGATAAACTATATCATGATTTGAACTGCATTCATTGGACTCAAACCAAAACCATGCAGGCAGTTTGATTAAAAGTCTTTGAAAGTATTTCCTCACAAAATCTACTTCATGGTTTTCTGTTTTTTCTAACTTGGTAATATTAAGCAACTGTGAAATAAAGAAGAATGTTTTAGTTTGGATTTGCATATAGTTTACTGGACACATGTTGAGTGTACACAATGTTATCACAGAAACTTAAAGTAAGGGTGCGTATATGGCAGTAGATGTACTTTATTATTTTACTTTTTTGGCTTTTTCCTTTATTTGTTAGATCAGCTATTGAGCGACAGGAAATGCAGGGAGAGAGAGTCATGACTGTGAGTTGAACTAGTGCAACGAGTGCTAAACACAAGAAAAGGATCAGTCTTGTAGTCTGTCGAGAAATGTAAGACCCATGGAGATTTAAGTCATGTGACTGAAAGAGGTGATGAACAAGTTTAGGAAGGTATTAGTTTTTCTAGCAAGTCAGAATTAACCTGATCAGAGCCACGAAAATTAGCTTGAAAAATTGGACCTGAAGAAGCAAAAACACTTACAGCCTTCTGAAGGATCAATGTCAGTAAGGGGGAAGTGGGACACAGGTGCGGACCCAGGGGTGTCTTAAAGTTATCCAAGAAGGATAATCGATCGATAGATTGGAGAGGGGGGAGGGAACAAAGAAATTGTATAGAGCCAAAACACCCTTCTAAACTAAATAATGCACCGAAAATGATTAACTAAACCACTGCTGCCCAGCAGCTGACTCAAAACTAAATTGTCCAGGAGACCCAGAAAACAATTCACAAAAGCAGATGCTGCAAGGGAGGCCTTAACAGTCAACACAAAAGGCTGGGGTATATCAACAAAACTACCCAGCACCCCTAAGTTATTAACTGAGAGACTATGGACACAAATAAACAGAAAGTTATTTGTTTGTGTTTATGAACACACAGACAACAAGAGACAACACAGGGAGAACCTCTCACTACCTCTGAAGGTGAGATAATGAGTCAGCGCAGAGCACTGAAGTCCAACAGTATATATAAGCTCCCCGCACCTGCTTTTAACCAAGGCCAATCAGCCACAAGCACACCTGACTCTGCACTGAGGTGATTCAATCACCAGCCTCAGTGAGAAGCTAGCGAGTGTGCCCTCACAATCATAAAATAATTTCAACGTTCTGAACTTGTAATATTCGAGTGTGCTGTGTATAATCTCATATATTTTGCACCAGGGAATTTGACAAACTTCTACATGCTACGTTAGTTCGAATGGTTGAATTGACTCGCTCACCTTTAACTGTAAAATGACTGTGTCCTTTGGGGTGTTCTCAGGTAAGATGACATTGTAGGTTTGTTGTGTGAACGTGGGGCTGTTGTCGTCTACATCCAGGACGTTGACTAACAGCGTCAGTCTGGAGCGCCGAGGGTTCTCGGCACCATCCCAGGCTTCAACGATCAGAAAATAGTGACCTTTGATCTGAAAGATGACGGAGAATCACTGTCAAACATCAACATTACAGCTATGGAATATGGTCACACTGTAATAGGGATTTTTTCTTTTGCCTGTCGTTTACGTCTATTACGCAGGAAATGTATGTCAAATCTGAACTTATCGGTCACTTCCTGTCACCTCTCTGTCCAGTGGCACCGCGGTTCTGATCGCTCCTGTGGCGTTGATGGAAAACAGCTTCTGGTGGTTGACGAGCCGGTAATGGACCTGACCACTCGCTCCCAGATCTGGGTCAGTAGCCTACACACAGATAATATAAACAGTAGATTAAGACCTGCATGTAGAAAGACAAAATGAGTGCTTTTTGATGCAAAAATACAGATTTCTGGAAAGATGCAAAAAAAAAAAAAAAAAAAAAAAGCATGATTAAAGATTTAAATAGTCTGTTTTGAAATCTGTGAAATTTATCAGGCTTTCAATTTGAGTTCAAATTCAACTTCCTATGAAATCCAGCAAACTTTGGAATACTTATAAAACAGTCAACCTCTTTCAATAGTTTACAAAGCCTTTCATCTGGAATCAGGAAAAATGATTGAAATGATGCGTCTGTTTGACAGCAGAGGAAATACTGCAGAATGACTCAGAGGAGAATAATCAACCAGTTCTGCTGTTCTCAGGGTGCCTTTATTCAAATACTGTAAGTACACACCAACAATTCAACTGTTTTAACTCTAAACTTTTGACCTTGTTCTTCTAACCAAAAACTATTTAATACTCGTACTTCTTTTTCAAACTTCAGCTAAGAGAGGTCATAGGGTCACGTAGAAATGATCTGACGGATGACTCAGTACTTTTTTTCTCCCTTCCTTCCTTCCTTGTTTAATTCCTTTCTTACTTCTTTTCTCATGTTTTTGATCCTGTATGTAGGTCTGAAACTTTTCAGGTAGAGCTCTGACAAGGTGACAAAGAGACCTCGGTGTTCTTCTCCGTCTTGCCTTCTCACATTTCCCTCAGCCTTGGCACTCCACCCCCCTCCCTTTCCAACTGTCCAGAGAATTAAACGTACTTTCCATCAGTAGCAGTTGTTAAACTTTCCCAGAGTTAATGAGACAGTGGTTCCAATTTTCACTTGGAACTAGTAGCACTAGGTGTCTTCTTCTTTTCTTTTTCACACTTCATTCAACTCTCGACCTCCCGCACTAGTGAAACTCTGACTCCATCCCCTCGTCATCTCCTGCAACTAATACGCTGTTGAGAAGGTAACAAATTGCTGCTGGTGTGCCTTTCACCTCGTCAGACTGTTCAGCCTGTCCAATCAGCACTCTGATGATGTGAAAATAGATGAGAGCCTAGCAGGTGGAGGAAAGCTGAACAGAGGAAATATAAACATTGTGTGTGTGTGTGTGAGTGTAAGGAAATAACCCTTGTTTATGCTGCTTCTGCCTCTAAAAGTCTCCACAAGAAAGATATAATTGGCTGATTCAAGTGGGTATTAAAAATAATTGCTTCAAACCTGTTTGCAAAGCTAAAGGTTAAAAAAAACACGATGGAATGTGTTTGTGTTAAATACTATTTTTCAGAGTTTGAGCGATCAGGTCTTCCCATCAGAACATTACAAAGAAGGAGAATTGTTGGAAAAAAGGTTAAAAACTCAAACTGTGTCGCCAAACTGTGAGAAAAAAAAAGATCCTGTTTGGGAAACATTATGTTTCAGTGTTCATGGGGTAGAAATAAATAAGGACAACTAAAAGACTACATAATATTGCCATGTAGATGTGACATACAAGACTTGTAGTCAACATTAGGATTTTCTTGAAGACAAGTACAATTATAAAAAGTACAATACATTTGTAAAAGGGAAAAGACTGAAAGTGCGTGACAATACTTTAACCTTAGATAAATAAGCCTTTTTTTTTTGAGAGAATGTAGTGTTCATAATGTGACATATTTGCAAGATGGGCAGGGGGGAGGGGGGGGGGGGGTCATATCAAAAAGAGAATTAATGTGATGGTGAGAAGCATTTTGGCAGACAGGACGAAGTTGAAGGTTTTAAACAGCTGCAGAACTATTATTGCTAATGGAAAGTGAAGGAGGATGCTTTTTTTATGGCGGACTGATGAATCCTTTGTAAAGTCTGGTGACGTTGGATAAAGAGTGAAAAAGTCGTCTTAGTGGATGTGGTCAAACTAATGTAGGACTGTCAGCCAGCTCAAGTCCTTTGTGCAACCAAATGTCAAACTTTACTCATTTACTTTTACCACATACTTAAAGCAAAGGCAAACCACAAACAAGGTATTGATGAGTGGATTTTATAATGATAATAATTATTGGTTGTAATTGGTAACTTTTAAATGAACTCGAGCTTGTATAGCGCTTTTCTAGTCTTCTGACTACTCAAAATGCTTTTTACACCGCAGGTCACACCTACACATTCACACACATTCACACACTGATGGCAGAAGTAGCTCTGATAAGTGACCATCAGTATTAAATCATCCATTCATACACATTCACACGCCGCTGACGTAGCAGTAAGAGAAACTTCAGGTTAAGTGTCTTGCCTATGACACATCAACATGTGGCTGCAGGAGCTGGGGATCGAACCCCCGACCCTCTGGTTGAGAGAGGGCCGACTCTACCACTGATCCACATCCGCCCCGATTGGGTAAATGAAGCTCATGAAACACACTTCATTTTGATTTACAGGAAGAAATGTGATTGTTGTTTGACTCAAGAATACAAAGAATTTGCACCAAAAGAAATGACTCAGCAGGAACAACCAAACTAAACTAGCGTTTATTTCAATGTATTGTTATCTTCTACAATCTCCTTTGAGGAATTATTTGTAAAGAAATACGTGACTATGCTAGAGTGGAATGACAGCAGAATGACTCAGAGAAGAATATTCGATGAAGTTTTCTGCCAGTTTCTCTCAGAGTGTTTTCATTCTAATTCTTTGAAGCAGTTTAGAATCAATGATTAAATGAGTGCACAATACGAATGTGGAGGAGATCTCATTGCGTTTTCATTTTATGCCGACTTAAAGTAAAGCAATGCTTGAATCCTAACGCTAAAAGAAATTTGTTGACATCCTTACAACAGTAGTATTTACATGCTGATGTCAGCAGGTCAAGTTGTCATAACAAAGACACCCTAAAGAATGTCAACTTTGCATTAAAGGTGACAGAATTGACCGAATGACGCTTAATGACAACATTCATAAAGCCTCCTTCATGTTAATGACAGGTGTGATGTCATGGTTAGGACAGTGTTAATTCAGTCTTATACATACTGCGTCAAATAAAGTGTTACCATCCTTTTACCTGCCACTTACTCTGAAAGAACGACACGCCTTGGTGTCAATTGCATACAAGGCTCACAGCTATATCACACTAAACTGAGGATCATCAAACTCATTTAAGAATCATCGACTTGGACTTGTTAACATTTCATTGGAATTAGTCCAATAATTGTCACATTTTTCACTCTTTATAAAAATGGTGAACTAAAACTAAAATAACAAATCGCTTCAATTAAAAAAAAGTCAAACCCTCCTACTCACATTTCAGCCAAAGCTGTGGGGGAAAACAAATAAATGATAGGTGCACTTCTTCAACCCACTTGAAAGAAGACCAAGTGTGCAGATAGAGGAGAGGTTGGCCCAGATTCAACACAGAGGAAAAAATATCATCACAAAAGCAAGCAACAGTGAGCAGGGTGTTTAAAAAAAACCATACTACTGAAATAAGCAATCATGGACATTTGAGAACAAAACTGCATGTGATAAATTCATGGAATTAAACGTGTTTATTCTTGAGCTTAAAAAAAGTAGTTCCACAATTGCAAATGTCATTCATCCATTCAAATGACCTGAGGATGACGAGCATTGGTTCAACGCTGCATTAAAAGTCGGTGGAGTTCTGAGTGAATGCTTTCGCAGTCTTTATGTTATATAATGTACGTAGGTTGTCATTTCATCTCCATTTTCTTGATGTAACTGGATATTATAAATTGGAATTCAAGCAGCAGTGTCAAAATTGTCAGTTTAATGTGTTTATCAAACCTCAGTGACTCAGTTCAGATCTATTATCCATTTCATTTGCAGCCCTGTGTCACTTCTTGCTGTTGCAGTGACCCACTTTTCCCTGTTCATCCAATTTTGGTTCATTAAAGTTTCATCTTATCTCACACAGTCACTATTAGGATTAATAGAAATGAGGTTGTGTTTGGCCAGTGTTGTGTAGTCTGTGGAGAAGAATGACGTCTTCTTGATGTAATTTGCATTCATCGATACCAGGGTGTAAAACTATTACAAATTTAACGGAGCATCCAGCTTTTGGGAGATTATCTTGTATGTTTGGAGAAGTGAGCGAGCCAGAAAGAAATATGGTCAATGTAAAAGACAAGGGGGGGGGGGGGGGGAGAGAGAAAGGGAGATACAGTAAGGGGTTGGAGTTTTAAGAGATACATGTTGTACTGATGGAAACAACAGGAGAAAGATGAGTTGTGAAAATGCAACTGTGAGATGTAGAAGAGGAGAATTGGATGTTATATGTGTGTTCACTTGTTCGTGTGTCTGCTGTTACGACTAATTGATTACTGAGTTGGTTGTATGAGGAATGAACAGTGTGAAATGGCAGGACCACTTAAGTACGTGAACAAGAGTTTAAGCTAACCATTTAACTTTCAGGAACTTCTCTATTAGTAAGTGTTAAGCCAGATAAACTAGAGACAGAGTCTATCTATATATACGTTTGGAAATCATAACTATGATATTTCTATGGAAATTGTTATTTTCACACCTCGTTTTTTTGTGAGTTGTAATGTATTGGTTTGTTTTGAGGTTGCTGGAAGTCTTTTTTTTTTGGTTACCTTTCGTCTGAGCCAGAGTAACAGTTTCAAGCTGTTTCGTGTCAGGCTATGCTAACCTGCGGTTGGCTTACGCCCTATTTTATGAACAGACTAAAACGTGGTATCTTTCATTCTGTGCAGGAAAGATTGTGAATAAGACCTTTTTTTTTTTTCAAGCTTTCACAGACAGTATATATATTCCAAAAAGTGTTCATGGTTTTATTTAGTTCTTTTGCATTTATTTTACAAGAAAAATAGATGAAGCCTTATGATGACAGCTAACTGAAGAATTTAAAAATCCCCCCAAAAATGTCCCCTGCTTATTACAACATTAAGACAATGGTATTTATAGGGCAGCTGTCGAAAAATATTGTCCAAATATCATGCCTTCAAACCTACAGTCAAGTTTCCAAAGACTCTAAATCCAGACAGTGGATGAAATAGTTTAGGTAGTAGGCAGCTTTAATCATCCTGATGTCTGTGTATTGATGTCTGCAGCTCCTGGAGTCAGGTACTGTCTGTTTCCCTTTCTTTGCCTCGATCCTCCTCTTCTATTCTCTCTTTGTTTTGTATCTTATCCCTCCCTCACAGTCTTTCTCACAGTTCTCTCAGTATAATTACGCTGCCAGACAGTTAAAAGCCATAAACACAATAGGATTAATGTCTCTGCAGCGTAACGTCTGCTGCTTTTCAACACACACGGACAAAAACATAAAAAATAAATAAAAAAAAGCTTAAGGCCGTAAAATATACAAAATCACTACAATCACTACAATCACAAGCTCTTCCTCTCCTGTTCTGGTGCTCACACTTCTTTTCTCCCAATTTCCCACTTTTCTCTTATCATCACTTTCTCACCTCAGACTCTAATTTCATTCCTGGATACAGCGAGAGAAGAACCTGCGAGTGAAACCAAATTACTGACTTTTTTTCATTCTGTCTATGAGCACATTCTTCCTCAGCACCAATAAACCACAGAGTTAGGTGTGATAACAGCGTGAGAGTCTTTTCTCAGTAAGATACACATACAGACAAGCCAACCAAATTATTCCTACTTCTACATTGTATGTGAGGGTGTGATTTGGTTTGAATTTGAGTCTGTATCATTTCTTCTTTTAAACCCTGTTTCCGCATCAGGTACATTCTGTTCTCCACCTCAACTCCATTTCAACAATTTGGTGTGACAAAGTACAAGGTACTTTAAAAGAAAAGTTTAGAGTGGCTCCCCAATTGGGGGGGAGGGGGGCCTCAGACATGGTGAAAAGATGAATCAGAATGGTTTCGGGATGAAAGACAGGACGGCACTGAAAAAAAACAATAATTCTGTAGAAACAGAATTTTAATCATTTTGATGGTGCTCATTTAAAAAGGCGTTTGTCTTGCTAATCAGGGCATCACTTAATCTGAAAGTCTTTGGTTAAACCTGTGTATTCAAAACGCTGCTGCCAGACTTCTAACACACAGCAAGAGAAGTGACCACATGATTATTATTACTTTTTTTAATTTGATATACTTTATTAATCCCTGAGGGAAATTCTGGTTTTACACTCTGTTATTGAGATACACGCTTCTTACACACATAGGTCCGGACCACACACATGCACAAACAGGACCTGTGGACATGCATTAGTGGAGAGAAGATAGAGTGGGGCTGCTACACACTGCTATGCAGGGAGCGCACCAGCGTGGTTGGGGGTCTGTTGCCTTGCTCAAGGGCACCTCAGCAGTAATCGGGAAGTGCCCTGGCACCTCTTCAGCTACCAGACCAACTTCCATATTATGGTCCTCATTCAGTAATGACATAAACCAGCGACCCTCTGGTTCCCAACCCAAGTCCCTACGGACTGAGCTACTGCCGCCCCAATCCGTCCAGTCCTTGCTTCCCTTCACTGGCTGCTAATGGCTGCTAATCTGGACTGGTCACAAAAGGTGACCACAGCTTGTTTGCAGTTGTTCCCACAGCGGTTGAACTCCCTGCCTGGAAATCTCAGGCAGGCAAACTCAGTGTCTCTTTTCCATCAATATATTTATAAAGTTTTATACATATTTTAGTAACAAAACAGCAACAACAAATTGATGTATGCCACTTAACCAAAGCACCATTCTCTCTTTTAAATCTCTTTATTGATTTTTTTTCTTAACCATTAGCTTTGTAGCTTCTTTTAACCATTTTTTTATTGTTTTTTGGGGATCTTATTTATCTTATTTGCTCTCATTTATTTGTCTTAATGCTGTATTTGTACATTTGTGTATTTGCCTCGTAATAAGTGTAGAGCATTATGTAAATTGTTTTGAAAAGTGCTGTAAGTTCATACTATCTCTATTACTATTGAAATGGGGTTTGCAATAAGATGTTTCTTCATTACAAAAAAAACAAAAAGCGACAATGGTACACTGTAGAGACAGCAAACTATTTTTTGAAAAGTCAGTTTTGTGTTAGTGTGTGTTTGTGTTTCGTGAACTGCTGCTGTCGTAAATGGAAGATGACTGGAGTTTAAACATTACGCAGAGAAATCAATCTACTCTCTGAAGTAAGTTTCCCTCTAAACATCATTTTTAAGTGAATCAATTTCAAAGGATTTACAATAAAAAAAACAACACCAAGATGCATACACAGATAGACATAAACAAGCTTTGTCCGCTAATGGTACATGTGGAGAGTAAGCTACCACACTGTAGAAACAGGCAATCAATGCAACAGTGTGCAATGTTTCATTCCTTCCATCCAGCTCCAGCAGGCGATTTCACTGATTCATTCTCCTGTCTGCAGCTGAAGGTCTAAAAATCAGCTCAATCATCTGCTGTTGTGTTGGAGGTGGAGGCTGTAAACTAATGAAGAGGCGCTTTGGCAGAAAGCTAGCTTGTTAAATATGTTTGATTCTTCAACTCAGGGGCTGCTTTCCAGTAATGTTTAAATGCAACCACATTAAAACAGATCTGGTAGTGTTAAGATGACATCATACTATTTACATTATATTTGTTTTGATTTGTTTTTAACATTGTTTGCATTTATTTCTTATTTTCTGACCTACTGGTACTATAATTCTATCTTTCAGTCATAAGACTTATCTCTGAATGTTTGCAGTCTTTATTTGGGTATTTATTCATCTTCTTTGAAATAGAAACCATGTGTTAAACTCGGGAAATGTAGGTTAGAAATGCAGCCGTACCCTCTTAGCTTAGTCTTTTCCACTGCTCTCTACCTCTCTTAGTGTCCCTCTGCCATTTCTCCCTGCCACCCGTGCATTTCTCTTTCCAGCTCACTCGTACAACCAACAGCACACCAAGGTCAGGCCCATTCATTCTTCAGGAAATCTGTTTAATAGCTACAGGTAGGGACCCTGGTTTGGAATGAGGCCCGGAGTCGTGCCTTGCATGGCCTGCTGAGGGATCACACCGTCTGTTTCGGTTTGGAGAAAATCCAAGGGTCCTTGAAAGGGAGGAAGTTCAGGGTTGGAATACATTCAAGTGCCCTCTCTAGTGATTAGGATAGTGTTTTTGCATGTTGAATTTGGAAGGTGCCCAAAGGTCTGAGCGAGAGTTAAAACTTGGAAAGCTCTGAATTAAATGCCCTCTTTATGATTAAGGTTGGGTTTACGAGTTTGGAAAACTGCCCAATTGTACAAATTGGAAGAAATATTGAAGCTTTAAGTTTGAAACCTGTTAAAGGTATGGCTGTTGAAAACCCATGACATCCATTTAGAGGGGCCATATATTTATCTCAGGAGTGGTCCCACTATTCAACCAGAGGACCATGATTAATGATTTAGAAGCTGGCAAAGTATCAGACCCCTGAACCCCTGAAATCGCTGCATGACGGCTATGAATTAAGCTTAGCGCAAATCAAAGCAATGGTGCGAATGGGGATGCATCTTTGAAGATCAGTCACCAATTCTGTACCAGTAGAGCAATGTGTTGTTTTTTTTTGTACCAGGCTGTAAAGGTGTCTGTAGCTGATGCCTTATTTGTCTGCAGATCTTGGCTTGAATGCAAGGGGCCAGCCTTAAGACCCTCCAACTGTGGGATGCGGCCTACAATCTAGTTAAGGACAGTGTGCAGCGTGCTTGACCTTAAGCTTGTTTTTATTTTCTTTGTCTTTGGGGGTAGAGATCTGGGGTGGGGATGTGTGGGGGGTGGCCATAGGGAGGCTGGGGAGGTGTTAGGGGGTTTGAAGTTTGATAGATCATGACGATAGCACAAATTCACTATGTAATAAAAAGTTGATTGCTAAAAAAAATATCTGCAAATTTGTGTGAAGTCAATCTTCCCTTATATATTGTCATGGGGGACGTGGGAGGGGGAATACAACATTCTCAGGAAGCAATATTTAAAGTAAGGGAAAAGCATCCAACCCAATTAGACACCTTTCCCAAGTGCAAAATGCTCACACACAATTCTCTAAAATACTCTCCACCTACAAATATGCACAGTCCTCTGAGTATAATAAAATGAAGTCCTAATTACAAAGCTACCAAGGTTTGCAGAGTTATGTTAGGGATCTATAGTCCCCATTGTGGAAGATTATAAGAGCAGAATTTAATTAGAGCCTGTGTGAATCTGTGTGTGCGTGTGTGTGTGTGTGTGTGTGTGTGTGTGTGTGTGTGTGTGTGGTACAAAACTGCAGAGGAGAAGACAAAGAAACGTTGATGAGGCTTAAAGGAGCCTTTATAGTTTGAGTGATCATGTGTCTTTTTCTCAGGGTGGCGACCGTGGTGTAGTGATAAGACATCACTGACACAAGAGCTAAGCCACAGTGACACAAGAAGTTGGTACAAACAAGCAGATAAAACCAGTGTAAACAAGTGTAATGTGCAATTAAAAGGCCCAGAGCGACAGGGAATCATGTATAATGACAGATTTGCAGTCAGACATTATTGATGCGGGGAGATAAATTGTTATTTTAACTAGATTTACGTGAATACAATGAAGGATACGTGTAAAGAAAAGCACACAAAGGTTGCACAGCTGTACAAACAAACGCTATTACTTACAAAAGATTTGTCCATACATGTTCACACGTACACAAATGATCATTTAACAGTGGGGATCCTGAACATGAAATCATATAGGTGTAATGAGCAGGGAGGGAGGAAGCAATAGAGGGATTAGAAAGTGTGTGTTTGCTGTCGCTCTGTGCATGTGTTTAAGGTTGTGTGCGTCTGCCTACCTTGACCTGTCCAACATAGGCGTGATCCTGCTCCTCAATGACAGTGAGGTTCACCGGCAGTGAAGAATCGAATAGCGGGTCATTGTCATTCACATCTGTCACCACGATGTTCACCGTCACAGAGGAGGTCTACACACACACAGACAGAAACTTGTGTTACTATTCAGGTCACAACACATCAGAAGATACAATTTCACAAGCATCTAATGTTCTATTCAGCTTTCTTTGCTGTCTTCTTTGTTGTCTCACAAACAGCTCTCTTATGTAACCATCTAATGAGCCAATTTTGACAGCCAATTAGCTGCAAGCTTGCCCAGGACTTTGCTTGAGCTGTTCACCCTAAAGTAGATTTAAAAACATTCCACCAACAGGGCCATCCACACCTAAACGCATAATGAGATAGACATGCAAGTCACCATAATGGTGGGCAAGAAATTCTTGGAGCTAGACATACTCTATGACAAAAAATGTAATTGTAATGCTTTTACAAGCACCAGTAAGATTCTTCCTAATTGAAGTCTTTTCTTTACGATGCATGCATAGGCTCCTTTATCTTTCCACACATAGCATCGTAGAAAGCATCCTGTTTGTTCAGTGTCCTGTTTGGGGTGCAAGAAGGATCATTGAACTGATTATTGGGGGCGAGATCTTCATTTTGATGACAAATATACAGGCTAGGACTGATGTTGTCATGTGTTTTCTAAGATAAAAGAGTAATCTGTTGTTGGCCATAGAACATCTTTATGAACTTGAATTCCCAGTTATTGGACCTAAATTGAAACTTTAAAATTGCAAAGAGTGGGACACGTTGCTTTAGTTAGTATTAATCAGCATTTTGGCCTTGTATCCTGAGAGACTATTTCTGAACATCAATGTGTCATCTGCATAGAGTGATAATGAATGTGACAAATATGAATGTCGATGTAAGGGACAATGTCTAAAATGAATGATGCAAGCACTGAGACGGATGATTAAAGTTGTTTGAATAAAAACAACGAGGAGCCTCCTCCCACATTACCCAGAACTGTAGGTTAGCATAGAGTGTTGCAATCATATTGATATCTTGATATTGAATCTCTGAAATACCTTAGACGCCCTCCAAAGATAGGGCCATGCAACACAATGAAATTATAGTTCAACATCAGGTAATACCAGGCCACAGACGGCTTGGAATTTATGTATTGCACTCAGTATGTGAGCCTGCAAATATTATCAGAGGAAAGGGGTCCCTTGATAAAGCGTGTTTGATCTGGGATAATTATTTTTCCAACTACTGGCAGAAGTCTTCTGGCCAAAACTTTGAAAAACATCCAGGGAATGGTATTTATCAATGGGATTTGACAGTGGCTGGCACATTCTTAGGGGTCCGTGCCAGCTTTATATAGCTGGGCTTAAGGCTGTGTTTTGGTCCTTATGGAGAACAACAGCAAAAGCATAATTTAGTGTTTCTAACCATACTAGTGTATTAATATCCAGACATTCTAGGTAGATTTACACAAGTATGCTTCAAGCATTTGGCAGAACATAAACAAATAGGTAGGCATATTCAACTGGTTCCAAGGATAGCTGTTTTCAAGGTCTGCAAATAACATGCATGCTGGAGGGTCTAAAAATCGAACTATTTGCAGTGCTAATAAATTAGCTGACTTCAGGATACAATTCCTCTAGGATTTGCTACAGAGGATACTCAACATGAAATAGATAAAAAGGCACAAATGATTCCCATGACAGTCCTTTACGAACAGACAGCTCAGTTGGTTTAATGAGCTCACCACACTCTATATTAATGTTAAGTATTTAAATAAAAAGAGATGAGTGCTCATTTTAAAGAAACATCAATGATTTATCTTAAGGAATAGTGTTAGCAATTACTGTGACCATACTCAGCCCATTATGAAATTGATTGGTAATATAACAAAACACTGGAAAGTCGTTGCCAACAGAGATGGGTATTACAAAAGCACAAAAAAAATGTTACCAACTAAGGTTAGAGAAGCTGAAAAGACAGAAGCTGGTGGGAGGTCACCAATTTCTTGGTTTGACTTTCATGAGAACAGAAGAGGCAGAGAGACAGAGAGAGAGAGAGAGAGAGAGAGCGAGAGAGAGAGAGAGAGAGAGAGAGAGAGAGAGAGAGAGAGAGAGAGAGAGAGAGAGAAAGAGAGGGAGAGTGATGGAAGATTTGACTTTCAAAAAAGGCAACTGGGGGTAGGTGGAAAATCAGGATGAGCTAACCGATTCTTACCACTGGGATGAAAAGATGGAAAGCAGTGTGCGGGGGTGTGCGTGTGTGGGAGAATGACAATCACAGAGGTGACAACAGGCTATTGAGGTTGGCAGGGCATACGATGATGCAAGTAATTTGAGGTTGAGAGCTCACAGTTGACAAAACATTTTATCTCAATGCCAATGTATGTAAAGCAGAATGAGCTGTGATATAATAAAAAGGGAAGCTGTGGGAAATGCTGGCAAACACAGACAGACACAAAGAGCGAGACGGAGTTGCACTGAGCTCCATTCTTGCATCAGGCAGCTGTAAGCACATCATTTTTCAATGCTCACCTCAGAGTTTATTATCTTGCTGAAACCATGGCCACCTGCCAAAGTCTAACATCCACCCCCCCCTATGTTTAAGTTTTCAGTTGTATACCTTTTCATAGTTCCTGCTTTATTTTCAAAACTGAAGATTTTAGTAAATGTTCTTTTGTACGAGAGGTCGTTAAAAGCTCTACATTATGCTAGTTTCCTGTTGTTTAGCATGGATAGTAAAAGGTTAAAACGTCATTCCTGTGGATTCATCCCCTCCTCAGTGACACTTTCTGCAGGTAATCCTGCCTGTCTTGACAATTGCTCAGCAGCCACGTGTAGAGCGAAATCCGCTGATGTCTGCCAGCTCAAAACGACTATCACAAACCCTAAACACCAGACTGCCTTTTTTGCTCTGCGTTGTTGCAACTGAAAGATTTGACTGGCATTTAAAATATATATATTTTTTTCTCATTGCTTTCTTATCCTGTAAAAATCTTGACATAACTTGTTCCTTTGCGCCTAAACCCCCTTTTTTGTATAAAATCATTGAGACACAGTAGTAATCCACATTGTTGCGCTGGGTGACATGTTCCAGCCAGCGCAGTTGATTTTAAATCAATCTTACGTTCATCGTCTTGCTGCTGTCAACACTCACTAGCATATTAAATATGGAGCACACTCGGGTTCTACCTTCCACATGACAACTCTCTCTGACTGACGTATATTAAAACTAAAATAGTCCCAAGAAATGTATTATTACAAATTAAGTAAGTTCCATAATGTAGTGACCAGCTGTACACTTTTTGATTGTCAAATCTTATTTCTAATGTATTTTCAACCTAATAAATAAATCAGTGTGTTTTGTACTTGGTGCTACAAACAGTACAGATGTTAGAAAGCATTACTGTGTGATTTGTTCCTGTTAAAAAAAACACTTTAAGCTTCAGTATAAAGTAACTTTTACCGCCATCATTGTGGCAACAGCAGCTCCAAGTCTCACCGCATTTAATGACCGAAGCAGGAGCGGATTCACAAACCCACGCCATGATTGAGTACCATACAGTCCCTGTGACAACAGCAAACTGTACTGCACCAAACTTTAACTTGAGTCCAACAATGCACAGTGCCCCTTACATTGGAGCTGGTTTACTGCACAGGCTTGTAGGCTCCTAAGTGTGTGGCAGTATGATGGATTTACCGGCCAAATAGCCAATTAGGCACTTTGTAGTCTGACACTCTCACAACCGGACATTTAATAATGGGGGACACAGACAGGTGTGTGAGTGTGTGCACACGCATATGAAGACAACCCAAGGCCTTTGGAATGATGCTGATTAATGGTCCTGTGTGAGGCAACTACACCCCTTATCCTCTCCTTTTTCTATTTCTTTCTTTCCCTGACTTACCTCCTTGTCTCTTTGTGTGTTTGATACCACTATTCTCATACACCTTCTCTCTCTTTCTCTATTAAACTTTCTCTGCTCTTTTTTTCCCTCTTGTACACAATATAATGGAGTGTCAAGCAGACAAATGTGCAAACTACTTTTAGCCATTTTCTGGCTTAAAGACCTCGGGGGCACTAAGATAATACGCTAATTGTCAAGGTCCAGAGAGCAATTGAGTAAGTATGTGTGCGCAAGTCTCCGAGTGTGTATGTGTCAAGTCCTTTATAGAGTTGTGTATGAACACACAGTACAGTTGTTAAGGTAATAAAAGGCCCCTGAATGCCTTTCCCACGTCTCCTCCTTACTCTCTCTCTCTCTCTCTCTCTCTCTCTCTCTCTCTTTCTACCAACTTCCTCCCACTCACTCTCTCCCATGATGTTGTGTGTGTGTGGGTGGGTGTGTGTGAGAGAAGGTCAGGGTATTTAAATCAGCATTTTCTCTTCTCAGTGGGACCTTGAACTTTGCCTTTTGTTTTAATTGACATGTGCATGAAGGGGTGGGAGGTGGGGGGGCAGAGGAGCAGAGGAGAAAGAGAGTCACACTTTTCTTGAAGCTAGATTAATAGATGGATGATGAGGAAGAGAACAGAGAGGAGGAAAAAAGAAGAGAGGGACAGAGGGGAGGCCAGGGAGGAGTCGGTCCATTGTCTTTATTTGACTTTCATATGAGAAAGCGTCTGACAGTTTAACTTTTTAAAAGGACAGCAAAAAAAAGAACACAAACAGAAAGAGCTAGAGAAAGTGATTCCGGTGACCTGTGATCAATTAAGTAAGTGAGAAAGGGCACACATGCCGACATCTTTGCAAAACAGCTCTTGCAATCTGTAGACAAAAATTCTGTGTGACAAGAAAATGCATTCCCAGCATCACTTTGAGGTCGTTCAGCTGCTCTATCTGCATGCAATGGCAAGGCATTTTGGAAAGCAGTTCTTTCTTTTCTTCTTGTGTCTTTTCTTCTGAAAATAAAACTTTAACACAAAGGTTTCCCAAGAGAGTTTGATCATACACTTTGACATAGAAAGAATAATTTTACCTGATGATCCAAAAGGCATTAATGAAGTGAGATAAATCAGGATTTTTGGCTCTTGCAGATTGTATATAATGACCCAACAGCTGGTATGACACAACCTATTAACTCTGTAGTGTCACTAAGCTGGTTAAACTTTGATTTGTTCACCCTCAAACATGTTTAACCCCTGACAACAATATTACTGGTGATGTGGTCGTAGGTTTCTTTTGTTGCACTTGTAATGAACAGTGATTTCAAAGAGGCACACAGAACACATTTACAAGGCTAGAATTGAAGTGGCTGGAATGAAGAAAAAACAAGATGTTCAGGGGGTGTTGATTTACATTTTAATGGCAATGTCTTTTTTATGAAATTATCTATTCTGCAATATGAAATCACAGAAAGTGGTTAACAGGCAACAGAAACTGGTTTCAACTGGTTTAAAATAGTTTCAAGCCTCCCTTAGTCCTTCTTGGTATAAATATGATTTAAGACGAGTGTTTGTTCATGCACATTTCATACTGCAATGGTCTCTCAATCACGTTTGATTGTTCAAAATTGTAAAAGATAACTTAAGGGGACAGTGAGGCCTCACTCAGGAGATCTATCAAACTCACTTTCACCATTAAATATGTCAGTCTGGGACACCTATTAAGTAGCACTGCGAGATGTGTAGCTCAAAAACCTAATTTATCTCATTCTGGCGTCAGTTAAATCCCTCACTTCAGCCTCTGCCTAAAGCAGTTCATTTCAGCTGCTGTCTCTTAAAGACCCACCCCCCCCTTCATTCTCACTTTCTTCCTATTGGCCAGCTCTTTTGGCAGTCGCAGGGAAATTTGAGTGAGCTCCCATTTGGGCGTGTCCTTGAAAGAGCCGCCGATGAGCATGCTCTGCTCTTATGCGCCTGACGTCAGGTTCTGACCAAGTCTCGCAAAGTTCTCGTAGCGTCTCGTTCAGAACAGCTGATAACCCGACAGGCGATTACACCAACAACTGTGTATGTTGTGTAAAAAAAAAAAAAACTTTGCTGAGGTTTAGTATGGACATTCAACATCGGAAAAAATAATGTATGTATATAAATATGGATCAGCAAAATAGATCTCCTTTAACTGCTGATTATGTCACGGTTACAGGGCTGGAGCTCTTATTACCTTCTCTTTTTAGTTATCTTTTATTCAGGGATCCATATGATTCATATGAAATCTAAACTCATAGATATTTATGGTTATTAAAAGTGAAATCCCTAGCAAAGAGAAGTATTTCTAAACAATGGCTCCAGTGTTCCTCTTTTAACATAATGATGCAGCTATTAGTGGCATCTCGCTGTAAAGGATTCAGTGTAACCCTTAGCAACAGAGAGTTTAACTCATTTATCATATGAAAAACTACAACCATCTAGTGTCATTGTTGTACAATTTATTTTCTTACCCCATCTGGATGTCCGTCTGAGGCTGTGACCACCAGGGAGTAATAATCCACAGACTCCCGATCCAGAGGTTTGTCCAGAACCAGGTGCCCTGTACTGCAGAAAACACACACAGAGAGCCGTGTTAACCCTTCTGGAGTTAGCTCAAAATGCATTAAAACAGTCTAAAATTAAGAGTACGAGACAAAAAAAAGTGTGGCAAAATCATTATTCATGCATTGAGTTTCATCCGCAAAAATCCTTTAATTTACTTTAAGTTTCTGTTGACACGTTATTCAATATAAGCAGTCATGATCATTACTATGCTGTGAATGAAGCTATTTGTAAGTTGTTTCTTTGCTAACTCTGGTAACATGGGGAACATTTCTAACTGTAAGTGTGTATTCCTCTCTAAAAACACCACTTTGGAGACACATCGAAACAGTTGGCAAGCTCTGACAACTACAACATAAAACCCTCAACACCCAGACGTGTATTTTCACTGTGGTTATGGCTACTTTGGTGATGCAGATGACGCCTCACACCCATCACCTCCCCCACAATGACATTAAGGCATGCCCTCTTGGGTGATGTAGCCATAATGGTAATTGTCTTTTTCACAAAAATAAGACTGTAAATGTAGAACCACAAGCAGATCTTCATATATGACATACAGATTAAATCACATTTCACTGGCACTGGCAAGCTTAGGGTCACAGGTCCTCTAAGTTCTGAGTGACCTCTGCTCTAACTTACTGTAGCTTTACTCCCTGGGCCTGACAGCAGTCACATGTGCACTGATAGGGGTTGGCCTTTACTACGACAACCAAGGTCACTTTGTTGCATCTCCCCTCATTTCTGGCTTGTTAAGCAGAATTAAGTGTCTGCTCTCCTCTGTCTGAAACCTCGCACACATTGCGGTGGCAATCAGAAGCTCTTAGATTAGAAGACACTAATGTTAGTATAGCTGTTTATGGTAGAGAAACACACCCCTAACTTTAGCATTATCTTTAGGATAAATACCAAGCCTATGGGACGGTCTGGGAGTCACATATAAACAACTTCAATTTAAGCCATCAGAGTCTCCTGACTCTTTCTTGGGTGAAGTCAAGTATCTAAAAATGTCCTCAACACCGGAATGTACACTTTGCAGGGTAACAAGTTAAAAACTGGAAAATGAGGAGCCCGCTTGTTGTTCCACTTTTCATAACAAACAAGGCATCAATTATTTGCTTTGTTTAACAGTCATAAAATCTCATATTCAATCAACTTACTGAATACAATTCAAAGCTTCAATCAGAAGCTCAGAGATAAAAGTCAGATTTGAGGGCAGAAGTGAGAAGTGAGTAAATTACTCTAGAAGATCAGCAACTTCAGCTGTCTGAGACTTCTGACCAATCAAACCAGCAGATATCTTTGATGTTGGCCCTGATTGATTAGAATTTTTTTTTTTTCAAAGTGAAGATTTACATAATGATTGAAGTAGTTCTAATTTGGGCTACTAACATGAATTAGACACACTCTGAAATGCACATTTTCTCCAAATATTGACAGAGTGTGTATCTCAGAGTGTGTGTGTTGATGCATGAGTAAATGTGTGTAGTGCAGATGTTAAGTGGTCCACCGAGGGAAAGATGAGAAGCTCACAAACTCAAAGACAGTTCATGGATATTTATAGTGGATTCGTGAAAAGCCAAGTCCCTGAACACACATGTACACACTTGAACATGCACACACAAACACGTAGTATTGTAGCAAATAGTCATCTTATTTACAGTAGAAATCTCGACACAATTCCTTAATATGCATGCTCTGAAGACAAACATGTGCTTTATGTATGGAAGGATCTAAATCCCATTGTTAAGAGGGAATTTAAGAGAATTCAAATTTATTTAAATTCATTCAAAATCAGTGGGGAAAATTCTCCTCAGAGCTCATCTTTTGCATCCTGTTCTGAGGCTGGTCCATTCAATTATGTATCAAAGTAATCCAAATCTTTTGGACATTTTCGTTTCCATCAATGCCGCCTATTTTGCAAAATGTGGAATACTAGCCTACTCTGGTGCTCTCCATATGTGTTATTTATGTGTATTCAAAGTAGCTAAATTCTGCACAGATGCAATGTTATATCACTCCATAAAGTGTGTAAAAACTCTTGGTGCCTTAATACAGAAAACACAGCTTGAACAATGACACGATACCATCAGTTTCTGCTACAAATATTTCCTGTTTAATTCACTTCAATCTTTGAAGTTAAGGATTTCTATTCAGATAATTCCTTTACTAACATTTTCTTTTATCCTTTTATTAAATCTTCATTTATGTGTCATTGTTGTTCATTGTTTCCTTCTCAGCTTTCTAACATTTGGTCCCTCATTTTCTACTCCATCGCTGCCCTGCTCTCTCATCTTTTTCCAACACTTTAATCTCTCTCTTCCCTGTTTTTTCTTTCTCATATTTGTAATTCTGCCCCTTCTCTTGCAGTCTTTTACCATACTTCCCTTTGTCTCTCTCTCTCTCTCTCCTCCTCCCTCCAGAAATGTAGATAGGATCTTTCCCAATGCAGCATATGAAATGCATTTTTAATGAGCAATAAATGAATAAATACAACAAAAGCTCTCAGAGTCTGTAAGTGTCTGTGGTGAGTGGTGTGGATGTGAGAGAGGGTGTGGGTGTGTTTATGTGAAGCCCTCATAGTTCCCAGGATGATATAGTTCAAACTGCCTTTAACCTCAAACACATTCACTCAGAAATAACACTTTTTTTTTTTTTTTACAGATTTTTCACACAAACAAGGAAAAGGGCAGTGCTTTTGGACCTAACCAAGAAGCATTAAATAATAAGGGTTGTGTGTCTGTCAGCCCACTTACTTCTGCTGGAGTGCAAAATGACCATTAGGGTCTCCGCTGTGTATTTTGTAGGCAATGGGGTCCCTCTCCCGATCCACTGCCTGAAAGTAATAATAAACAAAACAGATAGTTAAATTAATGTTTCAACCAAATACATTTAAAAAAAATTTTTTTTAAAAGAGATAAAGAGCTAACATAGCATCCGAATTTGGCTAAAGGTTTTGGATATACGTTACATTGCTTTATATAATGGATAATATATTTAACTAGTTAGCTTAAATAGAGGCTAACCTGTTGATTAGGTTAGCTTAATGAAGACACGTTTTATGAGCTAGCTGAATGTGCTAACAGTTGAAGTAGTTAGCTAACATAAAAGAAGAAGACAACATTTTGATTAAGGCAGTGAATGAATATCATAATAGCTAGCTCAAGATGATATTTAAACAGTTGAACTAAAACGCTAACATTAAAATAATGGATAGCCTTTTGCTAAAAAATAGCTACAGGTCATAGAGAATTATGGAAACTGTTAGCTTAATGTGCGTTATTTACAGTCGAACAAGTTAGTTAACAACCAAGATACCTGATAACCTGTTGAGATAGATAGCTAACAAAACACAAACATATAATGATAATAATAAATATTATTTTTTTTACATTTTTGAACTAGTAAAACGTACAGTATGTAAAATCCGCCGCTAGGGGGCTCTCAATCAAAACAATAACAAAAGATGACCTCGAGGCTCGCGGGGTATCATGGGAGTGATTCTCTCTGTATTAACTTTTGGAAATATTTGACAATAGTAACATGGGTTTAGTCAATTTTTAATTTAAATTAGATATTTTAATGTAAACATTAGCATACAATTCTACATACTGTACCTTTAAATGAATTTAAAGTATTCAAAGTTAGCTAAATGTAGCGAACAAATCGCTAACAATGGTTAGCACTGTATTGTATAAACTAGCTAAATCAACAGTTAAACCGCATAGCAAATAAAGGATAAGAAATTGAACTAATTAGCTAATTACAAAAAGGTTGGTAGTAAGAAATAATTACCAAAGACAACTATTAAAATAATTAGTGAAAGGTTTCAACAAACTGCAGTAATAGTTGGTTAAAAGTCAAGAATAAATGGTTATAATAGCTAAAAGAAAATGGGTGGAAATGTTTATATAGTATAGTAAGAAAACTACAGTGGGATAAATGGCTGCAACCTGGCTTTGTTTGTGTTTGAAACAGAGAATGTGACTGTACCTGCAGATTAAGCAGTGTAGCTCCTGTCCTCATAGCTTCACTGATCTCCAGGCTGTATTGTTGACGGGGGAAACGGGGAGGACTCTGGTTGTTTGGGGGCAAAACTTCAATATAGACCGTGGTAATTGATGACCTAAAGAGAGAGAAGATAAAAGAGAATTGGTTAAGGCAGATAGGACACCACACAGCCTGAAACAGAGAAGCAGATAAAAGGGGGAATAGTAGCAGAGAAATGTTGGAGAGGGATGAGAGGAGAAAAGAAGGAAGTAAAGAGCTGGAGGGCAGCACAAGAGGATAGCGGGCAACAAAGCAGTGTCAGGCAGGGCGAATGGTCTATTATTTAAGTTAAGAGTGGCCGGCGAGTGTTTGTTTCTTTGCACTTCATGCCGTGTTTAACTAATCGATAAGAGCGTGGAGTCAACAACAAAGAGAGAGTGCTGACGTCTTCTTGCAGGGCTTAAGGTTTCTATTGTGCAGTTTGACAAACTTATCCTGCTGTTTCAGTGATTTATTTATGTGAAGGCTGGAGCAGATTCACGCAGAGAAAATCTTTTATTTTCTATTCTTTGATCGTGAGAAAAAAAATGTCATATGTCTGTAAAGAGTGACACCATCTTGTTAGTGTCGTTCAACATCATCAATTGATGTTCCCTTCTATAATGCAACATTCAGAACTAAATGATGTACCGTGGCTTCACTTTTCTTAAGAAAATGACCGGTTACTAATGGATGAGTCCCTGAAACACATACATCTTTGTAATTATATTAGAATCCATTTTATAAAAGGCTTTCGACATATGCTTAGAACTGCAGTTCAGAATAAATGGAGTGATAATGCATTTGACTATTCATTACAGTTATTCATTACACGGCTGTGTTAGTAACTTGTGTCTGATTGGTCAATTATTGCCTGCCAAGGTCAGATATTTAGCACACTGAGCAATGAGGAACAGACTTTGCTAGGTATGCGTTTCTAGTCACAGACTCTGAAGGACGAACTTTAATAGTATCAATTTGAAGAAAGAAGTACATTTGACTAAGGTCAGACTACTTTGCGAAATAAAAAAAGAGACTAAATGACACAAAAACCAAAGACGTTATAAAAACAGCTGCAGGCTAAGACGGAGTAATGGATAAAATTGAAGTTGTTTAAAGTTAATACCACTGGGTATGGCGGTGTTTAATGATTGGTGAACTGAAAAGCAAAATGTCAGCTGTGAGTCTAACAGAGCGGAAGAAATGCAGCAATTTTTGAATCAATAAACTGATTCCTAATCTAATAAATGCAAAAAAAATGTGTTCCTAAAGTGCACAGACTTGTGATAAGTTAGATAATGTTTAGTGAGCATGTTGTCATGGTCCCTTTTTCTCAAAATGACCCCTTACATGAAAACGACAAACCAAACCAACCTAGGACGGTAAGTGGATTCAGAGTTCACTTGACAGGTAAGAAAAAATGATTAGAATTTCATTTTAGCAGGAATTAAAGAGTCTTCATAGAAGAGAGGAAGTTGAGGAAATAGAGAGAAAGGGATTACAAGTGAATTAAGAGGAAGTAAAAAAGGAGAATTACATTGAGTATCTTATTTTTAAGGTGATGACACCAAAAGTAAATAAATGAGTTTTATCTGACAATACGATATGTCACTATGTAAAATTTAGACTTAAATGACATAGTGTTTACTTTTTTAATGGCCGCTAATAGGCTGTCTTCACAGATATATTTAAAGCAACACTCATTCAAAAATAGTCTGTCACATTTGAGACCCGCAGTTGAGAGGGCTGTGTTGCAAACAACTTCGAGAATTCTTAAACTCCAAAGAACAAAATGTGAGGGCCAGAAGTCTCAATTATGACTTCCAGCGAAAGATGCTCCACCGGCAGAGAACATCACTTTGATAAGGCGATACTGCAAGTAACTTTGTTAGGAACAAGTTGTCTTGGACACCCCCATCTGCATAAAAAACACTGAGTCACAGTGAGGTTAGATAGTAGTTAAGAAGTACTGTTTCTTTTCTGGATGTCGTAACAGAAACTGTCTGCTTTTCAGGTTTAGATGGCACATGAATATTCCAAAACAGAGCTTTCTAAAATGAAGAAATATGCAACTATAATAAAATATCTGTTCGATAGATCCATCCATCCATTATCTATACTCCTTGTTCCCGACGGGGGCAGCAGGGGGACTGGAGTTGATCCCAGCTGTACACCCTGGACTGTTCGCCAGTCCATCACAGGGCTGACATGTAGAGACAGACAACCAGCCACACTCACAATCACATCTACGGGCATTCAAAGTTACCAGTTTTTTCAAATACCATGAACAGCCATCAAACACAAACATTGAAGAGGAAGTAGAGTCCTTTGACAGAGGGGACTGTGCCTTTGAGGTTGTGGCTCCTAAACTCTGGAACTGTCTTCCCCCAGAACTGAGAGCCTTGACCTCTGTGGACACTTTTAAAAAGCAGCTGAAGACTCATCTGTTCAGACTTGCTTTTGTTTAAATCTGTCTGTACTTGTTTTTTATGAAATTGTTTTGTATTATCTGTTTTTTTGTTTGATTGTAAAGCACTTTGTGACATCTGCTCTTGAAAGGTGCTATATAAATAAACTTTACTTACTTACTTACTTACTTACTTCATGGGAACATTGTGTAATTTACCCTGAAAGTTTAAAGTTAACAAAAATCCCAAACCTTAACACAACATTTGGGTTTTTGTCAAAATGTCCCTAATTGGTTATGAAAAAGCCGCAGCTTAAATCCCTAGAAGACATTAGGAGACAGTTAAAACACACATGCTCACATGGCAAAGTTACAAAGAGGACGTTTGGGATGTAAGCAGATGGTCACATTCAAAATGTTTCCTTAAGGACTATTTAAGAGCTCCCTTGATAGCCATCAGGGAACGTCCACTAACTGAACTTCCTTCACTTCAAAGGACGTTCCTTCTTGGTTTCCAGTTGATCACATAACAACAGTCTATTCGAATATAGGATACCTATTAGAAAAAGGTTCCTATCAAGTCACTGAATGTTCTGAAAACATTATGGGAACATGGTGGAAGGACCCAGAGGGAACATCCAACGGTAATGTTCCCCCAAAAGGTTCACAGTATATGTTCCCTGAAAGTTTGCCAAATAATACTGCCCAAGACAGGAACTCCATTTTTTGACTATTTGAGTTTTTGGGACTTCAGAAAGATTGTCCTTTAAGCCAGTGGTAACCTTCTTAAAACATTCTGGGAATTTAAAAGTTGTACTCATAATTATTATTTTCCTAACTAATTAAACAACATTACGTGTCCAGAAAGGCCTTTTTTCTTCTACAGTGTTTCAAAGCATTTGAGCCCTTTGAGCAGATTGGTCACATTAGAAAAAAAAATAACACTACGTAATTCTACTGTAAAGGGATCGTACATTTTACAACTTGAATTTGTCCTATAGTTCTTTTCTTAACACATAATCAGATTGAGGAAGAGTCAAAAGGAACCCTTTCACTCCAGTTTTCCCCTCTTTTCCCCTCAAGTGATGTTCGATTTTCCTCACCTTGAATTGCAGGCTAAGAAGGCCCAGGGACTTAGTTTGTGTTCCTACTTTTGCGAGAGTGCAGACTTCCAGCGGGGAGAGAAGGGAGAGATTAACTCTTCTCAAACTGGATCATTGACTGAAAAAGCTACAGAACCCCGGGTCTAAACAATAGCCCGCGAAATCTGTTTACGTTCTAAACAATAAAAAAATAAATGGATGAAGGCTGAAAGAATGTGAGCCGCCAGACAGAGTGAAAGCCAGTGTTTTAGTGAAATGATTCAGATGGCATTATTGATGAAAACCGATTGAGGGTATGGAGATTACTCGGTTGTGGTTTCCACTGCAGCATGGTCTATTTCATCTTTTCTGTTTCCATCCGAAAAACTCTCTGTGTACCAATGGAAGCTTTTCTACTTATTACAAACAAATACTATATGTTTCCACATACATTTCACACCAAAACAAGGCTGAAAGGTTGTAAGAAATATTACGTTGCTTAGTGTTGAACACATTTTTGAGCTTGTTTCAGCCTCTTCACATTTGAGTCCACAATCTGCCCTTCTGGACACACAAATAACCTCCTCCTCTCCACGCAATCAGAGTTATTTTGTAGTCCAGCAACTCATTATTTGGTAATATGAGTGTTTAGGTGAATTGCTTTGTCCCTGGGTGCAATTTACCAGCCTGTTTATTCTACTCCGGACTCTCTGCATCAAATTGCACCACTTCATCATTCGTCATTGCTGTAGACTCTTAAGCTTTCGTTTAACAATTTTTTTTTGAGTTTCAGTTGTCTGTCTAACAAGAGTGTCTAACAAGCATTTGTGTTTGAATACAAAAACTACTACAATTACTCCATTTTCGGCCTTCTTTACATGTTTATGCTTCACATCTATTTTTTTCACATTGTGATGGAATTTCTGTATCTCTGTAGATGTACAGACGTTTAGTTTATTCCCTGCCCCTGACGACAGTCACAGCTGATAGGGTAAGCCGTGAATATGCTAACCAAGGTCACTTTGTGTCCCCCCTCATATCTGGATTGTTCGGCAGACTTAGTGTCTGCTCTCTATTATCTTAAACATCAAATTCCAGTTTTAAGTAGAGTAGGTAGGGTACTGACTTTAGCATCATCTTTAGGATAAATACGAAGCCTATGTGACGGTCTGACAGAACTTGCTGTGCAAGACACTGTATCACATTTGTGCTGTTAATGTCATTTCTCCTCTCGAGTCATTTATGAACATCTTCAACTTAAGCCATCTGAGTCTCCTGAATCTTTCTTGTGTGAAGTCAAGTTTCTACAAATTTCCTCAACACACATCATGCATGTAACTAAGTGCATTAATGTATGCTGTGTTGTGTTCACCTTCAGCACTATACTGTGTGCAGAGCAGTAGTTGTTGAATCAACCCGATTGAGATACCGACGGAAGGCTGCAGCAGCTGGTGGCAAGCTGATTTTTTATTAAATTTTTTGCCAATGACCAAGGTTCATTTGAATATACTTTATATGTTTGACGCAACAGCATTTCACCAGAGGTGTATATGTGTAATTATGTAGCTTGGACTCAAATTGGATTCAAGTGACTGGTGTTGAAAACCTCCAATACAAATTAATTCTGCAACTAAATGAACTCTTTTGCAAGCAGCAGACAAACGTTAGTGCAGTTAGTAAGAGCAACAGTAAGGTATCCTGAACTGTAATGTTCTTCAAAGATCCCAGATGTACAACTCGTACCCCTAATTCTAATTTTACCACTCTTTATATAATCTGCTGACATTTGGAACATCAGTGATTTATTAAGGGCTACGACCCATCAGCCCTTGATGAGGCGACTTCCTTGTAACCAGTGCTTGGCATTAATGAATTATCTATTAAGTTCTGTATGGTAATGTCATTTCCCCCCCTCCCTGTTTTTTGGGGGGCTGATTGCCCACTGTAAGTTTGATGGAGGATTTGGGGTTTCCATGTTCAGACTGGTATGTAAATCTCTCCGTTGTGGGATGAATAGAGGTTTATCTTATCTTATGATAGCATGGAAGAAGAAAAAGTGTGTCTGGGTCTTTAATGCTCTTTGCAGCCCTGTGGCATGAGCCACTTCTAAGCTGACAATGAGAAAAAAAAGTGATTTCTTTGAGGTTAACGAGAACTCCATTATTACTGAAATGCTGGTGTTTGAAGTCATTGAAGCCAAGGATAAGCTGGCTGTTTAATGAAAAATAAAAAGCAATGCTATATCATCAAACCTCTATCGAGGACTCAGAGTTCTTTAAAAGCCACGTTTATTGTGATATTGAAATAAAGTTTGTCGAGTTATTGATTAGATGGCCTTGTTCCATTTATATATCTTACTACATGCCCTAAAGAAAGAAATACAAAATTCTCTCTTCATCTTAATTTCAATCAGGATATTTTTCTTTCATCTGATCTTCCCTCATCTGTTTGCTCGGTTGATGCCCTCTATTTTCTTACCCTACACTTTGATAAAAGTATAAATGAGGCCTCGAGCATAGACTGCTTGCTGTATTATGAGCTGCATCTATCTAGGCCATGCAGAGGCTCCTCTTTGTCTGAATGAAATATGAATCTGAAGCATTCTTCAAGAGCTCCAGCCTCCTAGCATTGGAGACTGTCACTCATGTCTTGTTAGAGGAAGAGGGGGACACAGCTTTGGGTCCTGAGCCATAGTCTTCATTAATTAGTTAGCAGACAGATAGATATTGATTTGTTATGCAGGTTATGTTTCCAGCTGAGATAGACAAGGGGTCTAGGGAAATTTGGGGACAATCTGCGAGCCAATCACTGGAACCACCTCGATCTGCAGCAGTTCACATTTTGTATTGATTTGGCAGCTACAGAGCTGGAGACGTGCACAAGACCAGAGAGGATTGTAGTTATTATGATGACTGACAAACTTAGTTGGAATGAGCAACCCATTGCAGTTGTGGCATTTACAGACACATAAATAAAACACAAAGGTTTCCATCTGCACATGAATTATCTTCTTTTTTTGAACTAGATTGTTCTCTAAGGCACAGGGGATTGCTTCTGGGCTGATCTGGGCATATTATAATGAATTAGACTTGCCATGAATAAATAAAGCTGATCAAATCAGATCTTTTCTCTTCTAAACTTCACTGTTTGCTCTGCTTAAGCAGCGTTGCAGCTCTTTATCTATTTACCACAACTCTTACCTCTGCAGTGCTGCATGACACTACATATGTGAGGGACAATTTCAGTTTGTAAAAGAGGAAAAGGATCTGGCCAAATAAGCAAGTTCTCAAAACTATTGACAAAGAAGGGAAATGTATACAACTGTATAGAGTCAATGTTAATGTTCCAAGGGCGCTGGCATGGCAAGTTGTGTTCCACTATTTGATCAATAAGGCTTTTTAAATAGGAGTGAAGGTAGGCAGGAGTGGCTCTGTGCATGGTTGTTCAACCGAATATATTCAGTAAACTCGCCTAATAAGTGCAATTTCCCTCTGTTTGTACACCCCCACATTGTTTTCCAAATGCAAATGACTGGGAGGACCGATAACACCAACACAAAGCATACACAACAACAAAGTACAAAGTTTCAACTTGTCAAAGCTTTTTTTTTTTAAATGCTTGATTACTCTAAGCAAAAAAACAACAACAATCCAGCCACCTTCACACTGACAATTAGAGGACGATGCCATAAATGTATTTTTTTCGAGTCTGCAGCATCAAAATTTGTAACAGTGTCAAAGGAATGCAAGGTAAAATGTACGAGTATGATTAATCAGTTCGCTGTAGTGAGAATTTTTTTTTGGTCAGCTTGAAGTGTTGGATTAAAGAGTTGAAATGTAGATTTAGTCATTAAACACTCCTTACACACTTAGCTCACACAGCACGCTTCCTCTACAGACGGAGATACACCAGCTACCCCGGACACAGACAGCTCTGAATTTAAATACATGTTGTAACTGTGATGAAAATGTTTTATTCCTAGTATTATGCCCATATGACTATCCACATATTATCTACTAGCTGAGATGCTTTCTCGCCTTGCAGTAAAAATCTGCAGTCTCTTGTTGTCATGATGTTTTTTTGTTGCTGAAGCAGGGGGGAAATATGACAGCTCTAACCTGTCAACATGCACGCCAGATGAAAACAGTTCTCACGCACTACATGAGAACAGAGATTTACTTTGGACTTTAAAAATGCTCACATATCATATTACTTTCCTATATTCTCATATTAGAGCATGTTGTAGGTGTGCTGATGAACTAAAACACATTTTTAAAGTGTGTTTTTTTTTATTTGCCTTTCATTAAATGTTCAATTAAAAATCTCTGTATGTATATCCTCAACACCCCCCACACATGCATTATGGATAAAAGAATGCCTTCATATGGCCAAACTAAAAAGAATAAGATGTACTGTGAATGGCTCCCTAAAAAGATTTTGCAGGGTGTGGGACCCTTTTCTTATGTATGTACAAGAGCTGGACCTCCGAGAAATTCCTGAATAGCTGTTTAATTGTCCTATTTTCATTACATTTAAACATGATTGGCGCTAGATTGACTGACAGTGACTGTATGCTACATGTATGACTGTTATTATTGTAAGCATTAAGATGAATGTATGTGTGTGAGAGTATTTGTACGTGTGATTTTATGTTTCTGCATATGTACATGTTTTATGTTGATTTACTTATTGTCTCGTTTATCTTGTTTGATTACTACTTGTATCTTTTATCTGCTTTGTTTTTGTATTGATAATTTTGATGTATGGGTTACAGCCCTACTTTAGTTTGTTCAACTTTGAAAATGCAAAAAAAAACAAAAGAATGGGGAAAAAAAAAAAATCTCTGTATGTAACTGAACTGTGTGCCTAAGTGCTGCCTCTGTTCTGTGCAGCTGGTCTGAAGAGCATTGACTTAGTTTGTTTGTCCTTTCTACAAAGACGCTGCAGAGCCAATTCATCCCTTCGTTGAGATACGGGAAAGGGCAAATTGCAAAGAAAGACACCCAAGTGTGCCTTGAGAATCAGCAACCAACAGGCTGTTGTGCAGGCACAGGTCCATAGCTCAGACTGTATTGTTCTGGTTTTCATTGATGGCACTTGCTCATGTTTTTCTTTTTTCCTTCATGGCGTCTCTGTATTAGTTGAGGCTGAACAGTTGGATGATTTCTGAATGTTTGCTTTTACTCTCAGGGTTTACAAACTAATGCTTAAATTCCATAATTCAACTTCTCTCTCTGTGCCAGGCTGTAGCAACCAACTCAATACACACAGGGTTTGCAAAACATTAAGAGACGCTGTTTTTTTCCACAAAATGTTGTAAGTTGTGGAATAGTTTGTGAGTTGTTGAAAGTTCTGTCTCCACATTGATTAATCTATAGAGAGATAGGGCAGCTGGAGATGGGAAACAGGAGGCAGCAGAGAACAAAAAAATGTCATCTTATCACGTCAGCCCTTATCTATTAGAGTGAGATGGACAACATAACGTTTCTTCTTCCATCTGTGGCATTTATTCCAGATACAGAGACTGCCTGCATTTGCTAAAATTGCAGACAGTCTAATTTCCTTCCTATTTCTCATGCAGGGCGTAAGTAGTAGTGAGGCACAATTTCATTACTTTTCAATATCTTTCATTCTAAGTTAAACAGTGTCTACACATTTTCCTGTGTCAAAATCATTTCCTGCCATTTTTAAAATACCAAGTTATAATTCACGAAACAATTCAACATTAAAAGTTCGAGTGTGCACTTAAAAAAGTGGAAAAACTTTGAACATAACGAGGGCAGGGAAACAAAGAAGGAGAGGAGAGGTGGTGAGTGCCTTTTAGTGTCTTAGAAATGAGAGTGAACACTCAGGAAATCTGATGACCTTTTAAGCCTCTGCTCCACTCAGACAAAGGAAGAGACTGATGAAGCAAGAAATAAATCCATACCTTCTATGGGGCACCTGTCCGTTGTCTGTGGCCTCCACGGTCAAAGCAAAGCTCCGACCCACCGTGAGCTCCACACCCGCTGCCACAGTGATGATCCCAGTGCTGTGAAAACAGTCCATGCAGTATTCATGAACTTTTAGTCAATTGAATTCAATAAAACTGATTAGCGTAGCATGTTAGCATTGATGAATCCACTACTCTTTAAATATCTGAGACAACTGCAGATCAAACTGAGGCTTCGTAGTGTTTCTACACGTCCTATAGGATTATTTAAGTCGACCCCCTCGTTGTTCTGAACCTCACATGACACTTATTATTTATTTATTTTGATCCTAAACTTGCTTTTACCCAGGCTTCAATAAAGAGGTTAAGTGATTTCTTATTTATTGATATTTCTCTCTTGTATGTGCCCTGATTGGTAGAACCTTGAGCACTCTTAGTAGTATGGTTTGTCTTTTTTATTTATTGTGTTGTTTCATGTTACATCTGTTTTGTCACTGTGTGTCATAATGGATGTCATCATCTCGCTGGCTGCAAAACAATTCTACCTACAGGTACAAATAAAGTCACCTGAACCGGAGCTAAGACTATACCAGCAGTACCATTCATCTTTATCTACATGTAACTGGGGGATATTTGTGTGTCATTTTGCAAGTGGATTTTTGGTCTCCTGCCTGATGCCCTACATAACAACAGCATAACAGAGTTTTGACACTGAAAATCCCTTGAATAAGTCAAAGGTATAGTTTCACAAACTATTCACTTCCATGACAACAGATAGAGTATTAGTCACTGAGCCTGGCCAATAAACGGTCTGCGACAAAACTCCCTCTCAGAAATATAACTTGTGATTTTTGCACCTTGTTATTAGACAGACGTATGTAGGACAAAGAGAGATTTACATCAGCACCACACAGCCAGTGAAGCAGGGAAACTGTGTCTTTAGAAACTTCAGAAAATTCAAAATAATCTCCAAATGCAAGTCATGTATTTACCTGGGTCCAATAAGAAAATGTCCCTGGTCACCTGCTAAGATCCTATAGGTCACCTGACCGTTAGGACCGGCATCGGAGTCGACAGCTGACAGCTGGGAAGAAAAATACAAACAAAACTCTCACAGATCCCAAAAAACTCAGAATGTGTCTCAAAACTACAGATGCACTACAGTTATTAAGATGCAATTCATGTTTGTGACAGTGTGTACCTGTAACACAGTTTCTCCAGGCATCATGTCCGTAAACAGGTCGACATTATAGGAGACGTTTGCAAAAGTTGGAGTGTTGTCATTAGCGTCCAGCACTGTTATCACCACGGTAACAGGTATGCTCTGCTGGACGCCGTCTGATGCTAAAAGCTGGTGAGACAGAGACACAGACACAGACAGAGAGAATAAATATATGTGTATTGTTTTCTTTTATATTTTGACAAGAAATAAAATGTTCCTTCTTGTAGGACATATTACAGCCGCAAAAGCTACGTTTAGAGAATCCCAAGGTGGAAGAAGTGTGAATTAAACATGTCTTTGACAACTTGAGAGTATTCCTTTGTTTTCGTGTTTCTTCAGAAGCTGTTCTGTGCCTTTTCAATATCAACCCCCGTTCTTTAGTTTATTTATATGTTTTTCTTGGTGCAACTTAAAACTCTTTAAAACTCTTCAAACTCTTGTACACTAGCTGTTTCCCTTGTATTTAATGTCACTATCCCTCAAGATGATTGTTGATGCCATGTGACCTTAATAATATGAAAACAAAAAGATCAATCCTAATTGTTGTCCTGTTTTACAATTCTTAGATTTACATGAACTTTCTGAAACAAGTAGTAATTCACTATGAAGTCATTTCTTACAGGAATAGTTTGACAATGAGGTAAAATGCTTTCTCTTTTTTGTTTTTTTTACCATGAGTAAGAGTAGACTGAAACGTGTGTGAACATTAATGGAATATAAAGTAGAAATAACTATAACTAAATCACTATTTTAAGAGCCTTTAAAAACCTCCTTTTTTACACCAGATGTTTTTGGGGATATATGAAATATGACAAACCGGGGGGTATGTAGAAGTTAATTAAAAAGGGCTTACATCTCAAAGATTTGGTGTTGTTTAAGTTTACTGTATGACACTAAACTCTCAGGGAATATTAAAGTCATTTTCACATAAATGTGTGTCCCATTGTCTTGTCAATTTATCACAATACTGTTTATGAAATTACATCTTTAAATTTCAGCGGGACTCCCCCCTCCCCTCCCCTCCCCTCCCCTCCCCTCCCCTCCCCTCCCCTCCCCTCCCCTCCCCTCCCCTCCCCTCCCCTCCCCTCCCCAGGTAATTAACCCAATCCCATGGTTAATTTTTTCCCCTTCAGTGGCCCCATTTTTTGATACTCACATTTAGAGGTCTGAGGAGCATTTTTTTTCTAATCTTTTGACTTCACCAAGCTGGCTGTTTCTCAGTGCTTCTGGTCTTTATGCTAATCTAAGATAACTGCCTGTTAGCGCTAGCTTATTATTTATCAAACGGACATGAGAGCTCTGTTAGTGCTATTGATAAAACATTTGCAATACGCACATAGGTGTATTTTCTGAATAAGTTGAGCTATTCCTTCAAGCAAAATGTATTCATTTTTATTTGCTCCTGTCGATAAACACTTGTACTGTCTCACTATTACATTCACACAAAAAAATGCAAAAAAAACACCCAAACAAACATTGTACCCTTGATAGTGAATAAAAGACTTCATATCAGCCGAAGCTTCTTCCCTGATACCAATCTTCTCCACAGGCTCATCTGCCAAGAAGCTGATTGACTCCTTTAAATGAAAACCATCCTCCATGTCTTGTAGCGACCTCTCTCTCTTCTCTTGCTCTCTGCTTCTGGAATTTAATTTCTTCTTCAAGGCTTTCATGATGATTACTGTACACCTCTGCCTCTAAATCAATACTCTAAACCTTCTGCCGCTTCGACATTTAACTTACAAATAGATGCATGCATACAAAAGGATGCATAAACTCATACAATACGCTGCACTCCCCCACACACACACACTGGCAGTGTGACCAGGTTGAACTTGACAGATAACTGACTGCTGTATGAATGCTGCAGATCAATAGATAAATACACTGTGCTTGGCAACTGGCAGCCTCTCTGTGGCCCACCAATAAAGACGCTGCTGAATTCGATTGCACTGAAGTAAGAGAGAGAGACTCAGAGGAGAGGGAGGATGGCATTTTGGGAGAGAGAGAGAGAGAGAGAGAGAGAGAGAGAGAGAGAGAGAGAGAGAGAGAGAGAGAGAGAGAGAGAGAGAGAGAGAGAGGAACAACAAAGAAAGAAGGAATAAAATAAGGGAGAGTAGACCAGAGGAAGATTACAACAAAGAACACAAGAGAGACGGAGAGAAAGAGGGAAACTGATGGAGGGAGAGACTCTAATTAGGTTGTTTTTTTCTAAACCAAGCAACAGAAGAGCTAAATTTTGGCCTGAATTATGGACTGCATAAAAGATGCCATTGAGATGTAACCCATTGGTTTCTTGACTGGGAATATCAAGCCTCTTGTTCTCCATTTGGCTGACACCATGTTGGTTTTCTGGAGCAAAAAAGTGGCGAAGAGAGGGGCAAAGGGTTGGCAAAAGCAAAGTTATCAAAGCTTAACAGTCTACACCAGTGGCGTATCCATAATCTGGTGAATCAGCGAGTTAACCCTCGTGTTTCCCACACAATAAGATGGCGGTGGCTGACCACAGTTGATCATTTATCAATCTAAAGAAGCTGAAAGTGCTTGTAAAATGTAGCTGACTCACTACCTGCTCATCCAACTAAAGAGCAGCGAGTAAAGGACACATGTAGTTTAACCAACAACAACAAAAAGCGGTCTTCTTGTCACTATGGTTCACTGTAATCTCTATAGTTGCAAGCTAACAACAATCCTGACTCCTTAGCTCTGGCTGACAAACAAATAAATACATAAATGTAAAACAAACACTGAACAGGTAAAGAGCCAGGGAAAACATTAATACAACAATTCTTGAATTTCACTTAAAGGTACAGTATGTAGAATTGCATGCTAATGTTTACATTAAAATATCTAACTCAAATTAAAAATTGACTAAACCCATGTTATATATATTTTTAGTTGAGTACTTACATTAGCAGAGAGAATCACTCCCATGATACCCCGCGAGCCTCGACGTCATCTTTTGTTGTTGTTTTGATTGAGATGCCCCTAGTGGCGGATTTTACATACTGTACGTTTAACTAAAGAGCTTGAGTCCAGACTTCTTGTACAGCAAGTGAGAGAGTGCCATTAACCCAAAAAAGATAATTTATTGTCCAATTTCGATGTTAATTATCCCCCCAAAAGGCACAAACAACACTAACATGGCAGAGAGATTAAGATGCATGAATTGGCTGTTTTAACGTTAGCAGACAGTAGTATCCAGTTTTTACTCAAGGTGACCACGTCCCTAATTTTACACAACTTTAGGGTGGATTTTTTTTTTAAATGGTTTAAAAAAAAAAAAAAATTCAAATTGGTCAGCAGCATTCTGAAGTTTGGGAATAGCTGATGACCTTACCTTGTAACCTTGCTTTAGTAGAGTCGCTCCTGAAACTTCGATGCCACTACAATACATTTAAATTTATTCAACTGCACAGAAATTCCAAGGCCGTAGAGTTTACCGTGAATGTGTAGGAGTCCTGAGTTTCTCTGTCCAGTGGCTGCAGCAGGGTGAGATATCTTCTGATTCCAGCTGAAGACACTGAGAAAAGGTGGAAGTAGCTGTCCAAGGATAACTGGAGTTGCGGATCTCTAGTCTGTTGGAGAGAGACGGAGGTGTTTAGAGAAACAGAAAAGAGCTCACATCAGTAATCTATGAGCTTGAATCACCAAGGGAAGGTACTTTATACAATAAAAAGACAGATGATTACATCTATGAGATCTGTAGTACCACCATCATATTGTAACACATAGGTCGTTTGCCCCTCCATCAGTGCAAAATTAAGGAATAAACTGATATTTAGAGAGGATTGGAGGAACAAACAGACATTTATTAAAAGAGCACACATCAGACATCTGTCTCTATTCCCATGTCTGTTTTGAAATCCTAAAAAATTAAGTGAAACTGGCATAAATAAGTGGCAAAACATGACAAATGCAATTCCTCCACATGCAAAACAGCTAGGAGAGAGTGCTAAGAGAGGAAACGGTGAATGAAATACTCCTCCTCCCTGATTTCATCACATAAACATACTCCTAAGCAGACCGTGTGTGTGCTATACTCAGTTATAGAGACACAATCTCATCTAAGTCCTCCCCTGACAATACCCACACAGTCATCTCCTCAGTGTGTGTGTGTGTGCATGTGTGTGTGCTGTATATGTGTTATGTGAGTGTGAGCTCTCATGCAGATAGGGCTGGCTCAGCAGTGTAGGGGGGCTGATATTGTCGATGTTGCCAGTGTGTATATTGAGTCATAAATAAACAAACACACACAAACACAGCAGTATGCACACACATAAATAAAAGTGATGGACGCCACATAAAGCAATTAGGACTTATCATCATTGTTGGTACTTAAATGCCAGAGGAAAGACAAGGTTAGCAATATTCAAAATAACCCGGCGTATATCAAGCGCCACAAACACACACACACTAAAACACACACAGTCTCAGGAACACACAAACACACACATTTTATCCCAACTAAGCTCATTCCTTGCTGTGGGGGTCTTCTGGAAAGCAATGAACCAAAGCTTGTTTTTGTCAAAAAGCCCATGCTACATCTTAAACAAAGTAAGCTCTTGGGAATGCATGGGCGATTACAATGTTGGAGCATTGTATATTCTTACATTATCACTGAGAGGCAAATTCAAAGGTAAATGGTTTTCGCTATTCAGATTTAGAGGGAATTAGAAAAGGCACTTCACACACTGCAAACAAGGCACAAAGAAGAGATCAGGAAAACAACTAGAACGACTGAAATGGAAACTTCAGTGGCTCAATCCTTCATTTCTGTTCATAAAAAGGCAGTCACTGTGTGGCTCATTTTGCTAAGATGTGGATTGTGTTGTGTTTGAAATCAGTTGAACATTTAAGCAATGACTTGCATACTTGAGACTTGCATATTATTTTACAATCTGTTAGTTATAATTATTATCTAATAACCAGAATAAACGCATATAACAGCTTACAAGCATAGTTACCTGTTGGTTAACTACTCAATCAAACAGTGATAATAACATCATAGCTTAGCCTCATAGCATAGAATCACAGGCCAGTCAAGCTTCGGCTTTCTCCATAGTATGTGCATGTTGCTTTCGAAGGGAATGCATTTTTGTTTACAGAGTTTTCGAAAAAAAACTGAAAGTAGAGCAAGGATTATCTGATCTCATGTTTGCTTGATTTAATAGCTAGCTTACACAGATAAAACATGAACTGGGTTTGTGTTTACTCAGTTAAGTTCTTAGCTACATCTAATACAATCTCAGCTGAGTTTGCTTAATTTTTTTGCTATTTTACATTCAAAGATATTAGCTTGCCCTATGTCAGATCAATTAAGTGGCTTTCTGCTGCTAATAAAATCTAAATCGAGTTTATGTTAGCTAAATTTACTGACTAGCTAATGCCAGTATAACATAAGCAGGGCTCCTGTTTGCTTACCTGACAAGCTAGCAAACGCTGATAAAAATCTAGCTGAACTAATGTTAGCTGAATTCACTGACTAGCTAATGCTTGGCTAGGTTTTGCTAACGTTAAATTTCCAAGTTAATTGTTACGTCTCACAGGTTAAATTAGTTAATTACTTAAAAGTTGCCCTCAGCAGAAGGCATTGAATTTAAGCTTCAGAGAACTCAGCATAAGGAGACAGATAAAAGACAGAATGAAAACACTCGGATACCTACAGCTGTCTCATTGGCTGTCAGCTGTAGAGGAGGCACATTAAACAACTCATGTTAAATGATTCCTCAGATGTTTAAGGTTTTCAAATAATGCAAAAGTGATTTTTCTTGTGAATGTTTATTAGCTGAATAAATATAAAAATGAGGGCTGTCAGCATTAACTTGTTAATCACGATTACTTAAGGTCTTAAATTTATGCTTTTTTTTTATACAATTAATCACATAATATTTTGTCCTTTTATGTGCACCACAGGTAAGCCTCTGCAGTGTCTCCCTGTAGTCACAGTGGTGGAAAAGAATGATTAATATCTTATCTCACAGCTCAGTCGACAATTCAAAATTAATATCCACGTTGTCACATCAAACATTTGGCATTTTTACAGTTCCTTATAGCTGTTTTCATTTAGTTTTTGATTCGTAGCAAGTTCATTTTTCCGTTGTTAAGTTAATGGCCGAAACCTTCGATCTACCAGAAATGCAAAATAAAAACAGGGTTGAATTCAAACAGCAAGTGAAGTACTCTCAGCTTAAGACAGTACCAAAAATTCAAAATAAAAGCCTAACAATTTTTATTTTTAATGGGGAATAATGGAAATTCAAACATGCAGAAAAAATGTGATTCTTCCGTTTTAAAAATGTTAATGGTTTGACAGCCTGAATAAAAATTAATGAGGTTTCCATAAATGATCAAAAATATAGTTGTTGTTGGTTTTTTGCATACAAGCCATTAAAAGCTACATGTTTATTATATTAAGTTCATAAACAACTTAAATGAAACCTCCAAATATGAAAAAGGAACCTCTACATTAGTCTCCTTATTTAATACAAATGTATTCCATTACATTTTAATTGCCAGAATATGAATATTAATTAGCCTATAATTTATTTAGTCAATAACAGCTCTGCACGCTTTTTTCCCCTCACCTCCTCCACATCGTTATCCAGCGCGATAATGGCTAGTGGTGCAGAAAGGCCAGTATTGGTTGCCACAGTGGTTCCCACAGGTGATGCCTCACTGATGTACCCATGGTAACTGGTCTCCAAGAAGTAGGGTGCTTGGTTGTTTTCATCCAGAACTTCAATTTGGAGGTTGGCAAAAGCTGGCAGAGGGTGACCGTTGTCCTGCTCAGCCTATAAAAAGGGAGAGAGAGAATTATTGTTCATTTTGGATGGCTGCTGTACTCCAGCCATTACTCCTGCTACTGAAGTGCTATTTAATGATAATGCTTCACATAATATGTGCCTACAGTAGATGGCAGACAATAGAGTTCTGACAAATGCCAAACTACCAATACATGCCAGTTCCACATTTCAAGTAAAAACAAAAAACAAAGTCTGTTTTCTTCTGCTTTTTGCGAAGTTTAACATAAATGGCATGCCATTACTGGTGAGTCACTGGAGAGTCTGCTTTATAAATTTGTGGGGTTTTTAAGCATATTTTTTCCAGAGGCAAAGGGTTTTTAGAGAAAAAACTGTCAATCAATGGTTACTCTTTGCTGTCTGCTAGAGGGAGTGATCAGCATGACTTTTATAGAAAGTTTGCCTTTGCCTCAAAATCCCTACCAAAGAACTCTTTGAACTAAATCGATTCTCTAGTTTTGGGTAATTTGATCATTGAATTTAGTCTGTGTCTGTAAGTCTCAAGCCCACCATAGTTAAAAGTTACTGCAGGACTAGCTGACTTTTTCTGCTCGTTAAGAGGCAGTTTTCCTTGCCACTGTTACTTTGCTAAATGTTGACAAATGTTGTGCTTCTGGAGGATTGATATTGGATTTTTGTAAATAATATATCAAAGAGTATGGTCTAGACTTGCTCTTTTTATAAAGTGTCTTGAGTTAACTTTGGTGTTGTACAATAAAGATTAATTGGTTGATTTGAGAAATAAATCAGAAATTATTTCAAAAATCTGATAGATATAGCAACACCAACACATACCCATTCAAGACATTATATAGTTACCGAACAGGTTTAAGCCAGCAGGAGGTGGAAGTGCTGTAATTCCAGCTATACAAGTCGTTGCTGGTATTCTTGTCTGAGCCTCTTATTTAAGCCTCTATATGTTAACATTTAAGCACTTTGAAACCATTTAAAGTATGCAGAATAAGGTATTTCAGTTCTTGTTTGCTATGTATCAATAGATGTATAGACACTTTGACACTTTAATATTGTAATGATTCTAAGGGATGTTTTGAAGTGTTCTCTTTCAATGATTTCTAATGGATCTACAGACTTTTTTTCACAATTTCATTTCAGAGATGATGATATTGTTGGCAAGCGTATGTTACATGGAGTGACATCAATGTGTTTCATGTTTGTCAGTTCTCTTTACACAGTAACACTGTCCCTACCTGTGTGCCTTGTCTGATATTAACCTCCAACACTTTGAGGAGCATCTTAACGTTTTTGAAGTCTGCACATTTTGCAAGAAATAAATTCCTGTAACATCATATAGAGTAAAAAAACATACCGTACTCTATATATCAGTAGAGCCAAACTTAATTTGTGTTTGGTTTGTGCAATTCCATTACCGGCCTAATTAAGACAAAAACACCCCTTCACACACTATGGGACTGCCCTAATGCTTTGTAATTACCAGCATTTAACATGTGCAGGGTGGACTACTTTTTTATTGATCCAAACCAGGAGGCACCTTATAAACAAGTAGGGTGAAACATTTAATCCTAATTTAGATTCATCCAAACGCTTGATGGATACCTGAGGGTTAAAGGCATTAAAAAAATCATTGCAAACTGGAGAGGAAGGTTGCTTTTTGAAAAATGCTGCAAGGAAATGAAGTGAAGCCTCCTCTGTTTGCAGCGTTTCTCACCTTGATAACCAGATCAAATCTGCGGTAGCGTTCTCTATCGATGGGCTTTACTAGCAGAAGCTCTGCTGTGGTTCTGTTCAGGCTGAAATAGTCTGCATAGGACTCCGGTTTGCCTGAGCGAGAGAGCAAGAGAGGAAGGAGGCAAAAAGACATAAACAGTATGAGCAGAGCAAAGTATACAAAACTAGGGTACTCAGTGTGTGTGCATAAAGGAGAAGGAATCAGTAATTGGTTTAAGAATCAATATTTGTTTGTCTGCTTGGAGTCTGGGGGAAGTATAAAAGAGACAGGGAGGGGGAGAGAGAGCGTGAGGCATGGCTAATGGTCCCGGTTTTCTCATCTCTGCTCTCCACAGGTGGGGGGGGATACAAACACAAACACAAACACAAACACACAAACATACAGTATATGGTGCTTTGGAATGCAGCATTGCCCAGTTGGGAAATCAAGTTCAGCAATGGAGGCACATGAGTACAAAGCAGCAGGATTTGCCCTACATGTGAGATTACAGATGTTTGTGTGAGAGCCTGTCTTCTTCATAAGGTTTGTCCTGAAGCCTCAGTGAAAAAACATTCTTAAAACAGGCTCTTCTCAGAAGTTAGGTTTTTCAGAACTATAACTAACTACGATGAGAACTCACTGCCACAGGATATCTCCGTGGCAGGCTTTTGATGTATTTTAAAAGAAAATTAAAGACCAAAGTTTTTAATCTGACTTTTGATGTAGATTTGGAGTATTACTTCAACCCGAGTCATGGGTTTTGAACACGGTTTTAACAACAGCATTATGAGGGGCGGCTCTGGCTTAGTTGGTAGAGTCGGTCGTCTCTCAACCGGAAGGTTGGGGGTTTGATCCCCAGCTCCTGCAGCCATATGTATGATGTGTCCTTGGCAAGGCTCTTAACCCCAAATTACTCCCGCTGCTTCGTCAGTGGCGTATGAATGTGTATTGGGATTAGTTTCTTCTGATGGTCACTTAACATAGCAACCACTGCCATCTGTGTGTAAACGGGTGTTAATGGGTAGGTGTGACAGATAAATATATTTAACATGAGTTCAAACAAAAAATTATTCAATATAAAAGGTTCCACAACAACAAACTCAACTGCTATTAATTCACTTTTTCATCTCAAAATTGTAGCAACAGATTTTTTTTGCCCCCTTTGTGACACTTTTGCTCATAATCTTCCTACTCAGACAGATTAGTTTCACAGCAGGATTCTGGGAAATGTAATCAAGCCCCCGTCAAGTCATGTCAGTACATTTTTTACCGACTATGCAGATCCTCAGGAGTAAACGTTTTTTTTTTTGTGACTCTTCATTTTACATTTCAAACAGTAATCAAGAGGAGCTGAAGATGTGGTGCAGTGTTAGAGTTATAAAACACTTTCAACTTAAGGTACTTATGATGCATTAAAAGGGCTGACAACTCCATCTCTGCAAGGTTGGAAACATCTTCTCCCGTGCAAACTGCCTGTTAGCTTCCTGCTAACTGTTTTTCTATACACTATTTTATTCTGCTGAGTTCATCCTGCACATTATTGTTGCAATGCATTCCTCAAAAACCTTGTAATCATTTTCTTAAACTAGGTCTGCAGTAGAACTTGGTTCCATCAAAGCGGTATGTGAACAGATGTGCTGATGTCAGTGTGGATTACAGAACTGTCTCTGTTACACCCGCCAACGTAATAACAGCCCTCTAACGTAATCAACCCGTGATATTAGCCAATGAGCTGACTCGAACCAATTGGCAGGTGTTTAAATAAATAATCAATGATGACCAAAAAGATCATTTTTCATTTTCATATTACATTTGTGAAAAGTTATTACAATTTTGAAAGCTTGAAAGATTTTCACCTTCCCACAAACGAAACAAATCCCTGCAGGGAATTATTACCTTTGTAGTAGGCAACTGCCATTATTATTATACGATTGTGGGATTATTCCATCGTTTTACAGGAGGTGTTCGCACATCTAACTATCTTTTGAAGGAGGTACGGAAGACAACAAACTATCACATTGAAAAGACAATTTATTAGAAATATTTTCTAATAAATCAGTGATGCCGAGCAAGAGTAGTGTGCGGGATTTTTTCTTTTCAATGGGATTATTCAATTTAAAACTGCAGATCTCTATTATGGTTGTGGTTCATTACGTTTGTGGGCTGTTATGATGTTGGTGGCTGTTACATTCTCTATAGCTGCAGATGAAAACAATATTTATGATTCCATTATGGTGAGTGATTACTCCTGTTTTTGTTTTCTGTTCATTTGCTTCAAAGATGTATCTTTAACCATTTTACTTACAATTCTTATAAAAGTGAATTAATTGAAATAACATCCAGCATTACAGGGATATTGTACATGTGTCTGTGCCAGCCAAGAGTCAAAATATGGCGTCAGTCTTGTATAATAGTATGTAGTGATACCACCATCAGAAAAAGTATGCAACATATTCTGTATTATTGCAAATAATGATAAAGATATCAAATACCTCCATTAGCGATCCTGCTAATTAATGTGCAACAATCCTCTGAATCTGTGTCACATTATTACACATTCTGACAGCACATGTATGCCTTCTAACTGAGTGCCTTACTTCACACTGCTGGTGTCAACACACAACCTACCAATGAGGAAGGAGTAGAGAATCCCTGGCCTTTCAGATGGAGGTTGTATGTTTCTGTCCTGGTCCACAGCTTGAATGGGAGGAGTCACATTGAGGGGATTCACCTTACCCTGAATTAAGAACAACAACAAAATATGAATATGACAATATTAACCTACGAAAATGACAGAAAAATACTTTTTCTCATTTTAATTTTGAGCATGAGAAACAAAAGCAAAAATCAAACCAGAAAACTTCAACTAACATTTTATTTCTTTCCACCAACAGTGCAAGCTTTAATTAGTGTTCTAATAGATCCCTTAGAAATATATTTTTCAATTAAGCTTAGTTTGTCAGGAACATTTGCAACAAAAGGAAACAGCTTAAAACAAAAGCCTAAAAACATAGAGAGGGACATTCAAATAAATAATTGCTTGGTGGACTCATTCAGTGATTCAAAGGCATTCAAAAAGCTTTTCTAATGCATTTTATTTATGAGCGTACAACCTTTGAGCACGCCAGCAAGCAAGCTAAACAGAAAACGGCTGCTGAATATGGGAAAATCAATTACTGGCAAAAACACACTGAGGTCAACTTTAAATCATAAGTAGAGGATACCTGCAACACATCAAGGGAAAACAAACATGTTCTGTGATATAATAATCATAACACCGATGAACAATTAGGACCCTTTTCTATATTTTACATTAATAAGATCTATTGGACACGGAGCTCTCCAAGTGTAGATTTGTGTCTGCACTGTGTGTGTACGCCCAGGCTATAATGTTGAGTTATAATAGTGTAATATGCTTAGGTGTCTGCAAGACCAAGACCCCCAATGAGAGAGACATTACAAGCCTATGGGATAACATCTAAAATCACTGAAGTTGTAAAATGTCAAACCAATAGCACGTATAAGACTGCTCGTATTCCCAAATGTGCACAATTTGATCAGTACACACCTACACACACACACAGAGGCAATGTACGCGACAGTACGCCCATACACCTGCTATTACACAATACTTTAACACAGCGCCTGTCAAGCAGCACTTAAAATCTACTAGCCATCGTAGAGCTATATCTCCTCTGCCTGTCACAGAGAGAGCAGAGGAGGGAGACACAGGCGGAGAGGAAGTTATGGCGAGTAATGAAGTGGAGTAAAAGAGGGTGTAAATATATGGGAGGGAGAGGATTCTGCAGGAGCGGAGGGTAAACAAAGAGCTCAGGAATATGTAAATGCAACAGAGAAGAAAAGAGCAGTCAAAAAAAGACAGCAAGGTGACTGAGAACACTGACATAATAATGTGATAGTTGTTTTTAACACCATCTAACAAACCGGTTCAGTGGACAAAAAGTACGAACATCGTACAATAAATACGATCAAGTTCAAATGTTTGATCCACAAGGGACAGAAGAAGAGATTCTATGTTAGATTGAAGCGTACAGATTCAGGACGTAAAAGACCAAAAAGAAAACGTACAATTATTTTTGAAGCCAAAATGTGTATTTGACTTGTTTTTATTGTATTTATTAGGTAACATTGAATGATATTTATCCAAGTTTTTTATCTGCTTAATGTTTTTGTTTTTTGTTTTTTCAATGGAAACTCTGTTTATCTTGCCTCGTGTTGTGTTTGTGTATTGTATGTAACTATCTATTTTCAATTCTAAACGATTCTGGATTCATGATTCAAAGTCTGTTTTTGAATGAGTACATTCTTCAGGATCTACTCCAGTCATCTGTGAGCCTGGCTGAATTTCTTGCTGCTCCATAGTCTCCATAGTAGAATTGTCATTCTACTGAGTTAACGAGCTAGCTTAGCACTTAACAGGGAGTGACTGATTAGTAAAAAAAAAAAAATCGATTTTTGGAAGTTATGAATCTATTTAAAATCTCAGAAGACAAGAATCTAGATTTTTACATAAATCGATTTTTTTCCCACCTCTAGAACTAGAACACTGCTGACTATGTTGTGAACTAAAATGTGAAATAAATGGGTCACCATATCTACAATTGAAATGTGTTTTGGACATGTGTTTGCATCCAAAACGTGTTCCCAAATTCAACCCTCAGTGGTCAACTTAGTTCAGATTACTTTTGTTTAAAGTTTTTTACTACAATTATACACTGATAATGTTTCTGATATTGTAAATGTTTATTATCAATGATTACATCTTTATTTTAAGACAATGCTGATGGCCTTTAAAAACAGATTCAATTGACAAATATTTACAAGAAAAGCACAATATTACACATTTCTCTGTGATTCTGCACATGTACAGAAAACACTGATAGTTAAAGTGTAAGCAAGAAGATGAACTGTCCACTAAACAATCATGGACAGCATATTATCACATATGGCATCTGATTAGGATGCCTCCTGTTGGAAGTTTTCTGGGAAAGACACCCACAGATAATCCCAGAGCTTGCTGGAGGGATTTCATATCTACTCTGGCATGGGAACTGCTCAGAATTCCTCCAGGAGGAGCTGGGAAACATTTCGAGGGACGGACAGAGATGTCTGGGTCGAATTGTTTTTAGTCTGCTGCCACCGCTACCTGGGCCTCGATAAGCAGAAGATAATGGATGGATGTGACAAAATGAAAATAATAAATGAGATATATTAAGATTCCCTCCAGGCATTGTTGAGAGACTGGAAGGCACAGAGGAATAATCAAATGAAGGTGAAATGTTTCATTACTTATGGTAACCTTTATGGTTTAATAAAAACAGGTTGACAAAATAAAGCTGGCCAATGAAAATGGGTCTAATGCATTAATCTCAACTTCAACACATCAACTTCAATCTGTTCCTTAAAAAAGATTATTTAAACCTCGGATGACCAAATCCTCTGCTCCATAGAAAAGTCTGCCCTTCCTCCTTTAGACCACCACTTCAGACTTCTAAAGAAATAACATAGAAAAGTCTCCTTTGCACTCCCACCTACTGAGATGCTCAACCTTCCTTTTGCCCATACAAATTTTCCTCTCTCAGAAAGCACTAGAAGCAAAGCAATTTAACTAAAGTAGTGTCTGGCTTTAAAGCCTGGTGTTTGGCTGTGTGGTCCACTGTAAATACACAGTACTCACATTCTCTAACATAAGCACTTATATTGTAGAGGCAAAACTGTAGCTTTCATTTGTAGCTTTAAAAACACTATAATAATGGTCTGTATAGCTTCATTCATAGAAGTGGACGGCAGGAAGGACATTTCAAAGTAAAAGTATTCAAATATAAACTTATAACTAAAATAATAATAATGGAGATCAGGCCATACTTTAAGTAATAAGTGATTTGTTGGAGCAAGCCAAAATTTCCAACCTCTAAATTAGTAAAGCCAGTGAACTTAGGTAGCGCTTGACAAAAATGAACTCACAGTGCTATGAGCCCAAAGTGTGGACTCCAATGCAGAGGCAACTTTAAAAGCCTCTTTTCTCACCTGGCTCCCGCGGCTTACTGTCAAGAAACATGCAGGCAGGCAGAATCAGGCAAGCAAACTCTGCAGAATCAGCAGGAAGAATAGCAGCAACAGGTAAGCAAGCAGACGTGAATGAGTCAGACACAACAACAACAACAAACAGGCAAAACCACCTGGCAAATGTGCGTATGGGGAAGGTGTGTTTTTTTTTTTATATACTGGGGAATTAATGAGCAAATGAGCAGCAGCTGTGCAGGCAGGTGGCTGATCCAGAGAGCATACAGGGGGAGAAGAAAAATCCCACAGGGCGTCTAGTGGTCAGGTGAGGCTTTGTGTCAACCTTTGAGCTCTACAGGAAGGCGTGTGCTTCGAGGCGCAACAGAGATACAGAACTCCCCTATCAAATAAAAAAATAACAGATGGCTATTTCCACAATGCAGTGTGCTGCAGTGCTGCAAAGTTACGCTCTATGTAGAAAGCAGCCACAAATGAAGCTATAGCATTTAGTCTCCGGAGCCTGCGATGCTTTATCTTTTTTTTCCAACTTGCATCCAATTAAATGCCAGTCTGATGTAATAAAAACTAAATGATTGGTTTGTTGGCTGTACTATTCAATAATGTTGTTTCCCCCTCACAGCCATACATTTCTGAGTTGCTTAGGCAGCAACGTTTTTGAAGTGTTTGTGCGAACGTGGCCTGACAGCCAACTCCTCACAAATGACCAGCATCTTTGTGTGTAAGTGTAAGCGTATGTCGGTGTGTGTGTGTGTGTGTGTGTGTGTGTGTGTGTGTGTGTGTGTGTGTGTGTGTGTGTGTGTGTGTGTGTGTGTGTGTGTGTGTGTGTGTGTGTGAGTGTGTCGGAGTGAGGCACAGCCAGAGAATAGTTATGTTGGCTGTGAGGGCTTGGAGGTTGTCATATCTTATCAGTCTGATTAGGACTCAAACTATTACAGTGCCTTGACTCTCCTCTGCATCCACTCCTCTCCTCACTTCACCTCCTCATCTTTCTTTTAAAACCCAACAGTAGCAGGTCTTTTTTTTTTTTTTGTCAATCTGTCTGTCTCTCCTTTTGTCCTCTAGCCTTCTCTCTTTCTTCCAATGACAGTTTGATGGGTACAAATGTAAACCCTGAGCGTTAACTACATTCACTGTCATTGAGGTTCCATTCAAGCAGGATGTTTCAGAGGATGTTGGACTTATCAATCAAACAGGGCGCCTGAGAAACAGATGCTTTGAATAAAGAAAGGTGCATTCAGGGAAACTCAGTGGCAGAAAACAAGCTGTTGGCAAAACGGGATTTTATTAAAATGACCTCAAAGAGTTTAAGTGTTTCATTTTGTTAATAAAACACTTTGTGGATATTACTGCCAATGCTAACTTTTTTCCCCCACTTTTGATATAATTTGAATTTTTGCCTCAACTTATGAGGCCAAATGTGCACTGCCACTGTTACTTTAATGAGAAAACTGTTTCAGCTGCAGAGGTATCGTTGTGACATGTTCAGGAGTTGTAAAATTCTTTACCATTAAGAGTTTACTGAGCTGTAAAAGCATCTGATGAGCCCATACACTCAGGAAAGCTTAATTACAACTGTAAATTGAAAGTGATCATTCCTATTTCATTTTGTCATAATGCTTTTAATTAGTTAGATAATTGTTTAGCAGTTGATAAGAGACTTCCGTTAATAAGTAAAATCAGAAATGAATTGCTATAAATTCATTTCCCTGCACTAAAATAAAAAAAACTAAAATACATTATAGGGAGAATATTTTTTTTCAGTTTCACTCTATAAATATGTTCTTAGAATTGCGAGGACCATACTACGAGTTGAAAATAGGTTCAATCATTGCTCATTTAACCTGAATAGGATTTGGGTGCACTTTATTTTTGTTTGTTATTATTGAAGTTTCTATATTTAAAAAGAGAACAGAAGCAGCAGGTTAAACCACTGTTTCAATATAAAGTGTAATAAGAATATCAAGCTGAATACAAGTTGGTTAATTTGTTGTTAAACATCTCGTGTCTTAACTGAATTGGCAGGTCCTGAAGTTGCACTTTTTTTCAAAATGAAGGTGAATGTATTTTTCTTTGAGCAATGTGTTTACTCTTTTATATTCATAGTTGATCCCTTATTTACTTACAAAGAACAATTTCTTTGAATCCTCACCTGCACTGTCCAGTATTCAGGTCTTTATTTCTCTGTCACACTGGTTGAATTTGAGGCCAAAAGAAGTTACTGAATCGATTTGAAGTCATTGAATCATATCGAATCGTATCGTTCTAGAGAAACCAAAAATCGTTCTTGAATCTAATCGGAACCATGGCAAATGATACTAATCGAATCGTCGTAAAATTAAATCGTTACACCTCTAATACCATACCATACCATACCATACCAAACCATACCGTACCCAACCATACCATACCATACCAACCATATAATACCAAACCATACCATATGAAACACTTTATTGTCCCCTTGGGGAAATTTGTCTTAAATTCAAGTGCTGCACAAATTCAGCTGACTACACAGAAGTATTAATTAAAAAAAGCATAAAAGCAAACAGCTATCCAGATGTAAACAGAGAAGCACATACAATCAACCTCTGTTTTTTTATGGACTCATAGCATTTTTTCTGTACTGCTGGGATGTTGCAGGTGTATACAAACTAAATGGGAGCAAATCGACAAGTAAAAAAATCTTTGTGTTTGGTGCAACTATTATAAACTCACCTACAGATTGTTAATAACCCTCAAGTAATTTCCCAGCTTAACTTTCTGTGTCTGCCTATTCATCTCTCTTTTCTCCCTGTGCGATCAACCCCCTCCTCTTTTACACCCATCCCTCCATCGTAAACCCTGTCCTTGTCTGCGCACACTTGTTCCTTCTCAAAACCACAAGGTGTAAAGTTGATTTACTCCCGTTGCTCCGCGCCGTGTCTCTCTTGGCTTGGAGAAAAATTGTGTGTGTGTAAGTCTCTGGAAAGTGTTTGTGTGTGTGAGAGTGAGAAGAGATATGAACGAGAGAGAGGTTGAAGGCTGAGCAAGAGTTCTCTGAGTGTGTGGATCATGTGTGTGCAAAGATATCAGCATAAAAAAAAGAGATAAAGGACACAATGTCCAGTTTGATTCTCCTGACCTGATATTGTTGTGAATTTGTGTGTAGGTGGGTGCGTGATGTGGGTGTTATGGCATAAGCAGGCTTGTCATGATCAAGGGTTGTGTCTGTGTGTGTGTGTGTGTGTGTGTGTGTGTGTGTGTGTGTGTGTGTGTGTGTGTGTGTGTGTGTGTGTGTGTGCGCGTGTGTGTCTGTGTGTGGTGAGGGATGAATGCTCTGCTGACTTGTCAGAGTTGAGGATTTCGCCTGCAGCGACTTTGTCTCATTTACAAAGTGGTATTGTAAGTCGCTCTGGATAACAGCATCAGCTAAATGCTCAGGATACAAATGCAAAAGGATAGATACAGCTGTGTAAGCAGAAATACACACCACAGTGCCGCAGACTCACTTTTAAACAACACTTGTTCATTCACAAGAGATTTGCAGGACGATCTGACAGAAATATTAATCGACTTCTCATCCAAAAACACTCTGAGGGTCTTCTTTTAATGACCTTTCTTGTAGATTTCAGTGCAAATTTTGGAGATAGAAATTTAACTAACATACTGTCCATCTTTTTCAGGCGGAGATTTGGTGTACTGGTATAATCTCAAATGAAGGAATAACCTCTAACACATTACAGAAGGGATGCACAAAAAATATCAGATAGCATGATTTCACAAACTTGAAAGCTTACATTGTTTCTGCTTGAGTTCACTTACAGAAAAGTGCTGCTTTTCTAAACCACATGTTTTAGCCTTTGATCTTATTACTTAACATCTAGATTGCAACGCCAACACAAATGTCAAATTGAAAAACCGAATGTTTCATACTTTTACTCTTACTGTAGGCGTGATACTGATGTTATACCATGTAAAAAAAAAAAGGAGTTATCCATGACCAGACAAAGTCAATCTTTAAAGCATGCAATCAATAAAAGTGTTTAAAACTGTTGGGCTCCAACCAATTGTATCGAGCCGAAACAAATGAATTTTACTTGATTTGGGGCTCACACATTTGTTTATGGATCTGTTATATCAATAAAATCCTTAGCAACATGGGAGCAGCATCAGCTCCTCATACTTTTATAACGGTGAAAATAGAACATAACGAGTCGAAGCATTTATGTTCAAACACGCAGAAGCGCACACAATGTGAGAATGGTAAAAACAAACTATTGCATGTCACTAAAGTTCCCATAATGTTAGTTTCAAGTGTCAAGCAGAAACACAACCATTATCTGCTAGTGGCAAAAAATGAATCCAGCAATCAATCACAGATAAAAACACGCCCTCAGCGCCCCCACACAAACACACAAAAAAACAGTACATTGTATTTTGTAGGTGAATAACAGGCATACACTTACCGGCTCTGTTAGCTCCAGTACACTAGCCTTGTATGTGATGGGACTGCAGTCACGCGTGTTTCCCACGAGCGCACACGGAAGAAACATGGGACCCAAGTCATCTCCATCCAGAACATCCACGGTTAGAGTGGTGGTGGCTGTACTCCGCTCACTCGGGTAAGGGGCTCGGTCCTTGACACACATCGAGAGATTTTAGTTCACTTTTGGATTATTCTGCACTTTATTTAGATTTTTGCATAACTTTACCCCTAGTCCTAAATAGAAAGTGACCACAACATGATCGTGCTGAATATTTTTCAGAAACTTAAACCAAGACGCAGCAGGAAACTCTCAATGCCTTCAAAGACTGGTGTCTACTTTACTTACAGTTTATACCTCATCATTGACTAAAAATCATGTTCAGTACAGCACTTTGATCAAAGTACTAAATTGTGTTTTTTTGTTTTAAACAGAAAATATGTCAAGTAGAGTCATAGAAGAAGCTAAACCAACATCCAACAGCCTGAAATGTAGCATACTTGATATATTAGATATGGATGGCTATTTCACATACAATTCTATCCGCTTCAGAGATTTTTCTTCAGACCTCAAACATCATCAAGACAGTTTAGTCAGCCCAATGAACCACTCAAGATCTCATTTCCACCAGTATATCTGGTTCACCACAAAGAAAGATCCGGACATCTGTATTGACACTGTTGTGAACGTTAGCATGTGTCAAATACTGCTCTGTTCTAACTGTTAGCATTGAAATGAAGCTAAGCTAGGTTTGCATCTAACAAGTAGTTTTCTTGACCTGACAGTTGTCTGTCAGGGATTTAAACATCAACTGTGCAGTCTTTTAAAGGACAGTATGGAGCCGTTACTGCAAACAAATTTAGCTTATTTGCTAAAATGCTAACTTGTAAGAGTACTGAATTACAATGCAAAAAAAATAAATTCAAACCAACAAAAATAAATGAATACAGGCATTTTATTTTCGGCTTTAGGAGAGTGTAGGCCTAAAAGTTCATTCCTAGCAAATTTTTATATTGTTTCATTCAAGTAGAAAGTTTCGATTTTGTAAATGGCGTCGAGCTTTTGAATTTAAACACACAAGAATGTCCTTGGCGGACACACAATGAAAAATGAATTGACAAGAGCTTCAGGAGGCCTGGTTTCAGTTAAGCCATTGCAAAAAAAAAAAATCAATACAACTAGCTACCAAATATTACAGATTCATAAGACACTGGAACTAAAGCTATGACATTTTTTATTTCTACTTGGGAATGAATCTGCAGTCACATAAATTTAACTCAAGTGCTTCTGTCTCTTTGTTGATCTGCTTTCGCTTCTGACATTCAGTTACATACAATGATGGATTTTCAGTGAATTCACAGGAAACACTTAATAGGCCTTTTCATCTGAATGGTAAATAGAACTGCTGTGTTTTCAACCTCTATTTCAAGACAATTAGATTTCACAAGTTTAACTTTGTAAAGGTCTGAAAACAGAAGAGCTGGATCAGGGAAACTTACTCAAATTGTTTGCAGGACTAATTAAGGCAGCATTCCTTGTCAACCTTTCTCTTTTTGGACAGCACGTTTGATGTGCTAACATAATGCAGCCCCGACAATAGTGTGCTTGGCAACTTTTCTTTTTTAGTATGTTACTCCCTGCTGACAAAGATAGTTCAGAGAGTCATTATTAATTGACATACTGAATGGTCATATTAACCTCTTACTTTGCTAAGTATACATCGTTTTAACAGATGGGTGAAAATAAGAATTAAAAATATTTATATTTTTGATAGTGTCCCGCATCTGCCCATAACGTCTTGCAGGCCGGATGAAACCTGCTAATGGGCCGAATCCATCCCACAAGCTGTATGTTTGACCCCCCTGTCGTAGTGCATGCAATGCAAAATTATTGTGGAAATCTAGATAGTGACAGCAGAGATACACCACCAGAGAAATGTACATAAAACAAATGTTGTATGTCTATTGTGCAAATAGCCAAACCTTTTCTGCATTGTAGGCAATTAAAGGCAGGGTTGGTAATTTTCGAAAACTAGCATGATTTTTAGTGCTCCGTCTACACATGGAGAACTATAGCCAGGGAAGCAAGGGAAGACGAGAGTATAACCGCAACTGAGCGTGAAAGCGTGAAACTACAACTAATCTCTTTATACTGAAGCTTTAGTGCAGAACCATGTTAGCTCTTTCACTTTGCCTGTGGCCCTGAAGCATTTAGCTGCTAGTTTTAGCTTGGTATTAAATGTAGAGAGATAAAAATATATTGATGTTCTCGTCCAACTCTCAGCAAGATAGCAAACAAGCATCATTTTTTCAAACGTGTGTTTTCTTGCCATTCATAATATGCACTTTTATGTACATGATGTAAGAATTGTGAGTCCTTGAGTACATAATGGAATGTAAATTAGTATGTTTGATCAAGCATTATTCTGTTAATTAAATACATAATAAAGAAGGTATGAGTTAATTTGGCTTATTCAATCACTACTTCATTTTATCTTACAACACTGAATCTCTAAGAAGGTCAGCCTTGTTCAAAAGAGGCTTTTTCTCCTGGTTGTACATGGTCTCCAAGTCTGCATAGAATTTATATTCAGCAAATACACAGCCTCTAAAACACTCTTAATATTGTATTCAGATGAACAGTGAATACATCAGGCTCTCAAGCAGTCAAAAACACATTAATCTTTCAGTGTACTGTTGACTTTTAATAATGCTTTCAGGGTAAATGGGCCTTGACATGTATGAATATTTCCAACAATACTTAGTTGAAAGCTACAGCTTCTGTAGCAGCCTTTTCCTTGTCTTACTAAAAACCTTAATGGTGCAATTAGCAGCTTAAGACAATTTTCTGTCACGCATCAGTTTAGATCAGTTAGTCTGTTTTGTATGTTGAGTGAAATAAATTATATTATAGATCACGTTTATGAATAAAACATGCAGAGTGCTGTGAAATGAAAAGAGAAAAAAACTATTACATTAACAAAGGCATTAGTGGAAATTAAGGAAGCACTTATTGGTTTCTGACAAGAGCAGAAGTAGTCCAAGGCTTTGTAACATTAATGAAACACTGATAAGAAAAAAAAGTATGAAAACACTTCCCGCTGCTGACTCTACTCCCACTCAAACCAGGGAGTTTTTTCCAGATATTCTGTACAACTGGTCCAACATGAAAACTTTAATTCTCAAAACTTTAACTTTTTAATCCAGTATGATATATAAAACTGTATCATATCCGTCTTTCAAAACGGCACAGAGAGCTGCATGAATGCAAACACAAAAGATATAAGAGAACAAAAATCACTCACATTTGCCTGTATGATGACCAGATATCGTGTTATTTCCTCATAGTTGAGTCTTTCTCGGAGAACTACGGAGCCAAACAGTGTCAGAGGGATGTCAAAGGTTCTGTTTGTGGTCTGAAACACACAGAGATACAATACAAACACAAACAGAGCGAGTCAGTTTCTCTATCAACAGTTCCCACATCTTTTTATCATAGTTGCAAAGCTTAGACATGTTTATTAGTAAGAGGAATACAGAAGTTACAGCATTATTTCCATCGTATTGTTGTGTATCTTTCTCTAAAAAATATCTCAGAATAAAACTCTGAAATCACTAGTGTTGATACCATTAACGCTTTTTCTTTATTTGAAGCTGGGGAAATTAAAAAGTTATAGAAACCTAGCTAGGCAGCTAGCTAGGCAGAGAGTATCTGGAGCCCTTTGAAGCTTAACAAATACGAACAGTTAATCTATGTGCTTTTTGTAATGTGTTTACTTACAGCAGCACCTATTCAGTTGATCAAAAATAATGTGACAGTCACCTGGTAGCTTAGTGATGCTAGCTGATTTTCTCGGGTTTTTTAGCTTGCTAGCTTAAGAAACAGTGGAGGTGATTGGCTAAAGGCTTGACAGTCAACTTAACTCTGAGACTGAGATATATGGAGTACTGTCAAACTTTATTTTCCTCTTGTGATTTCAAACATCAATATATTTACAATGTTTTTTTGGGAAAACCAGGGCATAACAGCTTAGCAATAGCATAATGTGGTCTTCATTTTAAACAATGTAGTCTATTTACTTTAAAAGTTATTTGGTCTTTTTTGTGTTATTTTTCTTAATCTTGCTCTCGGTTACCTACGTGTGATTAACATGGGTATCATACTTTAAAAAGAACAAACATGGATAACCTACCGGGTCTTTGGGGTTGTACTGAATGGTGTACTCTATCTGTCCGTTGGGACCGTCATCAATGTCCTTTGCCCCATTGTTCCCCCAGAAACCAGAGAAGATGGTGGTTCCTACAGGCGTCAGCTAAAACAAACACAAGCAGAGAGTTTCAGTATCTTTGTCTGCAAGCTCACGCTACATGATGTCAAACACTTTACTGCTTTTATTCTCTGTACCGCTGACAGCAAACAGTGTCTATCCTGTACTGTCCTTGTGTCATCTTCCTGAGAGTGTCATGTTTAACATCTTTGACTGTATGAGGCAGAGATGAAGGAGGGAGACTTTAAAAATCTATTCATGAGTCTGGACATAAGGGATCTTGATACCCCACTGTCCTGACAAAACAAACAGAAAATGACTTGCAGTTTTATGTTTATTGTGCTCAAATGGGGCTTGAGAAGAAAGATCAGCTCGCAACTGTTTGTGATTTAATTTGGTCTGAAAATAAAAACACAGGCAGCATGGTTGATCTAACTTATTGTCTGTAAGCCTGTGTCTCCCTTCGTTACTGCTGGGAATGTTTGCTACACCTCACTGCCCTTATCAAATTGGAAATTTGGGATTAAAACAGGCATTTGGAGATAAAAAATCAAGTATAATATAAAAGGAGTTGTCTTCAGTCTAAAACAATAAGAAAGTGAGGGCTTTTTTTTTAGCATGAATTTGTCCTTGACTTTAGAGAAATAAAATAATGAAAGTGGAAAAAGATTGGATCAACTACTCACTGTTATTAAATAAGTTACTGTCAAATTACATCTATGACCAAAAACACGACGGTAGAATGCATCGCTTACTATGCCGTCCTTTTTCACAGCGAGTCTGATGTTTACCTAATTAATCAACGTACAAACATTCTGTCTCAAACGCCACACCGTGTTCATTCATTTTCAGTATGGTTCACTTGGATTAGCTGTGAAATGTGAATACGAACAGTTTTATTTCAGTTAGCTGTGTGATTTCACCTGCTGATAGGTCATATCAGAGTCATGATTCTTTTAATGTTAGGGTTTGAATCAGGCTTAAAATTAACAGAAAAATCTGACATGAAGAAAACTTTATAGCAAAAGGAGAAAGTTGACTTAAGAACAGAGCTGCAAGTAGATGTTGCTTAAAAGCATAAATAATGCTAGAAGTTAGCAAATTCACACACTTCACATCGTCAATGTTTGCCAGCGTCTTGTTGTTAACTGACATTTATTTTAAGTTAAACAAGTTTACATGTACCAAAGGAACGATTTACAATGGAAGCCTCTAATGTTTTTCGTCCACAACACTGTAATTAAGCTAGTTTTTTTTGGCTAACCACTGTTTCACCAGCTACAGAGAATTAGCATATCTGACATTTTTTGATTTTATGTTATTGTAGCTAATAGCTAAATGACACAACACAAGCAACAATTAATGTTAAAATAGCCAATAAGCAAAATGTGATAGAAATAACTGGACACAACTTGAAGTTGTAGAGAGATGGAGCCTACACAATGGGACTGCAAATAAACAGAACATAATGGATAATGCTAACTTGTAAATAAAAAAAGATGTAGCTCTCGTTGCTTGCTCACTCATGTAACACTACCAGAGACAGCAACATCTCAAATTATAGCAGCCTTTGGAGCTATCCTAAATTAGTGTCATAATCTAAAGCTTGAACATACTATTACATACTACTACATTTAGTGTGAACAGGTATGACTTTCATTGGAAAGCAGAGACTGCATTATGTAAAAGTCAGACAACTATTAGAATACACGTAGGCTAATCAGTCAACTAAAATACCTGACAAATATTATTTTATTTGCAAAAGTATTTTTGATTTTGGCTTTCATTTTTGCTTCAAATTACTTTCTAATCTTACTGCACATGTGCCACAAGACAACTCCCTTTCCAGCAGGAAGAAGAGAAGCTAAATATCTAGATATTCATTGTGATTTTTTTTAAGTGAAAACTTTAGGCTAAAAGTTGAGCTCTCGCCAGAGCACATACAAGCGATAACTTTGCCAACCATAAATTGCCATGCTGCGTTTTCTGTGATTATGTGTCAAAACAGACGTCTAATCTCCAGACGGCTCGAGACGCATTTGAGAGTAACTTTAATTTACCTGCTGCACTGATGATTTGTTACATCAGTTCCCTCAACAGGGTTATCTCTGCCTCCCACTGATACAACAATGGTCTTCAGAACGTCTCTCCCTGTCACTCTGCCACTTTTGGAAACAGCTCTAATGAAACAACTCCTGTTTCAGGCACTGCTGCCAACTCATGAAATCAGCCACAAGGATCACCTTGTACCCAAACTTTCACTGTGAAGTCATAAATTGTGTCCTAGACGCCGTTATAAATAACTCTTTGCTCTCTTTATCTGTCTGCCTCACTGTCATGCACTCAATAATTGTTAGTGAAAGACAAATAAAAGGCGGTTTAATGTAGACAAAGCCAGAGTCAGACATTATTAAATTTATTGCATTAGGTGGCTGGAGCTCTGTAGGGAAGAGAATTGAATTAGACATTTGTTCTCTGTCTATGACCAGACCTACACTCAGATCTTAATAATTGCACACATCACAATAAATTACTAAAAAATTATTGCCAGCACAGTTACCTTTCCTGGCACAGGGAGCATATTTTTGTGTTTTTTACGATGCATCTCCTAAATTGTATGGTTGTCACCGACGGTAGTGGAGGGTTTTATTTTAGCAGGAGTAATGAGAAACCTGAGAGCTCTAAGAGATGGCAGAGGAGAGACAGAAATATATAGCCAGTGGCGGAGGAAAGGTGGCTAGGTTGAGAAAAGGTGACATAATGACGAGCTGGAAGTGGTGAGAGCGTGGACGGGAAGGGAAGGGGAGGGGGGTGGAGGGGGGCTGCAAAAAAAACAGAGATGAAGAGAGGCCTAGAGAGAGTGAGGGAGAGAAAGAGCGAGGGTGAGAAGACAGATTGAGTTGGACAGGCTGTGGAGGACTGCGTAATGAGAAATTCTACTGGGTCTGCCCGGGTCTGTGCTGGCAGCAGGCTACATGTATCCTTGTCCAGGTTCAGTTTGAACCTCTTCTAGTTTAATTCTGCTCCCCAACCACAGACTCTGGAGGACACAAAACTGTGACGTTGGCATCTTAAAGCCTCCGAATAACAGATTTAGATGCTTTCTCGGCTTCACAAAAACTCTTCTTTCCCTGCTCATAGTGGTGCCCTTCAGCTTTAGTTTAGCTTTAGTCTGACAGCAAAATGGTATACACATTACTGTCTGGTAGTTTCTTTAAAATACATTCCGGTATGCATCTGTGCCAAGCTACAATTTCTGCAGAGTTGATGCAGCATCTAACACTGGCAGTGCTGGCACAGAACATGAACCCCAGAGCAGCATGGGAAAGTTTCTGTACTGCAACTGATCTATTGTACTCATGCAGGACTTGCTGGACTTTAGCTCTCTCTCTCTCTCTCTCTCCCTCTCGCCTCTGGTGTCAGACCCCCGAGTCGTGTACCTGCCATAATGATAGACAGCAGCATGGCAGGATAAGTGCAATAAGTGGCCCTTGATTTAGGTGAGAGACTCTAAGGTATTACAAAAAAAGAAAAGAAAGAGTATTATGGACTTTTTTTTAACCCCATGAGAGAAAGAGGCTGTGTATGTGTAATTGTGTGTGTCTTTACCTCACTGACAGCGACATAGTATCTCGGCTGTTGGAAATGTGGGGCGTTGTCATTGCGGTCACGAACGACGATGCGGACTTCGTGTGAAATCACCGTGCCGACGAGCTCATTGGTACATTGAACCTGAACCACAATGGACTGAATATACGATGGAGGCTGTAAAAAGAATAAAAATAAAAACAAAAACAAAGCGATGAACGTTCAATTAAAAGCTACAGTTACGCAATTGTGGTAAATAATAAACCAGCAAATGAAACAAATTACTTTCAAATTTTGCACAGAAGAGTGGCTGCCTCTTTAATAGTGCTTTTTGTGCCAAATAAAACTTTAAAATCATCGACTGGTTTATTTTACAAAGCTAACAGCATGAGGCGGGTTGTTTTCCAGTGTAAATGGAGCTAAAACTGTTTCTTACAACAGCAAGCGGAAGGAGCTGCAAACAATTGCTCCTTCAATATTTATCCTCTGAAAAAGGTCTCTGTGTGAACCACAGTGCTCTAACTGGGCAGTGTAGAAAAAAACTGGTTCCTGCGTAACGGACCACATTCATTTGGATTTCTACCTCTCTAACACTGAGGAACCAATCCATAGGGTATGATTCTTTGAAATGAATATGACCCAAACATATTACTTCTTAGGGAAAAAGATATCAAATAAAATGTATCTTTATCTTTCCTTACATCTCTATCAAGAACTCTTCCTGTGCTGTTGAGGTAAAGTGCTTGTTTGGCAGGATCCAGGATCACCCAGTAGTCGTGGTTATCCCTCAGAGACAGAGAGATGGTACGGTCGGGACCCTCAGCCACTCCGTTTATCTGCATGTTCTCCACCAATAACGTTCCTGGGAACACAAATAAGACCACAACAGTTAGCCAGAAACACACAGTCCAGAGCTCCTTCAGATAACTTTTGCAGAGAATTGGTCCAAGATCGAACTTTAAAAGTAAAAAAAACGAGAGTGCAATGGGAAAGTACTGCCTTTTATGTGCTCTCGATGGATTGCATATACCTGGAAATTATATTTAGGTTGCAGCCAAGGTCAAAGGAAATGAAATGAAGGAGCAAGCAAACAGAAGAGAGAGAGTAAGAAGCCTGTGGAACTCATGGAAATTAAATTAGGGCAGACCGGAAAAGGATTTTAAATTTTGTTTGCTCCTCAATAGCAGTACCTGAAAATACCAAAGACCAAGAGCAGCACAAAATAAAATCAAACATTTCACTGTGAGGTAGGAAATCTGTCTGTGAAATCTTCAGAGATGGAGAGCAAAAAGATGTAATGACTTCAGTGATTTCATCTGCATGATATCTCACCCCAAACCCTCAAAAAAAATAAAATAAAAGTAAGCATTAAAATAAGCCCGTCTGGAACAAAACTTGATTCATTTAACTCTCAGTCAACTGTGGGCGGTGAATTGATTTGGGAAAGAGAGGAACAGAGAGGCAAATAAAGACCGAGTCAGAGAAATATAAACAGTGAGACCATAAATGATGTGAATGGAAACTGTCAGCCGTATATTTTTTGAAGGAATGCATATTATCTTTCAATCAAAATGAAGGAAAAAAAGAAAATGCAGAAGAGAAGGGTTGCAAGGTCAGCTCCACAAGGAGAAAAAAAAAGCAAACAGATAAACATCTTTGTTGAATAGAAGATCTCTGACTTTGGTGGTGATTGACAGTCAAAATGAAAACAGAGGGAGGCCAAACTTCCCTGCGTATTCAAATTGTTTGCATTATTTTATCTCGATATTCGAACTCCGACAAAGGCTAAAAGTTTGCTTCTGCTGGCTGCATATGAGTGAGTCATACAAACCAGCGCATTGTTTTCAAGATTAGATTGCACGGCTATTACCTGGTAAGGGTTATTTTTAACTTTACATGAAATCATTAAATCAGAAGAAGTACGTCGAATATATGGGGAGGAAAAACAAAGAAATGTTAGAGGAGCTGAAAATGTAAACGCTTGACTCTGTACAGCTCCGAATCATAAGAGACCCATTATCCAGCTCAACGCACTGCATTATTTATCAAAAAGAAAAATCTATTGTGTTTGTGTGAGAGAGCACAAAACTATCCTTCAGCACAATACTAGACATAGCTTGTTTTCAGTTTGAGACAAAGTTAAGTGTGTGCCGAAGACAATATACAGGTGCAGCTCATATAAAAAGAATATCGTGAAAAAAGTTCATTTTTTCTGTTATTTAATTCAAGAAGGGAAACTTTCATAGATTCTAGATTTATCAGACAAAAAGTGAAAGTCTTTTTGTGTTTTGAATCTTGATGATTACAGCTTTACAGCTCATGAAAATCAAACATCCAGGATCTCAAAAGGATTAATGATACAGAATTGTCGACCCTTCTGAAAAGTATGTTAATTCATGCCCTCAATACTTGGTCGGGGATCATTTTGAATGAATTACTGCATCAATGTGGCGTGGCACGGAGGCAATCTGAGGTGCTATGGAAGCAAAGGCTGCTCTGATAGCGGCCTTAAGCTCGTCTGTATTGTTGGGTCTAGTGTCTCTTATCTTCCACTTGACAGTACCCAATAGATTCTCTATGCCGGGGTTCAGGTCAGGTGAGTTAGCATGGCCAATCAAGCACAGTAATACCATGGTCAGAAAACCAGTTACTGGTAGTTTTGGCGCTGTGGGAAGGAGCCAGGTCCTGGTGGAAATGGTAATTAAGCATCTCCATAAAGCTTGTCAGCGGACGGAAGCATGAAGTGCTCTAAAATCTCCTGGTATACAGCTGTGTTGACTGGATAAAAACACAGTGGACCAACACTGGAATATGACATGGCACCCACAATCATTGACTGTGGAAACTTTGCACTGGACTTGTGGTGGCCTTCAGCTCGTCTGTATTGTTGGAGGTGGTGTCTCTCATCTTCCTCTTGACAATACTCCTGAGCTTCTCTATGGGGTTCACGTCAGAAGTCCAGTGTGAAGCTGTGCCACGCTGCATTGATGCAGTAATTCATTCAAAATGAGCCCCAACCAAGTATTGACTGCATAAATTAACATACTTTTCAGAAGGGTCGACATTTCTGTACTATCAATCCTTTTTTTAGCTTGTAAGGAGAGCCAAATCCCTCAGAATTTCCGTTCTTTATAATACAAAATAAATACAAAAACAACACAACTGCTGCTACTACGATCATTACTGCTGCTATCTTTTTAATAACCTGTAAATACAGACATGTCTAATGCTGCTATTATGTACAGTATCTTTATATCTTGATATGCTGCTATTGTGTACAGTATTTTTTTTTTTTTTTTTTTTGTACCTGAGTGCTTTTTCTGTCTTTTGGTGCTACCTGCTGCTGGAATCTGAATTTCCCTGAGGGAACCTTCCCAGGGGATTAATAAAGTTCCTATCTATCTATCTATCTATCTATCTATCTATCTATCTATCTATCTATCTATCTATCTATCTATCTATCTATCTATCTATCTATCTATCTATCTATCTATCTATCTATCTATCTATCTATTTAAAGTAAATAAGGTGCTTATAACTTCCTATGAGATGTTTATTGCGAATATATAAGTGTTCATTACAGAAAGCTGGTTTAACTAAGTCGATAATTTCACATCTCTCTGATGCTGTCCCAGCACAATAAGAGCAAAACCGATAGATAAAGAAAAGATAGTTCATAATTGCATCAGAAATGTTTGTTCAACTATAGGACATTTATATGAAGCTTGTACACAGCTTATAGACTGCTAAGGAACATAAATGAGTGAATTTTTACTTCTTTTGGTTAAGATTACAGACTCTAAAATCAAAGCTCCTGTGAAGAGTTTTTAGCTGGTTATGTAACAAACTAAAAAATGAATATTGATGTTTCTGTGACGTACAAAAGCACATAAAGACCAACAGAGACAGTGCTGATTATTACAATATAGTTATTTTTAATGCCTGTTACCGCCACCACCAGGTATCTGTCAGGCGAGGCACACTGCTGAAACAGTCTTTGTTTACGTTTTCCATGTCAAAGACTCTCGGTTGGTGTAATGTTTCAGTATTGAAAAGAAGTTTTTTAAGACAGGTATTCCCTGTCATCAAGCTGACCTCCCTGGGGCTGAATGAAGGGGTACTCTGTACCATGTATGGGCTAAATTCACCTGTGTAAACTATTTTCTCCTTAAATAGGTGTTATCAATACTCATATAAAGTAGGCCGCCTACAGGCCTGGAGCATTTCAGTTGTGATGACTGTTTTTTTCCCCTTTTTTTTGCATTTGTTTTCTCTGCATGGTTATAAAAAAAAAACAATCTCCAACAAGTGTGGTGTCAATGCATCTGTTTTTGGCCTTTGTAGCATGTTTTTTTTTGGCAGCATGTTTCTTTTGGACTTTCATGAGTGTTTCTGAATTCTTAGTCTGTTTCTACTAATGGAAATCGTTGAGGCTCTTGCAGTGCGGTTGCTCTTGTCAGGCACTGAAGAATTTGCAATAAGCAGCTATACTCCATCTGCAATCAGCACTCGTGTGGTCAAGGTTACTTAAATGTGGATGGAAAATTTCATAAAAATAGATTATATTATTGAATCACAATTTCTCCCTCGTTGACTATGCTCATTGATTATTAGGAGGACCTTGACATGAGGCATTACCGACTTCCACTTGGCCCTACCCTTTTACCATAGATCAGTGTAGCTGCACACCACACACAGGATTACAAAATAAAGACAAGATTATGAAAAGTTGATGAGGTCAGGAGTTTTGTGTTTCCTTGTTTGTGTGCTGGATTCATGCCTAGTACTTAATACTACCCCTCCAGGTGAACAAACACAGGCGCACAGGTTCAACACCATAAACACACACTGCACTGAACAATCTCATATCAGATCTGACAAACATAAAATTAGGTCATGGCCTCCTGGGCTGCCATGGAAACCTTGTCAAACGCCTTGTCGTGATTCGCTGACGTTAAATAAATGGGGAAATTTAATGAAATTGGTTTCTTTATACGAGAGATGGGATAGAAAATGAAATTCATTAGAGCCGTTTCATTCCTTGCTATCCCTCTTCTGGGTTTTTTTTTTTCCTGCATCTATCTCGCAAAATGTAGAGAGAGAAGAAAAACACAAGTACGGGGAAAGTAGATAGAGACAGATAATGCCTACAGCCTGTGTGACTGTTTCTAATTTAATTCCGGGACCGTCTAATATAAATGGGCTTTTCTCACACTGACCTCACTTTGTAGAATGCGTGACTGAATACTGCACCCAGCAGCACCTGATTAAATTGACCCGTGTGTTGAAGTGTACGAACAGAACTGTAGGCGTCTGTGGGCGTGCGCGCAGCAGACAATATAAAGGGCAAAAAGGAGAAACCGTCCAAGGAAAGAAGAAATCAGGTCAATTAGAGAGCAAGAGAAATTAAAAAGATAGCAGAGGTAAGATTGAGGAAAGAAAGATTGGGTTGAATGAGAGGCTGAGAAGAGAATATTAGGAGAAAAGAAAAAAAAACGAGGACTGTGTAACACTTATAGGCTAAAAAACCAGATGTTTAAGTGGCAATTGGGTAGAGACCAAAACAGAGCCAAAAAAACTGAGCATTTATTCACCAGAGGCGATGAATGCTGAGTGAGATTAATGGCTATGGAAGGTTTTTGAGCCTAAGGTCACATTTTCAGAGTCAAGAAGCTGGCTCTTTTAAAAGCAGGCAAGATGGACATGCTGACTAATCACACATAACCTCCTCCAGAGGAATTTTCTAATTTAATTCAAATTGGCCATAAAAACACACTTTTTATACTATTTGGATTCCTTACAATATCATCTTTCATTGATTTACATTCTCAGCATTTTGAATACCAAGCGGCAATCCGATGTTGAAAAATAAAAAAACATGAACGTTTGAATAAATCGTATCATGTTTAAAGTGTAAGGCCATGTTCACACTTGACTTCTTTTTTTCAACTGCCAGCACACAACCCACATACAACCCGATGGAAAAAGGAAAAAGGATGACGCCTTTTTCAGTTGAATTGTTTTAACTTTTCAGAAAAGCGCTGTGTGACGTCAAGCGCCTTTCTGACAGCTGACCAATAAGGACGAGTTGAGTAGGTGCGCGTGTACCTTCCCTAGTAACCTACGTCCCTAGTTACTGGTGGCCAAATGTGGTGTGAATTGCGTGTCCGCTACGGTCCGTTACGGCTCTGTGCACCCTCGTCCGTCAACGTACTCTTCCTTACTGTTTATTGTAAAAACCTGGCTAAAGTAGGCAGTACATGATGAGTCAACGTTATTGCAAATTTCTATGTAATTCATTCTACATTTACTCATTAGAAACACAACTCCAAATCAAAGTCAGCGTATGCCTGCTCGGAGAAAACAAACAGGCAACTATTTGCCAACATGGATGGCGCATCGACTGTGTGTGGGTGACTTTCAACAGGTAAAAACCTTCTGCAACACATTGTCATTCCATTCATTATATTCACTTTGGGTAAAGATAAACAAATGGGCTGTCTTCACACAACAAGCAGAACTGGGCTAAGCCTGCCACGCACACCCACCACAAGTCAACCCAAATATCTTCTGTGCATGATGACATCTTCTATCTTCTTTATGTATCCTATGAAGGCCAAAAGAAAACCAGGTTTTGAACTGTTAAATCTAAACATTGCAGTGAGGACAGGAGAAGGGGAAAGAAAAGGTGTAGGCATTTGTACTTCATCTGTTTACTGCTGATGATTTACAATAATGTTCAGGCTTTTTCTGTTTAAACAATGCATAGTATGCTCATATGTACTGGAGATTTTAAAGCGACTTCAGTGGACAAGCCTTTAGCTCATATATTTCACAGATGATACGCTTCTCCATCCATGTAAGGAATGAAAACGATTGCTGCTCGGGGACACCAATATCAATATTCAAGATCGATTGGCGAGGCCAAGGACAATTTACAAGTGTACACTAATAGTGTCAGAGCAACAAGAGAAGATGATTGTACACTATTACACGCAATTTTTATGCTATCAAAAATGTATGATGTGCTTGAAAAACAATCCCATGCAATATAGCATGTACATATTTATTCTATGACTGTACATATGCGGCTATTCTGGCACCCTCACACACATTCTAATCACTTTTACATCTCTAATGTCAATAATATCAACTTTTATTACATTTCCTGGAGGTACAATTCTTAAACGTGAATCTTGTTACCCTCCCTCTCTTCCTCCCCCTTTATCTCTCTCCCCACCTCTTTTCTTTTCTCAAGTCTCGAATCTCTTATTTGCCAACAACAACCCAAGATAATCACCCTAAAGCAAGACTCTATTAAATCTGAACACTATTTGCCAGACACAGAACGATTCATGGCAATATGCACACAAACCATTCAAATTCTAAATGATTCCTCAACTGCACTGTTACGAAGATTACTTCACAAACAAGCATGAACTCACACTTCTGTGTGACGCATCGACACGATAAACACATCAGCACAAACACGCATAGACAAACGCCTGTACATGCACACATACTTTAGAGCCATGTAAGCATACACTGTAGCTGCCAGCATTACAGAACACACAAACAAACCACCTGAAAACAGAGTTATTGCCACACATGCACAATGACAGAAAAGCACAACATTATGGCTCCCTAAACCAATCTGTAGGCTAAATGCTTATATAATCATATCTTGAATTGGAACAACTATTGTGTAGCTGAGAGAAAGTGTCAATACAAGGGCGTATCCACATTGGTTGAAAATCCACTAATGGTCCTCCTCACTTTTAGAGTCCATATTTAAATGTTCTTGTTGATTTACTCTTAATCGTGTCTTCATTTTGTCTGATTGTCTTCATGCAGAAGTATAAAGGGAGGAGGGGACACAATGAATGTGAATGTGTCTGAGTTGTTGCATTATGTGTGTGTACAAAGACCGATTTGCTAACTTTTTCACTGGGTTCTGTTTGTTATGCTATACACAGCCCCCCCCCCTAACCTCTAAGAGAAAGAGCATGTACCTGAAAGAGTGTATGTACCTTCAGACAGCACTCAGGGCTGAAAGAAAATCTTCTCTACATACTTTTAAGGTAAAAACAAATAACACCAATATAAAAACAAATGAAGCCATATCTTATTAACTAACAATATTCGCCTTTAGATGGACTTCAAATGAGAATTAGTCGAATATTAAAAATGACATATGTCAGTAAAGGCCAGAGTTGTCTTTTTATTGAGGATGCACGTTTTCAAATTCTACCTATAAATTATTCGACTAAAATAACCTTTGGAACCATAATATAACACATTTAATAATGTATTGTTTTCTTGATTCTTGATTTTAAATATGCTAGAAATGCCACCCACCATCTATCCTCTATCTTTCCAATAACTTCTGTCTTAATAGGTGACACACTGTGTTAGACGGAAATGTAACACACGTTTCTTTATCTGATTACAAATATTGTGAATGAAGAATGTGGTGTAACCCTGTTAAAACATAGAACAGGATAAACAGGAGGATGATTAGCTTAATATGACGCATTAAGCTATCAAGAGATACAGATGTGCCAGCTGGGTGCTGTAGATGTGAGGCTCAGCTCTCCTCCCTGTCTGGTGTTGCTATGCTAATCTCTTTTCATGTCAGTTAGGATTACAGTGATCAGGTCTCATAATTTAAAAGTCATTGAAAAGCAGTCAAGGCAAACATTGTGACAAGTTTCTGTTCCTGAACATTAATCTTCAGAGCGGAGATAAGAGGTTGATTTAAACACACAGATTAACACCTTCCCCCCCATAAGATTTATCGGCCTTCCTCGAGGCCAACATAAACCTTAATTTACTTGTGACCAAAGTAGGGATTAAACTCATCAATTAAAACGGATCCCTCCATGAATAACCTCCTTTGATCATCCTAAAAATGAACTTTATATGCACACAGATGCCTGCAGTAAGACTGACTCCACAGGAGACTTTGGGATTGTGTGTTTGTCCTCTGCAAAGTCTAAATAACAGAGCCATCAAACCAGGAGTCACTAATTAACTACGAAGGTCTTAAACAGTTTGAGCAAACTCTGGAAATAAAAATACACTGAATATATTACCTTTGGTGTTGGGATAAAAAGGTGTCTGAAAACTCACGCAGCCTTACTTTTTGTTTTGTCAGGTGATTCAAGGTGGCAGGAGAGAAAAGAGGGAAAATGTTTCTATTTATCTCAAATATTCAAATTAGGTGTTCCTGTCAAAAAATGTCCATCATCAGATCTTTTGTAAACTAACTCAGGAATTTAGCTGCAAAACAACGACTTGACACTCAACATCAGGGTCTGGAAAACAAAAAAGTATATCGTTCATTAAAATAAATCATGAACAATCGTTCATTTGGCCTATTTCACAGTATCTATCGGAAAGATACCTTCTAACCTAAATTTGACTTACTTATATTCCAGAGAAGAATGGTCCAAAATATTGGAAAACGTGGATATTTGTTTTATTTAGAGGATCGACTCTTCTATCTGTCTGCAGCTGTCAGATCATTTAAGCATAGACAGAGGAAAAAGCTACTAATTAGCATTTTCCTTGTTAGAAAGTAATATTTTTGTATTCACAGTGTTGTCTATGAGGCTACTTTTTGGTTGGATACAGTCCCTTCTTTCTGGCATACCAGTTGAGACTCAATATTGCCTGAACAAAAGGTATACAACATTTTTAAAGCTGTTTTTGACATAAGAGTTTTGCTATTAACCTTGAAAAGTGCATGGCTAGTTATTTCCCCAGGTTTTATGCTAAGCTAAGCTAACAGCCGCTTGCTCTAGCTTTACATTTATTAAAGATAGCATTGATCAGGGTTGACAAATACCATCCACCACCTGCCAAAGGGGTGTGTTTTTGTGCAGTGTTGGGTACATTTGCTCAATCTACCGGCCACTGTGGAGGGTAAATAAAAGTAACGCAACAGACTGATTTGTGACAGAAACCAAAGTCAATTGAATCCTGGTCCTCTGTTGTTCAGCTCTAATTTTATGAGCAGAGCCAGGGAGCCGACACGCTCACTGACCACAGACGCCTCCTCCTTGTGTCAGTGTTTACAGCGATAGGCTACGTGCTGAAACGGCTTGGCTCAGCGTCACTTGAGCCCAGCGCAGCACGGATTAGCATCTCCTATTCAACGGGTCTACCTGCTGAAGGTGTGTTTTAACTTGTGACTCGCTTTGTCTTGAGGTCAAAGGTTAAAAGAAGCTGGCTGTGGTGGTGACTCGTGGTCAAAGGAGAGGCTGTATATACTGTAACTCCCGGCTGTGTTATCGAACATCACTGCAACAGTAAATGTAGCTCTGCTAAAGTTCAGTTAATTTAATCATGAACACCTTCTATTTTGTTGTCAAGTGTGAACACGGGATTATGCAAGATGACAAAAAGAAACTTCAACTTTCCAGCAGAAACCTATATGACTGTGATGATGTCTTCATAAAAAACCTTATTTCTCAAATACTATCAGCTTTCATTACTATGTTAAACATCATTACACAATGTCGCCTGTTTAAATGAGGCCTGATCCTGACTGGTTGGATTTGTGAGTTTAAATAGGGGGTGTGTCCACAGCCTGTTTGGCCCAAACCCAATCTCCACCCTACAGCCTGAGAGAACTAAACCTTCCTTGACTTCACTGCCATCCTGTGTGTAGTGAGAAGTACATGAGTGGATGAGAGCATAGTAATGGTGACATCACACTTTGCATTAAATAGACAGAAGAAAGAAAGCAGAAGCTCAAGTATAACATAAAAAACAAAAACACAAAGTTGTCATAACGTCACACCTCCCTGGTGATTTTCTTTCTTTGACAATCCATTGTTCTGTTTACAAATAGCAGACTTGTGATGGACGACCATATTTAACTCATCACCTTTTTCATTAATAAAAGTGAGTCCAACAGAAAAGTCTGCAGGTCTCTCACAGAAAGGGGCGACTTCGGCTTTGAAAAGTCCACATCAGCGCCCTGAAGCACGTAAAGATTTGACAGTGGGTCAGCCCTGAACCCTCACACTCTCATTATGATGCTGCTCAAATTTCAGGGGGCCAGGATGATTAAATATGTTTTGGTGTTTGTGTGTTTCACACAAGGCGAGTTAACGCTTTTTGAGGGGGTAGACTTTTTTGGTTTTGATTTTGGCCTTAGACACTTCGGAGAGACTTTGCTTCACTTATTGTCACATATTTCACTTTTTGAGGCTATTCAATTATTTCTACTTCTATTAAAATTTTCTCTTTGCTTTGGTTTGAAGTACAGGGATTTTATTCTGTGTGCTCCAGCAGCTAAGACAAAGGCATTACACTACAGAATAAGTCAACATACTGATACACAAAGACAGCCATGTCTTCTTTTTGTTCATGACAAAGCCGGTGATCTAGCCTGAATTGAATCATCTAATGTCTTGTACTTTGGGAAAGGGTTCAGACCCAAACTGTGACTGTAAAAGTGGCAACACGATGAATATTAATGAGTGCAGGTTACATGACATTCCAACCAGCATCTGCTGAAGGGATGAAGATCATCTTACTGTGTTTGTTAAACACACCATAAAAGGTGACGCTTATCTGAAGAACTTCTCACCAAAGTTTCCACTTGACACTTTGAAGGTTATACGGGATAGAATTCAGAAATAAAAGAACAGCAGAACACTTTACCGTTTGGGCTTTCTTCATCTATGGCAACAATGGTGGCAGGGGGTCCTGACCTCGACAGTTTACATTCTGTAACGAAGACAAGGAGAAAAAAAAGGAAAAGTATGACTGCAACATTCAAGGATTTCACAGCTTTTTATCCATTTATACAAAGTTTGAAGAGTAATACTGCATTTTGAAGAATATTAACATTGTTTTATATATATATTTGTTTGCTTTAAATATAAATGGCTGCTACAATCAGTCAGAGTCCCCCTTTGAAATTGAATGAGACTCTGGGGATAAACTGTAGGCCTATGTATCAAACAGAATGTGGTCAAATGGTGAAAGTTACTTTATGAGTAAGATGTATGGATACTGTATGAGGTGTGACAGTGAGTGGTGCTAGCAGAAGAATGAATAAGAAGAAGGCGAGATCAATGAAGTGTCCGTACTGACGAACAATGCTGGGCGGAAGGGACTCTACTTTTAGGGAAGAGAGAAAGAAAAGTAGAAAAACTGTTTTTCTTGTGAAAGCTGAAAAATGCTGATAGGGCAATGTTTTTAAAACAATGTCAGGAATACAGGGGTTGGCATAACGGATATAATTTCTCATTGATTTAGCTTTTTTCTTTTCTCCTTGTTGAGAACAAATGGATGGGTTGGGAAACAGCTATGTGATCATATAATAGAAGGAAATGAAGTAGAAAAAGAGCTGAGGTAAGGAACCTGATGATGACAACAGAGTCATGTCCCTTTCTCCCCCAATCAGCAGACGTAACCCCCAACCTGCCATCTCTACAGGGTTAACAGGGGTTAATAATCCAGTCCAATGACTGAACACACGGTTAACAGAAGTAGAAAGAGGAGAAAGGCCTTACCCTCATATTGCCAATCTGCCGTTTGAGACATCCCACCAGGGAGAAGAGAAGAGGAGGAGGAAAGTAGCAGCCAAGGCAGGATAGAAGGAAGGAAAAAGCAGAACAAAATCATGAATTAACCTTTAGAGCAAAGAAAGGGAAAGAAATGTGGGCGTACGGAGTCAAATAAACATCTTATAAGCGGGTTTGAGGCAGAAATGTTTATGTACCATTTTTACATACTGATAGCTAGGCTCAACTGTCACCTTTTACAAAGTAACTGCTGAAGACAAAATGCTTTAAAGAATATACATATTATTTTACAGCTGAAGGCTACACTATTAACACAGTATGAAGGGATATGATGGCTATCACTGTTGTATGGCTGGCTGTATAAGAATTTGTACAATGAGAAATCCTCACCCTAAAAAAACAAGCTTAGGACCTAGCAAAAAGCTGAGCTAACAGTTTAGCTAGCAACTACTCCAGAAACCCCGTGGCCACGTCAGAAAACAACACATCTTCAACATGAAGCTTCTAGGTTTTGTAATTCAACCTTTCCTAATTGTTTTAACTTTAAAAGGGGAAACAAATCTGCCTTCAAATGTTTGATTGAGGATCACAAAATGCTGACATTTTGCTAGCTAATGTTTGTAGTGTTACACTCGGCTAGCAGTGCAATGTTTTTTAGCCACTTTAACACAGAAGTAGTAGGCAAAACATTTATTATTGCTGTGTATTGCTTTAGAGAAGAATAAACTATTTTTGATGTGCTTATCTCTTACAGCTTTTCCACCTGCATTTATACTACGAGGAGAAGTCATTTTTAACCCAAGCTGAGGGCTTACACTGGTCCCATTCAGATGGAAAAACATCAACATTGACATTCAAGAATTCTCTGTTATCCTCTTGTCCTTGCCAGAATACGGTAATGCAAGAACCCCAACATTCACCAGAGAGTCCAACTTTATGGTACATCTCTTGAGGATTAGTTGGAAAAAATCCCAAAGGGAAGCTGGAAGACAAATTCCTACTCACCTAGAAAATAAACTTCATGGAACAATAATCACACTTTCTCTCACACTCTGTCTCCCTCTCTGTCTTCCCCTCCATGATTAAGCACTACAGCTGTGTTACATCATAGGTTATCTCAGGATACATTGGTGTTGTGTCTTGATTTTTCTTCTTATTTTTTTGCCATGGGAGACAGTATTGAGTGTTCAAAATATAAATGTGACTGTCTTATGGCTTCGAATGAGCTTATCATGGAGCAAAAAATGATTGGTTTTCCAATTTGCAATGCAATGTTTTCCATGGTTTATTTAAACTCACCCTCAAACCACAATACAAAACGCATTGATTGTTGATTGTTTAGGCTGTTTTACATGTGCATATCATAACTGTGCAGTGTTTTTGCTAGCTTGTTCTTAGAGCTGGCATTCTTTAGTAAGCAAGTTCTCATCACCCCACTAGCATTACTGAGACACATTTTTCCGTCATAAAGGACGTTCAGCTGTACTCACACCGTGTATTTGTTTTTAGTATCCAAAACTAAATCCAAACACCACATTCTGAAGTAGAGATTTTCAATTTGCATTAACTGCTCTTCTGCTAAATTGTCAATAAACAATTGTTCAAGCTAGCAACATCTAGCTGACGTGATTATTTAGAAAGTTGTACAATTGTGTTTTATTTTCTCGTAACTAGATTTTTTCATGTAAAAAAATAAATGAAGCATAAACACAAAAATAAATGTTCTGTTCTTCCAAAGTTTGTATTTCCAATTTTCTTCTAAGTTGGATTGTACAATTTGATACTCATTTCTGATCTTTTCCCTGCAAACCCTTTTTCCTTTTTCAACTTGATGAAGCTACATCAACACTGTTGATACTGTCAAACCTATTTCTTATGCAAAATACCTTTAAATACTCTCAGTTTTCTTTGTGATATAGTTTGGGGAAAGGTAAGTGCTGCTAGGTCTATTTTCAATTAGGGATCGGTCTTGAGTTTAAATATTTGAACAGTAAATTATTTATAACACAAATCGAAGACTTTATGTGACCATTATCAGGGGTTGACTTTTCAAGATCAATGGCACCACCTTTGTCACCAATGGCTCAGGAACATTTATGTAGTTAAGGTTGGGTAACCTGTTAGCCCTGCATTCGGATTATGCTAACATAGCTATCAGTCACAGCATTGAGTATTCATTCAGTAGTTCTCACTGTTTTAACAATAGTATTTTTGCGTTAAATGCCCATCCCTATTTTTACATTACTGGTTTTAAATAGATAATCAAACAAGTTACAAAGTGTTAATCTATCAGTTTCCCTCACGACTCTGTTATTGCAGCACAACAGGTGAGTCTTGTGTGGAGAGGCTTGTTAATAACATGGCAAAACTAAGAGTGAGCAGAATACCATCGGTAGCTACAATTAAAACAACGGCAAGAGATCTTCCTTCGATGACTGCGTTTTGGCTGCTGCTGTTTGACTCTCAGCATACCGTTCACGATGCTATCTGTTTGTGGTTGTTAAAAAAGGTTTGTTGTGTTGCCATCCAAAATGCAAACTTACTCTCTTACGCTTCAGTTTTACATTTTCAGTCATAAATTCTGCTTTGTTGTGAATCAAAAGATGAGTGGTATACAAACAATTCAAGTCAAACCTCAAGTTCTCTATGATTGGTTTAACTGTCTGTGATAACGGCATAAAACGGATTAGCAAGTAGTGTGATTTAGCTGAGAAAAAGAAACTTTGGATATGTATGTGAATCCGAAGTGGACTGCAACAGATAGACTGTACACTGTGGCCCAATACTACAACCTCTCTGCTTTGGCAGATTGTCGACACATTCTAATCCATTCATGATCTAAGATCGTCCTATCACTAACCTGCGAGAAGGACTCAAGGGTGTAGCACTGCACCCGCCACACTCGGCAAACCCCTTTGACATTGTTTTCCTTGATGCTGTGATTTAATATTTAGGCATATTAAATCGTGCTAAATCTTGACTGTTTTCTGAGTGTTTTCTTACCTTTAGACTAGTCTGCTAATCTGAATTTAAATTTGTGTTTTATCAACTTTAAGATAAGTTACCCAGATATATCCCTTATTTAAACAAACTTTCAAAATGCTAATCAACCACCAAACAAGGTCAAAGCAAAGTTTAGCAAGTATTTTATTTTATGGCCCTCAGAAAGCCTTTCTAAGGGTGCATCTCAGGTTATCAATCCAGCAAGACGTATGAGCCATGGAACAATAGTCACTACGTACATCACACTCTACCAGCTGGCGTAGTATGTGTGTGTGTGTGTGTGTGTGTGTGTGCGTGCGTGCGTGCGTGCGTGCGTGTGTGTGTGTGCGTGCATGTTACAGCAGATGACAGATGTGTATCTTCTGCTTGACTGCTTTTTTATCCTTCAGTGTAAGCTGATGCCCCTCATCTATTACTAACCAGCCATTTGTTCTCTGTGGGGCATCTCTGTCTGTTTCTCTCCCCTCGGTTTCTTCCCTCCTCTGTCTCTTCTCATCCACCTCCCTCTCTCAGCCTGTCAGTCTGTACCACCCCACCCTCCCCCCTCCTCCTTATAAAATAAATAGGATGACACAATAAACAGTCGGATTTGATACTTAAATAGACAGATGTAGATAAGATACCAAAATGAAATATTTTTAAAAATCTGAAAACCTGTTACATATCTAATGCTAATGAGTCAAATCTCTTTCAGTTTTAAATACATTTGAATAATATTTTCATCTTTTGCATGTTGAAACTTGATTAAGACAGAAGTTACTTGCAAAGAAGTCAAACAAAATTAAGCTGGCACACGTTTTCCTACATTGAATTAAGTGTTAAAGTAATTTCCTGTGACTGTGCTTGAAAGTTCAGTTAACTCATAGTTGAAAATCTAAATGTGCAAAACCGTAAAAGGAAGGAAATTAAGGATGAAAATTCGATTTCATTGAAATGCAAATAACCTGCTCCTTTTCCACAAAGGTCACAGCGTATTTCCTGACAAGAGTACACTTGTTTGTATGAGATATCCAACAAAAGGGCTCCTATAGCACAGTCAGTATCCTCTTGTATGCAGGTACTTATCCACTTTTAAGTGTCTACTCATGCTTACCCTCAAAAGTCAACCTGTTTTTTTCTTCCTCATTCATATGTGCCTCTCTTCCTGTAAGCACTCACTTATTCTCATCTGAGCTCGCACACTCCTGCACTCCTCTTTGAAAGTTTCTGGGGAAAAATAATCACTAAAATGACTTTGTACATGAGCAAGTGAATAAATCTACCAAACGCCAGGTTTCTGCCAAGGTGATGAAAAGCCCCATGGAGAGTTGTATGAGGGGAATTGGGGGTAGAGCGTTCAAGGTGCAAACCACAGGTAAATAAGACTTCAAATATTTGAATAGACCTTGACGTTCAGACAAGATCACAGGCAGTGAATGACAAAAGGCTCGCTCCATTTTGGATTTATCATCCAAACACTGCCTCTTTATTCCAACCTCAAGTGGGCTAATCAATATCTCCTTTATTTGCTATTCAGATTCTGCCCATCTAAAGTTGGCAGGCAAAATAAGCAGGTTCAGGATGCCAAGCGATGCAGAGAAAAAGTCCCCTTTAAGAAAGAAGGGGATAAGAAGTGACTTTGACTGATACCTAAGAGTATAAACAAACACGTCTAATGTTCACAACACAGAATGCTGGCTTAGCAACTGTCTCCATGACACACATACACACACACACACACACACACAAACACACATGCTGCTAAGTAACCGTTTCTTTGCAACAAAACTCCATGTGCACATTCACGCCACTTTACACGGTTTACACGATCAACCCCATATGCCTGTCTGCACTCACACATGCTAGAGTTACCATAAAATATACATGCTGAGACTATGAGTCAGTGGGCAACTGGACAAGGGTTACTGTGTGTGTCTGTGTAAGTGTTTAGGTAAGGATCTATCGGGTACATCGAAGGTGTGCCTCAACAGGGAAATGCTACCACATCACCTACCATATTTATAGGAACAGTTCCTATAACAATATACAGGTAGTTGTATGGTGTAACAAAGCAGTGTGGGATCAAGGGAGTGGATGTCTTCATTGGAAAAAACCTTTAGTTTGGATAATGACTTGGTGGAATGATAAAGCCACATGTAGCATTAGCTAACATAGCTAGCTGTGATCCACACTCTTGGGTGTACTGTCTGGTGTTTCTGATGTAAATGAAATGATACCAGAAAATGCAAAGTGACTTTAGATAAAATTACATATTCCTGTGTGTTATAACATTGTTGGAAGCATTTAGTAAAGAACACAACTCATCAAAGTATTTTAACACAGGGCTAATTTAAGTTTTGTAATTATAGGGCTGCAACAGAGAATAGATCAAATCGACAAACATTGATAATTAAATGTGTTGGCAACGAATTTGGATGTCGATTTGCTGAGTCGCTTGATTATTACGTCACTCTCCGTGGACCAGAGCTGTTTACGTCACAATCAGACAGTTGAGCAAAGTGCTACCAGGTGCTACTTGGTCAGCTTAAGATGTGTTTATGTGTTTAAATAAACTTTACTTTAATTTAATACAGTGATGGTAATGATTTAATGATTAACTCAAAATACAAGAAGAAATGTTAATTAATGACCGTTTTCCCATGACGAAAGGCGTTACGTTGGCAAGTTAAAAAGAGATCTTTGATCATGAAAACTAAGAAGAAACAAGTATCAACCTTTTGTTGCTTGAACATCTGTGTTCTGTTTTTGAATAAAGGGGTGGACATTTTAAAAAATGTATTTTTTTTATCCAATTCTTTGGAAAAATAATGGGCCGATGAATCGATTATCAAAATAAACGTTAGTTACAGCCCTACAATACATGTGACAGTGAGATTGATCTTCACACTACAGTCTTTACTTGATAGCAATGTTTAAATGTTAAACACTAATATGTTATTTTTACACATCTTTTATACACTTGTAAAAAAAAAAAAAGCATGTATTTGTTTTAAGATAAAGGAACAAATGTTTGGCACAGTCTTTGAACAAAGTGTGGAAACAGAGTATTAAAATTACCTGGGGAAGCTAAGGTTGGCCAGAAGCATACGCTGTGAAAGAAAATCAGAATGCTCATCACGTTTAATCTAAAAAAAGAGAAATTAGCAGTGTGTCTGCACGTGGCACAGAATCAGACAACATAGACTTAGTAGCAGAAAGTATTGGCAAGCTGAGGATGCTTTGTTCCCCAATGACAATGAAGAATGTAGTACCTCAGACATCGGTGCCATCACACTGGCCTGCTTCCACTAAAATAATTGACTCGTTTCATCTGATGAAGTTAGAAACTGGGCCCGTTAGTGATGCAATGTTACAGGGGAGAAAAAGTGGCAGGAAAAGTTATTTTCTTGTTTATTTTCAATCCCATTGGTATGGGCTGAATGATTTTGGTATAAACTAAATAAATAGTTGAATATTTTGAGAAATGCTTTTATTCACTTATTTTGGGGGATAGGATAGTGAGATTAAAACGACTTTTATTTCCGAACAAACATCACTAGAAATGACTTTCTCATTTTAATTTGAAAGCATGGTCGAATGTTTCATATTTATTCTGACATTGATTATATCCTGACCAAATATCCAGAAACCATTAAAAGAAATGGCCCAGTGCATATGCTGCTTACTTTCTAAATTAATTTCTCTAATATGAGATTTTCACCTTGCCATGTTTGTGTTCATTTGAGTTGAGGTTGAACTTCACTGCTTTCTCCATGTTGCCATCTGTTATAGTCTTGCTTGGCTACCTTGCCTGGAGTCTAAACAGTAGATGGGAAAACCCACTGACAGTGAATTCCAAAATATGCTGGAATATTATGTGAATGCATAAAAAAGGCAGACAGAGATGATCTCAAGAGACCTCTTAGTTGATCAGATTTTTGAGAGATTTTCTCTCTTACGGGAGAGAGGAGTTTCTACTGCTGATTGATGGCTGCAGAATTTGGAGGTGGCAAAGCAAACATTTTATGATGAAACTGTCCAGTCAAATGAGCAACACTGAAGCAAAATGGATAATATAGCACAGGAGGAGATGAATTAGTCTGCCATTCAATATACTGTTTAACAAGAGATATCTGTAGAGACGTCGCTAATAAAAAAAGTCTGTCAGAACAATTGTTTTCAAATCCTAGGGGTCCCAGAAAGCGTTCCAGGGGATCCCCAGCAATGTATTTTCACCACTTCTCCATCAGTCAGTAACCCAACAGAGGAACTTGATATTATTTTGTAAAAGCCAAAACTCCTGTTAGATTTAGGGCCCTTAGATCAAACCTTATCAAATGTTGTTCAATGGCCTAATACTATCAATCTGGGCGTCTTTGACATGATGTTTAAGAAACACTGTTTAACAAGATCCTTTAATCAGTGGAGTAAAACCTACAGAAAGTGTTTTCTACTTATACACACAATTCAACTAATGACCTATCTAATCAAAGTGACCTAATATTGTGATAGTATTTGTCTAAGTATGTGCAGTATGTATGGGGGTGGGCAGCCAAATATAGTGCTCACACAGGGTTTGTAAGTTAATTACAAATTGGGGATCTTTGAAATGAGTTCATTGATATGCAAAGAACTCCTTCGAGATCATGTACAGTACTTTTATTAAGCACATTATTAAACTGTGTAAAATCTTGAAACAAGAAGCTGGGATAGTCATTTCTTTCGTTCATTCTGGCCAAAATCCTGGTTGCTATTTAGCAACATGGCTTGCAAACCAAAAAGTTTTGCTACAGCGTTTACCGAATTGGCTGACAGGCATGAATTCCCCAAATAGACAACTCTGTCTTTCAAAAAGAGGTTGGTGAGATATGGTGGTAAAAGGTTGAAAACAGGAGCAGACAGGCAGGAGAAAAGGTGTTTTTTCTCTCTAAAAGTTTTCATGTGTCATGTTCTTTTAAAGCTTCCATCAGCAGGTATACCAATCTGCACCTCTCCCTGGGGTCGGATTCCTCTCCGTCTTCACTTCTCTACCCAACCAGCCAGTCGTTCATCCATCACCCATTCATCTATCCATCCATCTATCCATCCTCGCACCCAATCCATTCATCCATGGAGGACGAAGTAGGAACAGAGGGGACAGAAATGGAGAGGAAAGATGAGACAATTCGGGGTAAAGTGAAGGAGAAAGAAGGGGAGGATTGGTAGAGGAGGATGGGAGGACAAAGAGCGCATGGTTGGAGAGTAGGTGAAAAGAGGAGTAAAAGGAGAGTAGTGACAGTGTGACCTTGTGTTAGATTGATGTATCTCTGGAGAAAACGGATTGTAGACACTAGCACACAAAAAAGCGCACCCACACAAAGAAACACACGGACTCGGTGCTGTAGGGATCACCACTTTGTCACCTTGCAGGCTTATCCATTATCCTGACTCCCTTTTTCTCTCTGTCTGTGTCTCAGTATGTCAGGTCTGCTCCCGGCCCATGCTGGTTTGAACACAGCTTACAGCGGTAGTGGTGGTAATCAGTCGGTAGTTGTTCTGAGGACACATGGTGGAAATAAACTCCCCAACAGTAACCTGACATGCTCTTATGGTGGCTAGCAACTGTAGGATCCCCTTTGTTGGAGCGTCGGTAACCTTGCAATTAGTGCAGATGCCCAATGTACAGAGGCTTAAGTCTTCAAGATCAAGCGGCCCAAGTTTGAGTCCAACCTGTGGCTCCTTTCCTGCATGTCATTCCCAACTCTCTGTCTTCTGGTTTCTGACTCTATACACTGTCTATCTCTAAAATAAAGGCATAAAAAGCCACCTAAAGTCTCAGACAATAGCCAGGATTTAACTCAGCTGTACTAAATTTTACACAAATAGTCTGAATGTTTTGAGGGTTTTTTTGCTCAGAAAAAGATGGAAACACAAATTTAAGCTTCATTTCAGCGTTTCATTGAAGGTTCAAATTGTAATCCTGTGGTCCTATGATTATTTCCCCCTATTATGTCTCTTTTGACATCGTGAACATGTTTTAGAAAATGTGATTTTTTTTACACATACCAGCTTAAATTATGCGGGAAAAAAGTGTTAAAAATCTAGCATGTGCTGTATGTGTGTGTCAAGGACAAAGTTGCCATTACATATTTCTGACTTAATGCAATAAAAATGTTGGATTCTTTTGAAAGAAACATACTGATGAAGATAGAAAAATTTTGGCGTTTAGAGTAAAGCTTCCCAGAGAAAAAAGCCGCTAAAAACGTAAGAGGGGAAAAGTTCCAAAAGCAAAAGAAGGGGTGGAGAAACACCAATCTATCCAAATACCAGTCTTCCAAGGAGAGAGGGGTATAACAGGGAAATGACAGGGGCTGATGGTGGACTGAAAAGAAAGGCAGAGAAAGAGACAAGACGAAAAGGGAGGCTGAAGTGATGACAGATGGGAGAGACGCTCACTTCAGATGAAACATCTCACAACAAAGGAAAGCAGCGATAAATATTAAAATCACCTTGAAAACTCCAACTCCAATCACATCCACACTCTGAATGCCTCACACATGCTGACACACGCACAAAAATACAACATAAATCTGCAGTATCAACCCCGCAACACTGGCACAACAGACATTAGCGGTGTAGCATATTTGTCACAGCACATATACTGTCCCGCTCCATCAAACAGAAGCAAAACAGGTTGAAAGCATGTAATGGAAACCTGCATCTTTATAACTCACTTGCATAGACTGGCAGATGTTGAACATCAATAAACTTGACATGGGTATTGTATCCATATTACTGTGGTTGGATAGGACTGGTTTAATATTCTATTTCTTAAAGGGATGGTAAAAAAAATAGACGGAGGTTTAAAAGGTTGTTTCTTTGATTGCAAAGCTTATTCAATGCAGAAAAACAACCATCAAAGACTATGAACTCATTTAAAGTACAAGTGGTTAATCAAACTTGAGTTGGAGCACTCTTGGTATTTGCTTTCACTTCTGAATTGCGAAGGAATTCATGCAGAATTTCAGAGATCTAGAAGAGAATAGGGATTTGCTGCATTGCTATGTTGCAATTGAAGTGCAACCATTGCATATAGTATTGATTTGGTTCAAGTGTGGCCCCAGAAATGTTCCCTTTATCAGCCTGAGTTATCACACAAGAAGAGAGAATTCATTTTCTATTCTGTTAGCAATGGCAATGTGCCCTTTTCTTCTCTTCTCAAAGCTCTTTCATGGATCATAAGTAGAACAGAACTCATTCACAGGTTTTACAAGAGTAGCTTTCACGCTGTTTTACGTTGGATACTTCATCTAGCTAACTGTTGTTGGTTTCTCCAAAGTTACCTACAAGCTTTGAACTTAGCCTTTTTCAGTTCAGCCTTTCCAGCATTCACAAAACTAACTTATTCACCTGTTGTTCTTTAAAATAACATAGTATGATTGTTTCACCTTAATTTGCCCTTAAAAAACATGAAGGTGACGTCATTACAGAGAGAAGTGATGATGTGAGATAAAATGTGATCATTAAGCCTAATGTTCCTCCATAGGTAAGTGTTCTGCTCAGCAGATTATCAGGGAAATATAAGGGTGGGCTCTGGTAATTTTTGCTGGGGGGTAGGGGCAGATCCAGGGAGGAAGGCCAGAGTGGCCTGGGCCCCATTTGAAATCTAATTGGCCAGTCCAGGGACCCCCCCCCCCCCCCCAAAAAAAAAGGCTAGATCAACTTTTGCAACTAACAGGCTTCTAGTAGCTTTCTTTGCATTTCAATGTGGCACATTTCAAGTATTTAAAATAATGTAAAAGAGTAAATGCAAGTATTTAAAAAAATAGATAAAATACATTGGGATTAATCATTCTTAAAAAAGCCTCAACTGTGATTAATGATGCAGGGATTTACACTGGAGTAAACATTGTAAACCGAGAAAACATTTTTAATGGCAAACAGACAGGATAAGAAGCAAAATGCCAACAAGATATTTAAAACATGTATTTTTAAATAGTTACTGAGGATGATGATAAACAATAACCAATGTATAGTAAGCCTAACAAGCATGCCATCCCTATAGTGATGTATGTATCCTGGTAATGGTACATGCAGGCAGCTGTGCCTCATAATTTACCTGTTTATTTATACCTTGCTCTAAATTCAGAGTGCCCTAAACAGCTGTGAGTTTGAGCTCATTCACAGTGACACTCCCTTGTGAAGGGCTAGCGAGTAAAAATCAGTTGGGAAAGGGTCACAGTCACGCTAGCAACTGACATTTACATAGTGTCAGAATCTTTTTGCATTAAGCCTCGTAGAAAACTGTCCGGCCTGAGAAAGTCACGGTGAGAGAAGTGGCTTCGCAAAAACAGATAGAGACGGCTATCTGGAAATATCAGGTTTATTTATTATTGTCTATTTTTGGTGGTGGTCTTATCTTTTAAAACACCGCAGGGCATGTAATCACACACACAAACTAGTTAAAGGTTTGTCATGCTGAAACTTTTATGGGCAAACATACAGGTGCAAAGAAAGACAATCAAACACACTACCCTCACTATACTCTATGGTAGTTGAAGCGTCTTTTTTAATATAAGAAGACAATTTGTATTCAATTAAAACAAGCAGTGAACCACTGCCTACACACTGCAAGGCTTTAATTGAAGTCATAATCAGGTCTAATACAGGAATTCTACTAAGTAGAATTTGAATCCAACAACAATAGTATGAGTGTGCTGCAAGTCAAACTTTCAGTTAACAGCATTAAACATTTGAGATTTTAATTAGCTAGAAGGTTTTTTAGTGGGAGTAAATACATGTTGAGCTGTTAAACCTCAGCCCAAAAGCCTGATTTGACACACTGTCATCGCTCGATAAAGGCTTTCAAAATACACCGGTACTATTGTCACACTGGAAACCGAATCTGAGTAAATATAGTCTGTTACCGTACCTCAGGACCCAGGCTAATTAAGACACACTGCATCTCTTGTCAAGCAAGGGTCCAAACAGTTCAAATCAACCGAGGATCCTGGGACTGGAGCTCATTAAAAACGTAGTAGCAGTCATGTCGCGAGGAGGAGTAACATTTTGTCTGTCAACCTGAAAACTCTGGCTTATTAAAACATACTATTTTTGTTATACAGTGCAGGTGCACCAGAATAATGGCTGCCAAACATTTAAAACAGTTTTACAGGTGTAATTGTATGTAGGAGGACATGTGTGATGGGTTCAGGGACTTTTTTTTGTCGTAGGAATGTTAAGAATATACCTGACTTAAGAGAAACTTAAGAGACAGCCTTGATGCTAACACATGCTTCTCTCCTGCCTCAGCACAGAAGCGTACACAGCCGCAGACTTTCACCTTTGGCTGCAGCCACTGTCAGCGAAATGCCAACCAGATAAATCTCAGGGACTAAAAGTTAAATGGAATATTAATATTCTGACAAATCGAGCAGAAAGTCAAGCGAGTATTATGCTGAGCTCCCCCCTCGGTGATGACTTAATTTCTGACTTGCCTTGCTTCACTTTGCTCTCACTTCAAGGGGAAATGAACATGGGTGTTTTTTTCAACAACAAAATATCCTTGGCTTTTTTTTCTCATGAACTTGAATGATCGTCAATTAAAAAGCAAATTCCTCTTCATCGTTGAGTGAAAAAAAAGAAGTGAAACACTTAAAACCACAAAGCAGCTTAAACATATAACACGTATGTTAACACAACGAATTTCACAAAAACCCTAATATTTACAATGCACCACATTGAAAGCCTTTTGCTAACTGGGCTGAACGTAACATTCAAAAGGTTACGTGATTTTATGAGTGAAAGGGACGAAGGAATTTTGCTTTAAAATATACTTCTTAAGCTATGTTACAAACGATCAAGAACATGGTAACAAAAAATCTGAACAGCTAATAGCTACAATGCTAACACGTTAATGTGCAGCAGGTGTACTGTGTTTGCTGACACTAACAATGTTAACATGCTCACGTTAGCAGGTACAGTATAATGTTTTTGCTAACAGGTGTAGAAAAAAAATGGGGGGAAATTATTCTACAGAAAATGATTGTGGAAAATAATTCATAAAAGTTACACTGAATAAACTACTCGCACTTCTTTTACATCAGATTCAACACGTTGAATATCTCATGAACTGCTGCAGCTGACTGAGATGAATTCACTTCTAAAACATGTCAGAATACAGAAACCCAACTGAGGAGACTTGATTTGACTCTGAATTATAAAAGCAAAAAAAGCTGAAAATAAGACAAGACAAAGGGATCAAGTGCAGCTGAGAAGAGATGGATAGGGAGCTGAAGGAGGCGACACAAACTGAGACTCTTTACCTTCAGTGTCTTGTCCGAGGCAGGTGGATAGTAGTAGGAGATAAAGGACTCCTGTTCCCATTAAACTCATCCATTTGACCCGGCCCCATGACAGCGGCCCCATTAAGTGCGTCCTAACCATCTTCACCACCATTCTTCATCAAGCATCCAGCTGCTGAAAGAGAAGGGGGCGGGAGCGCATGGACACAGGTCAGTTACAACCATTATAGCTGTATGATGCATGCAGCATTTAAAGCTGGCATTTTCCACAACACTTTTCAAACTCATTCTCACAAAATTGTATGTTTTCCATACTGACATTTCACTCCATTATATCCCAAAAATAAGAAGCTCTCCTGATGTTAAAGCTCTGCAGCCACTCAACTTTGTATTTGTAGCTGCACTGTTGGAGCCAGTTTCAAGTCTTGGATCGTTTTTTTTTTGTGCTTGTGCACCACCATGAATGAAAATATCAAAACCTGTGGACGATGATGGAGAAGGAAGAATGTACTGTGATGTAAAATGCAAGCGGTAGCAATAAAACACTTTGCAGCACAAATTGGACATTTTGAAGATGATATTGGGAGAATAACAATTAGCTGAGATGTCTGCTTCTAAAATATGATTTCTGTACCTGTCATCTGGAGAAAAACACAAGTAAGTGCATGAATGTGGTCTGGCTGTAGTTGTTTTTCGGATCTTATATGGATGTATACAAAGTTCCTGAAGTGAAAATGTACCAATAAGGATGCATTAAAAGTAAGAGGTGTAAATGCAGAAGCAAATTCACATTATTTGTTACCCAGAGAAGGAGTACATAACTAGATCGCAATTTAAAACCAAGTGCAAATGGAGTGAACATGGGCTGCTTCAAGTGTGATTACATTTAATTTGGAGAACACGTACAGCTCAAGGGAAAAGAGAAGGTTTCACTCGGTGCTATCTTTGTGAACTCATAGAGAGACGTATTCACAGATCTACATACAGACAATCTTTTCACTTTGCACAGGAGAAAACCTCATTCTGCTCTGCATCATACTGTTTATCTCACGTGTACATCAGTTCAACCTAATGTTGTTTTTCAGTTGTGACAAAAATACTTTTTATGTATAGTTTCTCATGTCCAGTGTTAACCCGAAAAATCATCTATCAGTCTTTCCTGCAAAAAAAAATGGAAATAACCTGATATACAGTTTAGTGACGATAAAGGACGGTTTGAAGCCGACTGATATTTACAAATATCCTGTCGACACAGTTGACTTTAACCTAATTTTGGCACATATGGCGCCCCATATTCTTCTATGTGAATGTAATTCCACTATCTTCCCAGACAGTCTTCTTAAAATGTGCTTATTCACCCTTCAGCTTACCAACCAACTAAACCGTCCAATGTGTGCACTCTCATTTCTTTAAATGAGTATTTGGTATAATAGTGTAAATATCCAGCAGTATTATTATGAGTAATTGGTTGAATCCAGCCCCAGAGCAGCAATAGTCTACAGTATGATTCATTTGATAAACCTAAAATACTTTTTGTCCAAGTCTTTGTGGTAAGACTGAAAATATTCTCCATTCTGCAGAAAGACATCATCCTAAATTAGACCTTATCTGAGATGAAACTCTAGCTCTTATTCAGTAAGTACAACATTAACGTCTTCCCATCACGTCAAATGTGCCGCCTGTTTAATTAGAACTGATTTATGGAAGTTCCCATGGCAGACATTACTGTGACAAGAGTCAGATTACTTCTGCCCTGCCCCCTGGATGGAGATGGAGTTGGCTGACAGGGAAAATGTAATTGTGATATTCTACCCAACCCCAGAGGTGAGATTCAGTCACAAGGGGCTCAGGGGCAGGGACTTTGGACTTGCAGTGCTACGATGCTGTTCTTAACCTGCTTTTAATTGAGTTCAGCATATTAAACCCTGGTGCTTGAGTGTATCTGTAATGGCGTCCAGGTGTGGTGGACTCTGATCAACAAGTAAGAGAGTGTCAGGAGAAGCCCGGAGAGTATATTAGGAACACCTCTGACATCGAAGAGAGGGGAGAGAAGCAGATGGCATTCTTTTTCCATGGCACTGATTTTTATGAATTGCTGTGGATGCTCGATATTTAGTCATTCCTAAAAGTCTCTATAACATCATGGAGATGCTTGATGACTTTTACTAAAAAGAAAATCTGGTAGTTATTTAATAATGCTTTGTAACCCTGACAAGGTCTCTGTAAATAGAGCCCCAGTACGACATATTGTGGCATTGGAAGAGACTAAAAGACATTGGGATTATGTGCGGCACTTTGATCACTTAAAAAAAAACACAACACAAAGTAATTTTTATTTTTTTTGCCGATGTATTTTTTGATATTTTAACAGCATCAGTATAAAAACATGAAAGTGTCCTATCAAAGTTTTATCTGAAGATATTTATTATTCATATTCTAAAACATTTGGCTTTGTACCTTTTCTGAAACCACCAAGGAAGTGAATTAAAAGTTCTTATATGGAGAGTAATTCAGGTTATAGGTAAACGTGTATTTGTCTCATTCTTGTTGATCTTTCTCCATTAATGTTTAAGCTTCACAGAAAAATCATTCAAGTTTTGATTGAAAGGGATGGAAAAACAAATCTTATTGAGGCGACAGGCTTCATTTTCTGTTGAGTATCTGTCATTAAACAGCCTCTGCTACATCATCCTTTGACACCTCATAACCCAAACTGTGATTCCCTTCCAGGAGTTGAACTTTTTGCTTCATAACCTCACATTGAGAAAAACAATGAAGACAAACTAAAAATAGGCTTGTCTGATGCAATAACCTATTCTCAAAGGAGCTATTTTTACAAGAAAACAACAATGATCAATTAGAAAAGGAGAATTTGCATGATTTGGCCTACAACTGAGATCATATCGGAAATTGTTGGTATTTTACATTACTTGGAAGGTCAGACGTTTCTGTACTCTTAGTACTAGTATCACCAGCTTATTGAACAGATACAGATTCAGAACCAAAGTTCTCTCTTATTTGTACCAGAGGCTGACATGGGATTGGTTTTTCACTCCCTTCCCAAACCAATCCCACTTTTTAGAGATCTGTCAGTTCAAAAGACAGATCATATTTTTTTACAAATGTGCTGCAACTCTTCCTTTCCCACATCAGTTATACCTGCTTTCTCTGAATTGTTGTTTAAGTAATGTGACGGCTGCAGCGCGCGTGTCTTTGCGTCATCAGACATGACATACGTACGTCATGCACGTTTAACCACCAAACAGTCAGTAAGCTGATAGAAATAATAGCCTTTATTCATGTATTTGTGTGTGCAAACTGGTCTATTATCATGATTTCCACTCCTGTCGGCGCCTGTTGAATTTTTCGCGTTCCGTCCCAATCCTGTTATTAGTAGTGAACTAAAACTCCATCTTTCCTCCAGTTCAGTTTATACAGACTGGAAAGCAGAGATATTAAGTTTCACAGCAGATGCCATCTTGGTTTGTTACGACAGCCCTGTACAGTCAGTCATCAAAACCACCAAGTAGTGGATAATGATTGTGAGTGGCTTGTTCTGAATCAGTTCTGATGGAACTATGTTGGAAATAAGATGGGAACCAGAGGCCAGAGATAATAAAACTTGGATTGCAGATTTGTCTGGTTTCCGGTCCAGAAGTGTTTCTTGTCTGAGTCTGAACTTACTACGACTGCGTTCATGAGAGGGTGCATGAAGAAATCTGACAGGAAGCTTGTCTTAATGATTTTTTTTCTTAATATAGTTTACTGAATATTGACAACATGACCTCAGAAAAAGAGATTTTAATTATTAAATCTACACCATTCCAGGGTGCTGGTTTAGCTCGGTTGGTAGAGTAGGCGCCCAATGAACAGAGGCTATAGCCTTCGCCCCCCATCGTCGCAGGCTGACACCCAATCCTGACGCTCACTTGTGCTTTTCACTCCTGACTCTTTCTCCCAACACTGTCTGTCTCACTGTCTTATCCAAAGTAATGGCAATCCCAAAAAGCAATCTTAAAACAATCTACACCAATCACAGAGGACATGGAGATAGGAAAACGCAGAAAAGTTAGTTTAATGAACGACTGAATACAAATGATTAAACTAAAAAATGAAGTGGTTAAGAATGACCAAATATTTCTGATATTCAGACACATGCTTCAGACCCACACTACAGGAGGACCACTAGTCACTCGTACCTTCAAAATCTGCTCTAATATGAGCTGCTGATAGCTTTTTGGCTGGCTGGCTAATTTTGCAGAACTACAACTTTAAATGAGGGCAATAAGAAGTCCGAATGTCTGTACCATCTTGTGCAATGTCTTGTATCTTGTTCAAAGTATGTATTTGACTATATGTAGAGTTCAGCTCTACAATATGGTCCATTCCAATTAAAAGGTGTATAATGTTGTTGTTGTTTTCTAACCTTTCTTATTTGACTCGGCTTTGTTTATCTCGATCAGGACTTTCTAGTAAAACGGGACAATAATGTCGAGGCTTCCCCGACTAAATAAATCCGCATAACGCTCATCTAGTGCGAAAAATCTCTGCAGTGCACACATTTTTTATTTGAAATCTTAACGATGGCAAGCAAAGATGCTATTTGTTTTTTTGCTAGATAACAACTTTCAAAACCCTCCATAGCAACTTCAAAATTTTGAAATTATGATTCAAAATTATTATGATAATTTTACTGTAAGCACATTTAAAACATTTACATTTCACTGAAGTTGGTCACACCTGTAAATGTCAGCACCAGTGCTACAATGAAACCTATTTCAAGCAATACACCTGCTTAGCCAGAAATGCAGAAAATGAGATTTCTTCTTTCTTCATACCAATCATTAAAATGTAAATGTGCTGAACACAAAATCTGTATCGCACCACATTAACATAAAGCTTACTTTTATCTCCAGTCCCTTTGCAGGGGATGTGGGTGATGTTCACATTCATGTAATAAAAGATTAAATCATAACCCACAACTGCAGTAAATTAAAACTTCACTTCGGAAAACAATAATCATTTGTACAAGCAAAATCACTTCAGATCACTCTTCCCCCAGACAGTAATTAAATCACACGGTGAGGAAAATCAAACATTTCAGCAGAATGAGGAGAAACATGGAGAACACTATGTCTTTAAGTATAATTTACTAACAGGAATCTTCATGAGTTGACCCTAATTGTGAGACTCTGCGTTGGGCAGAGTTGCTGGCTAATGTTTAATTCCCTCATAAAGTTCACAATGCTCTGTGTCACTGAATAGTAGGCCATGCTGTAAGCGTCAGTAACCAGGATGAATTGTACGAGGGCTGAAGGCGCTTCTCCTCTGGTAGGACTTCAAAACGTCTCATTCCTCCAGAGAGAGAGAGGGGAAATACAGCTGACAGATAGAGAGAGGAGCGCTCCACACAAAAGGAAACCGAGGAGGAGAGAATAAGAAAAACATGGAGATGCAATGGAAACAAAGAAAGGGAGAGAGAACAGAGAACAAGGGGAGAGACGGGGCAGAAGGTAGAAAAAGATTGAGAATAAGAGATTAGGAAAGAGAGAGAGAGAGACCAGAAAACAAAGACTTTGTCCCAGACAACACCAGACAGGCGAGCAGACTGACAAAGGGGGGGGGGGGGATGAGGTACAGATTGTGACCGGGACTTTAAAGGCCAACCTCTCATTGATGTTCAATGATCACAGGGTGAGGATGAAAATGAGAGGGGGGGTAAGGAAGAAACAATGGCCATCTAATGAATAAGACTGAAAAGGGGTATAAAAAAAAAACAAGCGAACAAAAACATAAACTTTGGAAGGCAAAACAACAAAAGTGTGACCTTTAAATAGTGGAGATAATTATGCAGAATGTGTCACTCTGTGTTAAAAATAAAGAAGCTAAGTAACAAAACGGAGTCTTGACCCAAAAAACAAGTGAAAGCGAGAGATGTTGACGTTCTGTTTCATGTTGCTCACCATCTCAGTGTTTGTCATCAGCGTCCTGTCTTCGCGAGTGGCTGATAAGACCTCGTTACTGTAACTCTAACCGACTGTGTTCGCATGTGTGCGGAAACAGAACAACAAATACAAATATTTCCCTTGTACTGTCAGAGATGACATCTGTCTATTTCTCTCTACGTCAGTGTGTCTGTTAGCCTGTTTGTGTGTGTGTCTGTCTTTCCGCCTGTTTGTCTGTGTCTGACTGCATCTTTCACAGCTCGTCTGCTGCCAAAATAAGACTCGAAATGTCCTGCTTCTTTGCCTTTCAGCTGATGGCTGGCAGTCGTACTCAGAACGACTCACTACGTTCTGGTTTGCTGTCTTGCTGGAGGCTCGCCTGCCAGGACACCGAACACGTGAAACCCTGTGACTCTCACAGGATGGTCTATTATGTAGACACACTGCTGTTCAGAAAAAAAACAAAAAGGTAAAACGTGCAGATTCAGAGCAGAAATGGGGAAAATTCTTTATTTGTCTGTTTCAATCACCTTGAATGTTTATTGATGACATCATTACATTACACTTCAATATGAATAAAATTGAGGTAACAACTCTTGGGGATCTGCAAAATGGCCGCAAGAGATTTACTTTATAATATTGCATTTTAATTGATCTTATATAGAAACTTTAAAAACGAGAGACTTTTTAAGTCTTTGCAAAAAGGCTAAGGCTTCACGATGTTTGCTTATTTATGACGTCACTACAAAAATTGTCTTTAGGTCCTGACAGACATTAATAATTCATGTGCTCTGAAAAAGGAATGAAGAAAATCCATCATCTGTAGCAGTTGTAAACACGTAAAAAACCAAGAGGTACCAATCTGATGAACCAATCACGCCTCCCTGTCTCCCTGCTCGTTCTCTTCCCCATGCGTGCACGAGCCCACACTCAAAGCATGAGCTGAGGTCTGCTTCTGGACCAATGGCGCTTGTGCATGTAAGTGAGGGGCGTGACTTTTGAGGGAGCACAGAGGGGAGGGGGTAGGTGCAGACGTAGCACTGAGTTTAAAAGTCAATCGTACAACTACAAAGATGCACAAAACTACAAAGAGATAAAAAAAACAAAGACAAAGAGTGTCTTCACCACAACAAAGACTCCTACAGCAACTTAAAAGAGATGTAAAACTGCAACAAAGACCTGCGGACCAAATATACTTTGTTTTCTGTGTCTTTCAGAGTGAGGGTCTCACATCTTTCTTTACAACAGCATCCAGGCTGCTGTAGTCCCATAATCTGCCCATAACTGGATGGCTAAATAGCAGCTATATTGGTTAGACTATTTATACAAGAATATTTGAAGTTGTTAATTTAGTATTCATTTACTACCTTCGCTCCAATGTGAGTCTCAACACATTTTTTCTGAAATGAAATTTCAACCTGCCCCTGCTTATTTTCCAATTCCATTAGACACTCTATTATACATTTTTGTTTCAGTAATTATACAAATGAGAATAGGCTTTGAGAAACAGGATAAGGCATGAAAGGTGCCAGGAGTTTGTCATGCACCACTGAACAAGTGTCAAGCTAAACTTTTTTAATCAATTTCCCTGCTTAAATGTGATAAACAGCTTGATTTACACTGACAAAATGAAGTATATGATGCAAAAAGTAAACACTTTTTGTAAATACACATACCACTGCATACCTACATATGGGGTTATTGAATTAAACCAGTTTGAACCAGTGTGTAAAATTCATATTGGGGGCAAATCGTACTCCCTGTGACAGTATTAAAAAGCACAAAGTCACACACACAGTTGTGTTGTCCAATAAGCTAATAGTGGTGCACATTGCTTGTCTCTTCTTGTTCTGACAAACTCACAGAGACAGTCAGCACCTGTGAGTGTAAAGAGGCGGCACAGAGAAAAAGCAGAGACACAGAGGGGAAAGTGGAGAGAAAAGACGGGATCGACGGGGTCGCTTCAGTGTCCTGCTCAAGGACACTACGACATAGGACTGCAGGAGCTGGGGATCGAACCGCCAACAAGTGATTCTACCACTGAGCCAGAGCCACCCAAAATATAAATGATGCCTTTAAGTTCCTTCTAGAAAGACACTTTCCCCAAGCTGCCATTACTTTATAAAACTGGGATGTCATGGGGGGAGGTGGGAGGAGGAGACTAAATTAGCACCAGCCAACAGCTATTGGCAAAGACAACCAAACTCCTTTTTATTTTTTATAACTCATAATGAAATTCCTAATTTCCTTTCTCCTCCTTTGCAGGGCTCTTCATTTGCACTCAAGATGTAATTTTAATACATTTCAACAGCACTAAAGCTGGCATACCGAAGTGGCAACATTACCTGCTAAACGTCCTTGTCAACATAACAGATACTTGTTGCAGTTATTTAACCTCAAGTGCTACCAAAATAAATGAAGCAATTTGCGGGATTTGCTCGCATCAAAGCCTCAAAGACTTTTATGTTCCAAACCTAATCAGTTTGTTATCGCTGAGAAAACGGAAGGTACGAAAAAAAAATTGGCTAAGGAAATAGATTTATCGATCAGTTGTGGGCAAGCCAGAAGGAAAAAGAAGGATATGAGAAGTTTCTGAACGCACACTAAATTGGCAAAAACCAGTGAGCAAGCAGGGAGCCAGGGGAAGCAGATAGATGAGGAAGAAAATGAAGAGAGAATGAGGCATTAAAGCAAACAGCGGAAAGAAAGATAAAGAGAGAAAAGAAGGCTGATGACAAAATAATGGGAACATTTAAAAACAAATGAACAGTTGGAAAATGGAGAATTATGGTAAAAGAGAGAGAGAGAGAGAGAGAGAGAGAGAGAGTGCATAGTGTAAGTGATCTTGCAATAAAGCACTAAAAAGCATTGAGGTGTAAATATGCTTTTGTTTCCGTTGCACATTTTTCAAAGCTGCCACATCAATAATGCTTTGTTTAACAATCCAGCCAATAAATGATTGAAATTCAAAGCAAGACTGAGAATGAAAAGGAGATTTAAATTAACAGAGAGGACGAGGAGGTGGTGTTGGAAGGAAGTTGGGTTCAAACGAGGACAATTTAGCTGCATTTTCCACTGTATTCGTTCCACTTAGAAGATTTGGCAACTCATCCTGCGAGCAAGCTTTGTCAAATCCTGGAACTTCTAGTCTCATTTAAGGCTTTATAATACATGAATCCCTTTCAGCTGAATTCAGTTACTGTCGGAAATATGATGCAGGGAGAATGGCTCCGGTCCTGTTTGATTGGAGAGAAGGGGTATAATTGAATTCGATGTATCAAAATGAAAATCTTATGGAAATCCAGTCCTCTGTAAAGAGTGCCAGAATGGCTTTAACTTACTTATCTACTCATAGTGGTGCAAAGTAAGGATGTTTAGGCAGCCTCTACTTACTTTAGGTACATGATATTTGTATTTTAGCAAGATTTTTCTGTTCGCTCACCAATGCAATACTATTTTATTTAATTGGACCACTTTTCTTTTTCCCCCTGATCTTATTCAACACTCAAATCAACCTTTTTATGTTACTCACAGGAGGCAGACTTTTTTTTCCCAGAAAAAGTACCTGTCTGAAATGGTAGAGAAGCAGTCTGGAAAACTAGACCAGTACAAGATAAAGAATGAACACAGGACTTCCATTCATCAGGTTGCAAGACAAAGAACTCCTTTTGAATCTAAATGTAGTCCTTTTTCTACTGCCTGTGAATTAAGCAACTGTTTGTTAGTAAGTTAGCCATAGCCCCCTAAAAGATGATAATATGTCATTGTCAGGTTTACAGTTGTTTTTACTACCCCATTGTGGTAATGACATTTCCCGTTTCAATACTTTTGTTTTATGGGCTGAATGCATCTATTTTGACATTACGTTCTAAAGAAACTGTTCTAAATTAGAAATGACAATGTCACAACAGAAATGGAAGTAAGGGCAGGGGAAGGGTTAGGGTACAACATGGTCATCTAATAAATCTTTTTTAACCAGGCTCAACTTTTACGTCAATGTTCCCAAAATCAACAGGTGAAACCCAGCCTCTGCCAATCCTGTACTTTAGGTAAGAATACAGTCTAAAAATGTTGCAAAAAATCGTTCAGTGTTTTAAAATCTGCAAAGCTTTTAAATACATTAACCTACTCCTACAAAAAGACTTCCTGAATCATACTTGATTGGTTCCTCCCATTGTTCGTGTGGTGTGATTGTGCCACAACAGGGCTGGTTTAAAGCAGGGCAGTGTTCAGTCTGAAACACACTTTTCAAACTTTCTCTCTGACACCGAAGGCCTTCTCATACCAGCAACCAGCCCTCGCACTTTAAAAATGTAACACTGAAAAAGCAGACGTATACAAGTTAGCTGCTGGCTAATGGGTAGACATCAAAAAAATAGAGAGAAAGCACACCCTTGTAATTCTTTTTGAAATCTAAAGATTTAAGTTTAGGCACGTTTTACCCCTCCATACACTGCCTGGCCAAAATAAAGGTCACACAATATTTCGTTGGACCACCTTAGCTTTGATTACGGCACGCATTTGCTGTGGCATCGTTTTCACATTGTGCGTGTGGAAATGCTCTTACTGTCACTATTAAACGCCAATATGCCTGGATCCATCTTTCCCTCACTCGTGAACAAGACTGCGAGATACTTAAAGTCTTTCACTTGGAGAAAAGACTCGCTCCCCACTCGGAGGGAGCAATTGTGAAACATATCGTGATTGTGAGGTAATTGCCAATTTCCAGCCCTATCTGAAAATGTATTTCAAGAGGCATGTCCCATACTGGTATTGGTATCAATATCAGTATCAGCATTGGTTTCAGTATCAGTATCAGCAGTGGTTTCAGTATCAGTATCAGCAGTGGTATTGGTATTGTTAGTGGAATCAGTATCAGAATTGGTATTTAGTTTGGTATCTGTACTTTATGGGTAAAAATAATAATTTTTGATAGAGATCAGACACAAACGTTAATCAACTTTTTCAAATGGAAAGTTTTAAACTAAGACTCATTACAGTTAAAATGTGCACTCCCCCCCAGTTTTGAATGAATGTTAGGGTATGATAATGCTCACTCAGAATTCAGAAACCTCTGCAAATGACAGCAGTGTGTGATTTTGGACACAGCCAATCTCTGTCAAAGCTCCAGACTAGTTAAATCTTATCCCTCCTGCCCCCCTCCCTTATCACTGTCACCTTAGTCTAGTTGTCTCCACACCCCTTTAAGTATATAGTCTCTGTATTCCCCTCCTTCTATCCCAGTTTATCTTGCACTTTGTGTCAGCGTTCCAGCATTCTTCCAAGTGTTTCTGATAGCCTTCGATCTGACCGTTTTTCTCTTTTGGCCTAGCCCTTCTTCTTAGATGCTTTGGGATGCCTCTGCCTGTGACTTTTTAGATTTTCTGTGTACCGACACTGATTACCATTAAACAAACTTAGAATTTTCCTTCTGTCTCCTGAGTCCTGCATTTGGGTTTAGTATTTGTGGTTCATAGTGACACTCTCAGACACTCTCTCTCTTGAGGGACAGAACATTAAAAAGATATTCAATGCAGGACACAATGGAGTGTAGTCTATGTATGTGACATATGAGCTAGTGTGATAGGGGTATCCTTGCACACATGCTAAGGGTGTGTAATCACATGTTAGCATTCATATGTGACCGAGTGAATAATGAGGCATGCCCTGCGGGTAACATGATGTAAGTAGGTGTTAACTGTGACAGATTGTGCTGCCATTGGTGACCACGGTTGATCAGTCAGATAGCCTTCACCTCTCAGCTCTGCAATTATTTTGCCATCACATAACTGTATGGATGGCAATAAATCTCACAATTCATTTCATGCGCTTAATTTCACCTCTGCCGTGACGGCAGCTCTAATTTCAATTTGTCTGATACTTTTCTTTTTTCTGGAAAATCCCAGCTAACAATGAGTAGCCTTGTAGCTGACACACAAACAGGACACACACATGGACATGCACAAGCTGTGGTGTTGTTAAGTGTTAGGTCTAAGTGGAGATATCTGCCAAAAAACGAGATATTCACCTGTTAGAAATGATACAACTTCAGCCTGTTTACAGAGGTAGTTACCCCTGGATGCCAAAAAATAACAAGCAAACACTGGTACAAATCTGAATCCAAATATTTAAGGATGTACTATCCATGTTGAAAGTCGTGTAAATCTCTGATGTTTTGAATTTCATTTTTCCAAGACAGCTCAATTTAAGTATTCTATTATCACTGCACCGGTATGATGTGGTAAAATCATTCGTAGCACAGACCAATCTTCTTGTAGAATGTGCGACGCACGGTAGAGCCCCGTCTCAGGTGGTCAGTTTATGCTATGAAGTTTCATAATTTTTTAAGGAATTACAGAACAAGCACTGGGTAAAGTATGAGGATATGTGGAACGTAAACAACTACTTAGGAAAAGTGTCTAGGATTTAATGTTAAATACAATTCTGCTTCCCACCTGTGTTGTATTTTTGGCCTAAAATGTCACACTCTTGGAGAAAATTGACATCTCCAGAGCATCTCATTTGTCTTTGCTTGAAAAATGGAAGAAAACCCAAAGATAAACAGCAAGTGGTACATTTGTACAAACAAATATAGGAATTGTACTGATGTCCAAAGGAAAGAAACTACTGTCAGTCTTGTTTTACCAGGTGTCTAGTCAACCCAGAGGGACCTTGATAATGGCAAAAAAGGGCTTGAGTTTTATAAAAAAGGAAAAACTGTATAGCATTACTGATGTGGTCAGTTTTACTCGTGTTTAGGAGTTTACATTATATTTCATTGTAGTGAAAACAAATATACTAACTAACATTCAGTGCAGGAAGATCTAGCAACGCAGCACTGGGCTTCCATAGAGCTAGATTAGTACGTTTCAAAGGGAGTGAAAATGCAACAGAGGCAAATATATCATGAATCTTAATTTTGGTCAAGCTCCAAAATCCTTGGATCCTACAAATCCCATAATACAAATGCATAAAGAAGCAACATTTGTCAGACACTATAAGCCTTACAAACACATTTCAACCCAAGCATGCCAACGTAAACACAGCATGCTCACAATCACAATGTTAGCGTGATCATTTTTTGACTCGCTTGATGCATCTTATTATGCTTGTTAGCATGCTATCCGTTGCTAATTAGCCATAAAAAGATCATCAAAATCATCAAAACAAACATTATAACTGTTTGGAGAACACAAACAACTTAATAGACTTACATGGCAACTTTACCAAAAAAGTGTCAAGTTACATTAGTCAGGACCAATCACCTGACGACCACAAGCAAACCTACAGCCACGCCTAAAATATAAATGAGGATAGTTGTAGTCTTTAAGCTCCAACTAAAATAGCTATTTTCTTACAGGAAACAACACTTGTACAAAGCCAGAAAAACACAGTAAAGCAAATTCAGCTAATTCAGACATTCCTGCAAAAACATAACCAGGAATCCAACACTTCTTTTACTAGCAACAACCAACACTCTCAACACCCAGTGAGTTCTCTCCGTATGAGCCCGACACTTATAAAAACTACTTTTGTCAGTCTGATGAAGTAATTCTTACCTTCTCTGTGCAGACCTGACATACTGCCCTGGAACAGGCATCAGAGGTTGCACGCAGCTCGGAGCTGCCAACACCTACCTTGTCACCTGAGCTTGGCAGCGAATCTGCTGATCCAGTGATCTGCAGGGCACTGATCCTCATGCACAGAGGGGGGGCATAAAGCTCCTATTTAAAGACTTTACAATATTCAATGCATTTTTAAGGAATGAGTAAACAACTCAAACTATTTATGATTGAGTCAACCCTGAATTTAACCAGGATAAACAACAATAGTACTATCTAGTACAAATGCAACAAGTCAAAACTTGTGTTTTCAAATGCTCTTTGAAATAGCCCAAACTCATCAAGTTCATTGGCATTCTAAGTCATAGGGAGTAACAGAGAAAAACTTAACTGGCCTCTTCAAACACTTCAAAACTGACAGCTTTTGTTAAATATTAATGACAGCAAGGAGACTAAGGAATGAAGGGGAGCAAATATACTGGAAGAATAATTGATGGAGTGAAAATAATTGGTTGTAAAGTTGTCTTTCTTTGAGTGGTAGTGGTTTTATGTTCTGAGGAGAGGAGACATATCTCAAGAGAAGGCAGGAAGAGGAACAGCAAGAGAAAACGGAGAGAAGGGAACATGATGAAGAAGTGACATGTACAAGAGAGATGGTTGTGTTTTCAATTTCCTTTTTAGCCTCTGCCCAGTCTATAATCTATACAAAAGCCAAACTCTTTACCAGCATACATCAATTTAAGAGCTTTTTTTCCCCACACAGAAGTGCCATAAAGGACAAAGAAATGTTGGCTATCTCTATGTCATAAACCACAAAAGAATAAAAAGCCAATTTTGACTTACTCGGAAATGACACAGCTGACAAAACAGTTCAGATCATAGTTCACTGATCACACTTGAACCATGCTGTTTTTGTAAGGCTGAGCTTGATTTACAGTTTTAGCCTATTTCTTACAAAAAAAGGGTAAAGTTGGAGCAACTACATTATAGACAGCTTATTGCAAAGCTAGTTAAAATGTGCCTTCAAAGTGGTATGTGAGGAACATACAGTATTAAAAGGGGTTGAGCATAAAGAAGCCTGGTTGATAGGATATCTAACTCATTTCTGTGCGTGAGACGAGACCAGACACAGAGGCGCTGCTTGTCAATAGGCAAGGCAGGCAACTGCTTGGGGCCCCAGGCCAGTTAGGGCCCCCGAGGGCTGACACATTTTGCAATGACAGTAGCAAAACCCCCAAATGGGGCTCCATCTGACAGCACTCAATCTCATTGCCCTGCTTAGCATCTCATGTATTACTCCTGTGAAAACCTAGTTGTCAATGAAAATCACTTAAGGAAAATGAAGACGAATTATCTGTCTGGGAGTAAAAAAAGAAAGAGGAAGAGCGTCACAATACTGCTGGATATAATAGTGATTGGAGGGGCCCCCAATTAATTTTTGCCTATAGGGCCCAAACAGGCTCTAGAATCGCCACTGACCAGACAAAGATGCTTTTTAGAAGCATCTTCAGAGGTGTGTTGAGCTGCTGCCGAAAACACCACATGTCCCCGATATGACTATCATAATATACTGTAAGTGTCTCAACAGCTTGGAAAGTGGGGACTTTTATTGTGAAAGTAATCATCTTTGACTTAATGCAAGCAAGTTTAAACACACCTTAAAGCAGGAAGACCTGTCGTAATGGAGATGCCTATCTGTTCCCAACATAGCCTATGTTGAAGCCCCCAACAGAGAGAAAGAGACGCGCTGCAGGAAAGCACAGCCACCTAATGTTGCTGTTATTTGCCCAAAGTTGGAGAGGGGGGAAAACAAGTTTATCTGATTCCTGTGCAACAAATTCACTTTCATCACTTGCACCCGCTTTGACACCAGGAGGAGGTGGTTCCCTTTGGTCAGTGAACCCCTGGCTCTGCTCTGAGTGTCTGGCGCTGTTGTCAGTCAAGAATCACTATTTCATGCTTCTTTTATTTACCTGCCATTGTGGCTGGTATGATGGGCAATCGTCGTTTACTCGTGTGTGCACCACAACCAAAGCGTGTGTTTAAACCGGTGATAACAGTATGGCAAAAAGCCATGTTGTGGCAGAACGCAAAACTGGTGACGGTACTGCTTTCAGTTTACTGCACAGCCCTAGTTTGAATGCTAACAAGCTAATAGTTACATAGCTAATGTGCAGATTTTCAGCATTTAGTTATACTGATTTTATGATCTCTTCAATTCAACATGTCATTACGCTTATATTTACTAATAAATACTATCACATCATACACACCTTGGTACCCTTAAATAGCTACATATGCTAGCATGGCTAATATTTGGCAATCTAGAAACACAGCTTCTTTAAAAATGATTTCACTGCCGAGTGTTTGAAACGTTTCCGGATTTTGGGAGGAAAAACTTCAACATTCAAGTCACAACAACTGACATCTAAGAGACTCTAACACTTTTCCTGTAAGGAGGAGATAAGTTTAATAAGTGGGCTCTGAGCTTTATCTTTCCCCCTAAAGGTTGTTAAGTGACCCCCAAAAAAAATCCTTAACCTGTACGTGCATGAAATGTTCACTATCCCCGCCTGAGCTCCTCTAAATGCCAGGCCAGTGTACTCTCAGGTTTTAGGGTGGTGTCTGTGTCTTAGTATGGATAACTAATATGTTGTGGTGTTGCTAGTTTTTGATCCAAGCCCTTTACATTCAGGACTTGTTGTGCTTTAACATCCCACTTAAGGTGTTAGTATGTTTCTAAACACATTCATAATACAGTCGTTCTGTACACTCTAACCTAAGAGTGTTGGTGTGCAACCACCAAAACTTGACGATAAAAAGTCCTAGAATTTGTGAAAGTAAGGGGAAACATTTCATACGATAAGACCTAAGACTTTAGTTCAAGTTACACATACCATCCTAACCACAGAGACAATTTTTTGATGAGTCATTGTTATGATGGAGTGTGGCCTTTTTTTTTTTTTAAATAGCCCGTCCTATAAACACTATCCTCATGTGTTACCTCACATTATAAATTAAAAAGATGTACCTCAGAGCTATGAATAATAAATGAGTTAAGCTAATTTTGTTTTCACAAAAAGAGCTGCTGAGTTTATAATACCAGTACCTGCTTGGAATATGTTGAATCTTACCTGGCCATTATTTTCACTCCATATGCAACATTTTTGGACACACTGATACTGTGAGTGCACATGACCTGGCACAATTATAATCCCAGAGATTCATGGTGAGAAAACTGGATTGAAGATAGCATTTGTAAGACATATTCTGTTAGTATCATAGTCCTTCTTGTTTTTGTTATTCAATGTGTGCTGCCATAATGTATCTGTGTTTTTATTTCTGTTTATATTTTCTACTTAAAGGGATACTTCACCCGTTGAAACATGAATCTGTAGTGAAATTGGGTCATATATTTAGTAGAAATGTGAAATAAATTTTGAAATTGGTGTCTTCTTGACCGAGAAAAGGCAAAAAGTGTCTTTTTGCCTTTTCTCGGCACAGACAACAACTCCCAGAATGCACAGCACCGCAGGACACTCCCGCTGAAGGAGAGGTGCATTCATGTGGTATCGGAAAAATGAGATTCCGAGTTGTAAAATGCACATGAAACACCTGCTCAAGTCGGTTTTGTGTTTTGTTAACATACTTTTTATTCATGCACGTATTGCACATCAACTTTTTGCTTAAATATAACTTGACTATAAGATTTCTCCGAGTTGGGAAGTCGGAAGAACGACTTCCCAACTCGGAAACTTGGACCACCCGAGCAGCACCTGAATGCAGCATTACTCGCGGACAATAATACGGCAGTTTCCACAACTGATTCAGAGATTTCTTCCAGAAGGAATTGGCATCTTGGAAATTCCTGGAAGAAAACAGACTATATGTCTGTGTCCATAGGCAAACAGTAACAGCACCGACAACACAAGTCTGCCCGGCTCCTTCTTCCTCTCACAGCCGCGGACCTAGCCAGCTAGGCTAGCTAGCCTGCCTGTCGGCACCAGCAGCCAGCTCGCCGCTATATTGCGGCTTGTAGAAAGAACCACAAACATCCGATTCGAGCACAAGACCTTCAAATCCCCTTCAGTCATATCAGTTTGAAGTTGAAACATACTTTTTTCGCCATTGTCGGCTGTTATTAGATTTCTCCATAGAGCCTGGTAGCATAGCCTTAAAGCAAGATGGCGGATGTTAAGTTTCGATTCTGGCAGTGAAGCCCCGCCCACTGATCTGTGATAGGTCTGTAGCTTCAGTGGTCGAAAACATGAGGAACTAGCGATGTAGTTTTACCCTGCTAACCACAACAGCCGCGAGTGACGCAAAAATCGTCATATTGCGTCACTCGCGGCAGCATCTCAGAAAAGAAAACACAGATTTTTCCCGTCTCAGGGGGAAATGAGGGCTGGATGCAAGACCATTCAATAAAAACACAAGTTTACTACTGATACAAAGCTTAATGCAAATGGGTGAAGTATCCCTTTAATACAACCATTCAACTGTGTGTTTTGTATGCTAAATCAATACCCTTTCATATGTGTTTATAAAAAACAAGGCCAAAGCTAGTTAGCTTAGCTTAGCAAAATCTCTACACTCATAAAAAATAGTTACTTTTACTTTAAATTACATTTAAGGTTGTGTACAGACGATATTAATGGTATTCTTAGGAGCTTGTAGGAAGTTTTTAACCACTGGACGGAGCTGGGCTTGTTGATCTCATGCTAGGCCAAGCTAATTAGCTGTTTGCATATGACTCTAATAGGGGTGTTAAAATTAACCAATCCAAATCAATAAACAATCTTAATGTTGAAGATTCAAGTGCATCAGTCCCCAGAGCCCTGGATGCATTTTTCCCCCTTATTTTCAGTTCCATTAAGTTAATTACTGAGGATTCCTTAATCAATTGGCATTGGATTGAATCTTACTGTATTGAATCAGAATCAGAATTGTTTTTTATTGCCAAGTACATCTACACATACAAGGAACTTGTCTTGGTTTATTGGTGCAAAAACAGTTAACAAAGGAAATAAAGCAAAAGCAAAAGAGAATCGAATCAGACTGAGTCATTCCATATTTCAATGAATCCTCAATTAATCGAATGGTATCCTATAAATCAAGATTCGAATCAGATAATCTTGTAGAGGAGGGATTCCCATCATTTGCATGTAATGGATGCATATGAGAGTGATATATATCTTCACCTCCAACTCTGCCACAAAGGCATTCATTTTATCCCCCAGTGTTGAAGTTTTTATTGAACCGTTTCTGAAACATACAACCATTTGCTCTCCCACAAAAGAGAATAGCAGCTAGTTTTAAAAAGTACAAGGCAGTCAGAAAGTCCAGTGTGTTTGCAAAGCTTGAACGACTTGAACAAACTTTTCCCCCAAATATCTGAGGAAGTTGGTAAATCTTTGAGTGTGAAACTATTTGAAGCCTCCAGTGATTCAGTTTCAACATTTCTGAGAGGAAATTTTGTTGCTGCAAATATATTTAGCCAGCTAGACTAGCACAGCGTGAGGGGAGAGCTAGTAGAAGAAAAAAAGAGAGAGAGAGAGATGGAGGAATCAGTTTTGCTGCCAAGAGCTGTGTGTTGACCCTGATTAAACGCCTCCCCTAACTCGCTGGGACCTCTGATAAGACCAGTGCACTCTGGGCGGTGTGCGTGTCATGAGTGTGTGTGTAAGGATGCCACAGCTAGAGATAAGATATGTCTACACATGTGCCTGTTCAAGGAGTGTGTGTGACCCATGCGTGTGTGTCCCAACACCAATTCTCCTGTGTAAACCAAGCGGCAACCTCCGTTCCAAAAAAATGAAGCCAATGCGGAAGTACAAAAAACTGCAGTTCATCGAGTGTCCGCTTGAGGCTGGCTCCAGAAGCACCGGAAGTTCCATAAGCCCCCAGCCAAAAAAGGCCGTTTTCACTACAAAAATTAACCCGTTTACAGCCTGGTACAAAAAACGAAATACATCTGATAAGTTAGTGGCATCATGTGCTCCCACTGTGGGGGGGGTGAATTTTTTTCTAACTCCTCTGATTTTTTGTTATTAAGGAAAACGGTCATGCCCATATAAGGGTTGTGGAGATTTGATTGACAGCTGCAGCGCTGAGCTGTCTCAGGTCAGAAGCAGTTCATCATAGCAGGAGGCTAGCAGCACTAGCTTGGTCCGTCGGACTTTTTTTCTTCGTGTGGAGTGTTTGTCTAGCAACAAATATGGCTTGCTGTGCGGTTAATTGGATTAACAGACCATCCAAGACTGTGATGCTTCAGTATTTTTCGGTAAGTGATAAAGTAGTTTTATATTAACTGCATACTCGTGTCGGTATCATAGACTGTAAATATTGCGGTGTCTATTTTGCGGTCCTAGCTTGTTTAGCGTTAGCTTGGTGATATACATAGACTGTAAATATTAATGATATAGTGATATTGTTAAATGTACTGCATACTCATCGGGAGGTGTAGGTATCTATGTAGACTGGCCTCAGTGTAGCCCATTATTTACGGTCAATGGTTTAACTTTAGCCGATCAAGAGACACAGATGCTAATGAAACATAGATAGCTATCCAGGACTAATAAACTGGAGGGTTAAACTAAGTCTGAAATGTTAGAATTTGAATTGTTTAGATGTTGAAAAGAAAGAGTTTGTGTGATGTTATAAACTAAAGGCCCAACACGATGGTTAACCACAGACTGTAATGCTCACAGAGAGTTGGGACCGGTTATTATATTAGCTTGAATTTCCCTCGGGATCAATAAAGTATCTATCTATCTTTAAATCATTGAAGTATTTATTTCATGATAAGATGAAGTACTATACCAAATAAATGCCTTCATGTTTCCTTACACTAAATCTGTGGCTGTATGTGGAATATCATTCTGCAAGTGAGTGAGAGCTGACAGTAGATTGATTACAATAAGGTTTATCTTAGAATAGAAAGAATCATTTCCATGTTGATTACCTTCATACCTTTGTTGTCTGGGTAGTACACGGTTGAATTTATAAATGCACTCTTACACACAGATGAAAACAGAAAATGCACACACATGGATTTAATGGATAACTGCTATTTTCTGTCTTTTTTTGTCATCCTGGAGACCCTGCACTAAAAGTCTCTCCTGGATCCATGTCACATGCTCAAGCTTCTTCAGTCTGTTCATCAGTGGAAGTTCTGCTGAGAGAAGATGGCCAGCAGATCAGATGGCCGTACATCAAGGAGCTCCACAAGCTTCAGGAGAAGGAGGGTTTGCATCTTGACAACAATTGTGGTGTAAGAAGCTGTTCAATAAAAATATTTCTCCATCAAACAACTTGCAGTCATACCCTTTTCTTCACATGTTTAAACCCTTTGTCTAGTTTAGATGGGAGAAAGCAGATACTATGTGATATTGATCTGGGAAGACATTTTGAACTGTGTTTTTATTCACAAGTTATTGATTGTATTTACTCTGTATGTATCTTGATTTAAGAATGGGGCTGTGTCTAAGGGCATATGTTTTGCAATGACTCTGTTCCATCCTATTTTCAGAAATGAATTGCATTAGTATTTGGTAAAAAGTTGTGTAAAAGTAAAAACTTAGCTATTGAGTTGAGCATTAATGCACATTTTAGTCATTTCAAATCTAAAATGTATACTCAGAAGTAGAAACAAAGGAGTGCATTTAAATATTTATTTAATCTGAAAAAACACATTCAAAAAAGCCTGTTTTTACACCAGAAGTTAACATGTTTACGGCTCGGTACAAAAAAACATTTGATGAAGGATAATTGTTATTCACAATAAGGGGCTTGATGTAACGGTTTGTCAGGAGGCTTAAAACCCGCCTCAGCTCCAGCTTTCAGCCTGTCGTTAGGTTGACTGAAAGTTATGGTGAGAGCACTTCCAACATGGAGACCGCCATCGATGCAGGAACAAGTGGGTTACATCTCTCAGGCCATCCGGGGGAGACCTGCCTCGCAGTGAGTTGTTGAAGAAGGGAAGCAGGCCTTTCAACCGAAGTCCACCCCAGCCGAACCAACAAATGCAGATGTTGTTGAGGCCTAGGTTTCTTCTTCTGTCTCTGCAGCTCTCTGGGCACATGGACGGACATAGCTGTCACCAATAATTCACACTGTCTATAGAAGAAAAACAAAAATGTTCAATGAATGCCTCAGATAAGGCAACATGTACAGTTCACTACACGTGACAGCTCAGGGTGTGTTTTGTTATTAGCCACATCTGCAGGGATAATATTGAACAAGGTAGGCACAACTCATAATAATAGATGCCAGACTTGAAATACATTTCTAATACCTACAGTTTTTGGGGTGTGCAGCTGACACTTCGTCATCACTGGCCACAGACTCCATGACTTCAGGGCTCTATAGAAAATAAATATCTTATGATAAATATAAAACATTTCTTTTTCAAGTGTTATGTTCACCCACATCGCTATCAGTAAATATAAGTCACAGACATTCCTCTTTTTGTCAGAGCAGTAACAACCATGAACTGTATGCATTTAATATTGATTTCTTCTGGATGTCTCTCATTTATTTACAGTCTATGGTCTAACAGTAGTTTAACAACAACAACAAAGCTCTTTTATCGTTTTAAAACGGACTTCTTATCCTTTAATATGTAATTACACCCAAGCAATGATTTGTAACACAATACGAGAATTTATTTGTAAAGATCAGCCTCAAAGTGGTTCTTAAATTGTATGTTAAAACGATGCTAATGTATTGCTCTGCTAACCCGGTCTACTAACTGCTGTGACAAATAACTAATGACCATAATTATATATTTAAAAAAAGTGTAGTTTTAATACTAAAATGATATATTTGGGATGACGATAATTCGTTGTAACTGTGTTGTAGAAAAGTTGAATGTTAACTTACTGTTTATAGAGTTATCTCTGGACGAGTGGGAGCAGGAAAGCCGTAGGGGGTGATGTAAAGCAGACGTTAGCATTGCTGTGAAGTGGACTGCTAGCTAGCGTCGAGCTGGTCGAGCATCGGCGGACTTTAGTCCCGCCTTAACGCTGTGGCTAGGTTGATCCCTCTTTGATCCAAGTTAGGTTGAGACAACAAATCCAATATGGAAGCGCCCGTCGATTGGACTCTTTTTAAGCCTCCGTCACAGACGGGATACGTCACTCAGGGTTCGTCCAGTATTATTTACAGTCTATGGTGTAAACATGCTGACCTGGCACAATACCAGTAGGCACTTTGAAGTTGGCAATAGCCACTGTAATCTCCCTCCCTCTCTGTGTCTCACACACACACACACACACACACACACACACACACACGCGCGCGCGCACACACACACGCACACACACACACACACACACACACACACACACACACACACACACACACAGAGCCAAAGGCGAGACTTAACACTGGCAACCTTGTGTGGCTTAGCATGTGGCCACTAACACACACAGACTCCTGCAAAGACACCAAGATTCCTCCATTGTCATACACAATTCCATCTGCTGTCCCTCGCAGAGAGAGGTAAAACAATATTCTCTCACACTCCAATGCCAAAAGCCTCCCTCTGTTTGTTTTTTTCGTTATGCCGCCTATAATGGGAATTTCTGCTGACGGTTACGTGTTTGTGTATTTTGCTAGAAGTGCCCAACACAGTGGAGAGTGTCACAACACAGGCTCAAAGCATCTCTCCAGGTCTTAAATCAGACACAGTGACTTCCTAGAACAGTCATCCAACGTTCTCCAAATGAATCACATTTTTTTATAACCGACAGATTTTACACAAACTATACAAATGTGTGCACTTATTTATTTTTCACATATTATTAGTAGTATACAATGTGTCCAACTGTCAGTCAATATATGAATAAGGCTCTTAGGCTTAATAACATTGAGCTATTGAAATCACTTTTTGAACCAAAATCTAAACATGTTAATTTTTATATGGGCTTCTTTTCCAAAACTAGAGGTTATCGTTTGGTTTCCCCCTCTCGCTAACCACAGGGATGTTTTTTCTGCATACAACCAAAACCTGCTGGAATGCTGGTGAACTATACTTATTGGACTACAAACAGAAACATGAACACTAACAAGTGTGTTTTGAGGTCATATACTTTCATGTGTTCATAGAGATTATTAATGCAAAAGCAATCATCGGTGCTGGTGATGAAGTTTGAGAGTTCATTTATTGGTTTAATATTTATGGTGAACTAAATATTACAAAACAACTTGTTAATATCTTGACTTTATGTGGACTGCATGTGTTTGGGACATTTGCTGGATGTCATTATTTACCATAAATATCAATGAATCCAATCTTGTATTTTTGCTACCCCACAGGGCTGTCCATCTGTGCTCTTGACATACAGTTCATAGAAACAGACATTTTTTTACACTCTGTACCACACCATTATCACTAGTCTGTCGTCAACAACGAAACACATTTCTGACCTTAAATAATCACTGCAGCTGTGTTGGCTGACGAAAACAGGAATCAGCCCAAGGTGGCTGCAACATCGGTGAAAACCTGCTGCTACATTACCTCATTGCCCTCTGGTTATGTCCCACTTTCACTTTCCCAGCCACACTGAAGAGGTTGCCATTGCACTGTCGTTGGCCATGTATCATTACCTCAATATGTCAAATGATGTGCAGGCATTCACAGTGGAGTTCCTGAAGTTGGGATGGTGAATCTTAATGGTAAACATGTTATACTATGTCTAAGGATTATTGACTAATTCTTTCTTATTTGGGTCCAGGATTGGAGAGGGTTAGGATACCCTGATCAGATAGAAAGCTACTTAGGGTATTAAACTGGGGCAGGGGCCTCTTAGAACTTTTACCACACAGGATTAAAATTGAGTTCATTTAATCACACCCTGGGACTCAGGCACATCAATGAACCTCTCCATGCACAGGGACCCATCCACCGCAAACAAGCAAACACAATTTTTTTGACCCACTTAAAAAAAACTGCTAATCTAGTGAAATGAAAATCTAGGATGGGGTGAGATATAAATTGGAAAATTAATGTGATGTTGACTTTGTCTTTTAGTAATTACAATAAAAAAGTATTTTTTCAAACCCTTAGCTATAATTATCTGCAATACAATAAGCTTTACCTTTCCTCAGTTATAAACAGAATAAAAATCTGGTCACAAAGAAAATGAGTTAGGCAGCTCTTACTAACTGGCCTGTTTGTTTCTTCTGCCTGGGTTGCCAGATATGCAGATTCCAGATAGCGTTTTTGGCCAGCAGGACGATAATCTTGTTATGAACAATTTACTTGGTTGTATTGTTCAATAGAAATTCAATCCCTTCCTTGAAACAATTAAACTGAATCTGGCACCGGGACCAAGGGGACTCCAACAAATGTCACTGTGGATCTGCAGTTTTTCAATGCAGTTGGAAAAAAAATCATTTCAAACTTTGGTGTGAGTGGAATGCCAAAGAATAAAGCAAATAAACGAAAGTAAATTATTGTTCTCCTCTGCAACACAGATGGTGAAAGTCATCACGCACCCACAGGGAAGACTGGCATCCAATATACAATGTTAAGCACCAGGTTGAATTGCTGTGTTGACATCCTGTATTGTTTAACTATTTTTCCAGCTATTATAAAACCTTTCAGATTATTCCACCTACAGAGCTGTGGCTATGACAGAACAACAACGTCATTGTAGAGTATATTTTTCATACAAGAAAAGAGTATACAATTTGAGATTTGAGAGACAGGAGGGCTAATGATCTAACAGAATATGCCAGTTTAAAAAGATGCGTTTTGAGATGACATTTAAAAATGGAGAGAGTCAGTATCACAGATGTCTGGTGGGAGGGAGTTCCATACCATCTGGATCCCATGGTGGACCCCATGGTGGACCGACGGGCGCGTGGAGCAGTGAGTTGAATGGAAGAAGAAGAAGACCTGAGAGTGAAGGTGTGTTGATGTGCAAGAGTTCAGAGAGGTACAGAGGAGCGAGGTTATGGATGGCCTTAAAGATGAAGAGCATATTTTTAAAGTCAATGCGGTATTTAACCAGGAGCCAATGAAGCTGCTGAAGGACAGGAGTGATGTGATTAATGGGGGGGGGGGTTCTGGAGATGATGCGAGCAGTAGAGTTCTGGACCAGCTGAAGTCTGTGGATGGACTTGAGAGGGGGAACAAAGAGAAGGGCGTTGCAGTAGTCAATGCGAGATGTAACCAGGGTGTGAACGAGAATGGCGGTACTGTTGGGTGTGAGGGACGGGCGGAGGCGATTAATGTTACGTAGATGGAAATAAGCGGACCGAGTGACATTATTCTATTGACGTGAGCCTGGAATGATAGTGTGCTGTCGAGGATGATACCAAGACTCTTCACCTGAGGGGAGGGACAAAACTGAGGTGTGATCAATAGTGGGAGAAAAACTGTCAAGTGTTAATTGTGTGTACTTACATCTAATGTTTTATATTCACACCAAGTGACAGTGTCACTGGTGTCTCACACTCTGTAAGGCACATTGTGCTTTTACCTGTAATTAAATGTGCTGTATAAAAAAAGTTGTGCCTGCTTGCTTCCTTGTTTAAGGTGTAAAGTAGGCTAATATGATCTGTTTGATTTTAACCAAAAGTTCTTTTATCTGACAGAACCACTGAAACCAAGTTCAGAAGCCCAGAGAATATGTTTGTAGTTAATATGTTGAACTCTTTTTAAGATACGACTATGACAGCTTGTTGTGAGCATTAATGAAGATATGGCCCTCACAGGACATACACAACAACAGAAAAGTTGGCTATAGAAAGAAACGTCTGATAAAAGTGTTAAGTTGAACAAAAACTACATTTTAAAATTGTTATCTGCGGCTATATTTAGAAGTGCACTCAAAATAAACAGTATTTTTAGAAATGAACAGTACCTTGAATAAGTCACGTAAGGGACGTATGCGTTCGTCCATACGGACTCATATTCTCAGAAGGAAATGGATGCCTGCTATCTGTCAGGAATAAGAATGGTTAGCCTTGCTCACATGAGTGTGGCTAATCTGATATGACATCTCTCTAATAGGTAGCCTGCCCACTGGGACAAAGGAACCAAATATAGAGCATATCACAGGGGGAAGTCAGTCAATGTAAATAAAGCTATAATGAGAACTTGTAATCTATAGTGTCTAGAAGGATTGGTTGGTAAAGAAATGTTATGAAAGTCTTTAACAGCAACAGTATATTAGTTATATTTGTTATTATCAAAGCAAGATAGTAACCTTCAGGACGTGACAGCAATCATCTCACACAACAGTCATGTTTGATTTATATTAGGAGGAGACTTAATGTGAAGTTCTCTGGATTTGGGGTTGTAGATTTTTTTTTATGAACTACAAAATGATGAATATAAAAAAGGATATTTTGTAAAAAGTATGTTCAAAGAAAATAGATGATCACACAGATTTGGATACATGTCAGGGTGGGAAATTAACTCATTACCTACCTGCTTCTTTTGACCATCTTGGACTTCAGACAGCAAGACATCAGTTTTAACACACCTTTAGCAGGTAGACCTGCTCTAATGGTGATGCTAAATGGTGCTGCCTTGGGCTAAACAGACACAGAGCCAAGCAATTTCAGCAGTTAGCCTATCATTGTAAACACTGACACTAGGAGGAGGCGGCGCCCCTGTGGTCAGTTGACCATGCAGGACGGCCTGGCTCTGCCCTTAAAGTCAGAGTGGAACAAGCAGGAGACCTGCGATTCAATGTGTGTTGTTTTCTGTTACAAATCGCTCTGTCACGTTACTTTTACTTACCAGCCACTGTGGCCGGTAGGTTGAGCAAATTCACCAGTCACTGCCAAAAAACACCCCTTACATGGTGGGTGAATGGGTGTTAATTTCCAACCCTGATACATGGTATTTATAGGGTGTCATGGATAGATTCCCAAGGAACTAGGTCACAGGTTTCCTTGCTCATCAGGAGCTATTGTCGGCAACTGTGATGTTCTCCCTCAGCTGATGGCAGATGACAATCAGCTGGGTTGGAAGGCTATAAAGGGAGGTTGGAGTTTCTCTGCTCAGTAGGTTGTGCGTCTCCAGAGTCAACACTACCAGTTGGCTTCTGTGTTGTCTTTGTGAATGAAAATCTCAGTTGTGTGTGTGCGTGTGTGTTTTGAAAACATATCTGTCTTTCAGCCATTTGTGACTCCTTCCATTACCTCTCTGTTCATTGACTCCCACTTTTCTTTTCTCTTGGCTCCAATTAATGTTTGTCTGTCATTTTTGATAGAATCAGTGGGTGGTTTGGGAGGGCTACGTTCCTCTGCCACCTTTAAGAAACCCAAGGCCCACTTATTTGGTACCCTTTTGCGACCCCTGCCTTTCAGATTTTGCTTCCTGGGGGGAAAGTAACAGGGGATAAATGAATCAAAGGATGGACGATATAAAAGGTAACTGAAAAAGCCTCAGGCAACATCCCCAACAGGGTCAAATAGCTGAAAACACTTGTTCGATTTAAGTATGGAAAAGAGTTTTCATCTGCTTTTGTTTTTGATATTAATATAAAGAACATACAGTCATGTTATAATAAGCCCCTTGGGTAAATGTGATTTCATTTAACATTGATTTGAACAGTTTAATCATTTATTTAAACAAAATAAGAAAAACATCAAAATCAATGTCACTGATTAAAGATCCCCTCCCATAAACTCTCTCACTGCTTTCGTCACGTTGTATTTATAAGACTTGCTAAGACCAAACAGGCAGATTAATCAAATGTATTTTTTTATCAAATGTTTCACCAATCAAAGCAGCATTGTTTTATTAGTAATCATAGAATCAGAGTTCTAAGGCAATGTTTCCATCTTTTAGAACAAAATCCCTGTTTTGATAATTGTTACGATGAAACTGACTCTCAGTCTACTCCATCACAAAATAATTTATTTAGATACACAAAAAAATGCCTCCTCACAGTGTAGACCAAACGAACCTTGCAGGAAAACTCGTGCTTCTTCCGTCTGAATCTGACATCTGAAAAAATCAAACTTGAGAATAGGTCGAGAAAAGTCAAACTGTCTTTAGGATTAAGCTTTTTAAGCACGTCATTTAGGGATTTTGAGTTCTCCTTAAACCAAAACTTTCATCGAGGCGTTAATTTAAGAAAGCTGCCAGAGGGGTGAAGAAGTATCACTGTGTGTGTAAGTGGTCATTGTCAGTTATTCACTATGGTCAGAGACTCAGCTCCAGGTGGTTTTAAAGAAATCTTTGCCATGCCAAGCTCTGCGGAAAAGAGGTCAGTGTCAAAGCTCTGCCTTGGGCCCTCCTTCTAGAGTTTTGACATAAAACTTTGGACTATACTTTATGTTTTAAAATACAAACTAACTATTCCTTTCTTAGCTTTCTAAGTAGCCCAGTCGTCCAAACATATTTTGTGTGAAATGTAAAACCGGAAAAATACTTCTACCATTTGTACCTTAACCTTTTTCCATCACATACCTCAACAATACATCATGTTACTATTGTGGATGTTTTGATTTCTAATAGCTGGACTCAAAGTCTCTACATTTTAAATTATTTTTAAGAGATTGAGGTGGTCTTAGAGCCATATCTACATTTTTACATTGGCATTTTTTTAGAATAAATTGAGAAATTCAAAGAAAAATTGGAGGAATAACAAGTCTTGAGCTTGAATGCATTTTGATAATCTAAGAGTATTGAAAATTGTTGATTTCAAAATGAAAAACGAAGCATTTAGGAGCTATGTGACTAAAGCAGTAGCTCCTAATTGTGAACCCTGGGCACCAGCTAAGAGATGTTTATCCCACCAGGTAGTAATTGTAGCATCTCTTATGTTTCTTATTTAATGAGCAGATGATTAAAATAAAGACCAGCACGGCTTTCAGTTGTAAGCACTAAAAAAAAAATGAGAACCACTTGAAAGAAAAAGGTGATAATTTCCCCCTCAGATTTACAGTAACACAATAAGCCCTCATTATATCTGCTAACAGCTGTCTGCAGTACTCACACCTTACTCCAAAAAGATCTGCAAGTTTGAGCTCATAATGCTGCCTTTCCGTATTTGTTTTTGTGAAACAATTTCCACAGTTCTCATAATTTGAAGTTGACATTTTTGCAACAAATGATTCTGTCATGGGGCAAGCAGCACTAGAAAAAGCAGACAACTTTCATACAAAATTACATTTCCTGAATAGTTTTTGATTAGCTCAAAAGTATGTTGAGAAAGTGAAAGACAAACTGCCGGAATAAAGGGTCAAGAAAGAAGCTTTAAGATTGACTGTAGACAGACTGAAGTTAAAAAAAACATGTTTGACTGGCATCTTAAAAGATTTTATGAAGCACTTTTATCAATACAGTGTTCAAATAGTCTGTTGCTGACATTTAAGAGAGACATTGTGTTCTTATAATAATGAGCCTAACGTTGTGAAGCAAAAAGTACTACTTTAAGGAGAAAGTGAGGACTTCAAGTAAGACAAGGGCGTTTTTAAAAGAAGGGATTGTGCATGCATGTTCCTTTTGTATCATTCCCGGACTACGTTTTTTTTTTTTTCCTACAACAGTATATCCTCACTTTAAAGACAGACTCTCATTCAAAAGGCATAGCCCTAGCAGCAGTTATTTAAACCGAAGTCCTGGTGCTTCTGTCATCCAGCGTGACTAACAGGATTTGACATGGTGACGAGTGGAAGGGTCCCAGGTTCACAAAACACATTCTGTCCGTCTGACCCCTCTGTACACACACACACACACACACACACACACACACACACACACACACACACTTATGACGCTCACACACAATGCACACACTCACAGGTATAAAAGCTTTGGCACAAAATCCACAGGGTATACTCTTTCATATGCAGTCTTCCTCTGCTTCATCAGACTTGGCAGCATAATTTAGCCACTTGGTATTATAAATATTTAGCACTAAATAAAGCACTTTATCTAAAGCAAGTTACACACGTTCCTGCTTTACATAACATAGAGCAGTTTAAGTTTATAGTAAAGGAAAGCCAAAAACAAAGAGCAGCACCCTTCACCTTTTACTTTACAACATCCCCACCCTTCATCACCTCTGACTTTCTCCCCTCACTATCTGCTCTGAGGAGGAGGCGACAGCTTGCCGTATGTTAAGGTAATCGGATGACTCTCTCCCTCTCTGTATAATCCGAGACACACAGGCTGCTGGGAGTAAACCTGCTTCTGACGGGACCGTAGACCATATTTATATAAATACATCGCACTGTGGCTGCTCATACGCGTGTGCACTGTCTACTTGTTGAAACCCTGCTACTGTACAACACTGTTGTTGTTTCAGATGATTGATTACTGGGGATTCAATTGCAGATTTATATCAGGTTTTAAGATATCAGACTGCATTAAAACTACCACAAATGTATCTTAACTCAGTTTATCTACCTTGTTGTGACATAAAAACCCCAATATAAACTTTTAATACTGAAGAGGGACGATATAATTACGATAACTGTCAATTCCAGTAGCTGAAGACCGGGGAGATCAATGAAAGCATCGTGTTGCATGTAAATGTGCTGAGTTGTCTAATTCAACTCGACGTCCTTTTGCTAAACCAGCAGCAGTGACCCTGTTTCAGCACCACGGACAGTGACTCAACCCGCCTCAAAAACACACGAAGAAGAAGCTTCAACTATCCAAACTAGCATGTTGAGTTTTTAAAAGCATGCGTTAGCTACATTAGCGTGTCTGTTTAATTGCCACATATTTTAGCAACAAGAGCACCGTTGTCTTTACACAAAAACTTATTTATTTCTACAAGCCTGCGGAGGGATAAAAGCTCCAGAACAGTCTAGAAAAAGTGAAGAGATAATGTATAAAAGAAACGCGGTGAAAAGGGGGTTGCATGTTCGGTCCCTGAACTCACCACACAAGCATAATATAAGGCAGAGTATGCTCAAGAGGGGTACATACCGTGTTATCCTCGGTGAAGCCATATGTTTAACATTCAAATCTACTTTTCCACACACTGTTGCCGTCTCTGGGCCGCCGTGCGACAAAGCCCGAAGAGAAAATCCAGGAAATAACATCCACAAAAGTCATCCACCCGTCTGGCTCAACACCGAGGACACTTTTCTGTCTTTTTTGACAGAGTGGAAAAGGGCAGTCCGAGACGACAACAAAATAGTTTCTTTTCAAGTCAAGTTGTGGCGTTTCTGTGGTGCAAAAATAGTCCTTTTCTTCTTTAGTCCTCACTGACTTGAAGTCTCCGGTTTGGGACTTGCAAGGTAAGTACGAGCTCTGTAGGAGAGAGGCAGGGTAACTGTATATCTCCTCTAGTATTCCCTCTTGCCTTCTCAACCAGAGAGAGAAACACAGACAGAGCGGGTGAGAGAGAGAAAGAGAAAGAGAGAGACATTTGCTGAAAGAAAAGAAAAGAGAGAGAGTCGATGCGGAGTCAGAAAGGGGGCTTTTGACGAAAGGTAGCCGTGCATGTACCGCAGGAGCAGCAGGCATCAGCAGGAATCGCTGCACCGCCGTAATCTAATTACGTCCACGGCAAAAGGCGGACGGATTACCGGCTGGTTGCTCCTCTCTGCTCCGGTCTCTGCGCCCCATGGCGGAGAGGGAAGCACAGGAGGTGTTGCCACGTTTTTAACTCGTCAGTGTCCACTCACACAATAGTATTATGACAGAAGTTATCATAGAAAAAACAACTTAGCATATTCCCCTCAAATAAAACCATTTTCATTTTTATTATCGTGGCTAAAAGTTCACACTTAACCTAAAAGGACAAGCATAAACTGTATGTCCCAAGGTGTATTTTCCTGACATTGCTACAGGTGTATCAAAAAGATTGAGTCTGCAGGTCACAGTCTGGTTACTCAGCATTTCCTTCACTGCCAAAAGTCAACATGGAACTGTGGCTCTGCAGGTTTCTAAAGTTATGCTGTGGGAGAGTTTACTTTGCAAAAAATACCAATCAACCAAAACTCACAGCTCACTACAAGTTTTTTTTATACTTCCACCAGTGCAACCTCAACCACTTACTGTTCGTCCACATTTGGGTATTCTAGGCTAGTAGTTGCAAACAAATCTTAAACTGCTAGCCAAAGGTGAGATGAGGAGTGGGCTATAGAGGTCTTGCACTCCTTTTGGACTCCCCACCCCAATATTTTCATTTATACATTTTAAATGTAACCAAAATATGTTCTTCAGCCCTAATTAATGTTGAACCATATATAAGTCAGTTTTAGACGTTGCCATGCTCCCTCTGGAGGATGGGTGCGACTGTTCTCACTTCTGCAGCTGTACTCTCAAAGACCTGTGAATAGACACTGACAAGTTGAATGTGTGTATTTCCCTATTTTTTACAGCACTTGATTAAATACAATATCCAACAATGCAGCATATGCGTATGAAATACAGCTATGACAACTTAAATACCCAGTTCAGGGTATTTAAATTGTCATAGCTGACAGTTGACATTTCAACAAATAATGTTCCTAATACAATGATTGAAGTCGTAATCAGTTGGCACAGGGGGGAGTGCAGACTACACGCTAGCTAATAAAGAGTCACAGCTAGCGCTTTATTAAATTATTACTTTAAATATGTAGATTTCAGGCTGTTAACTAAACTCCTGCAAAGACTGTTAAAACTTGATTTTACATCTTCAGTGTGGGTTTGATGAATCTCTAAAGTCTCTGTAGAAAACCTGTGTGATCCTGCTCTGAAGCTCCCACCCTCTTTGTATTATAAAGACTTTGTCTCCTGCGCTGCTGATCTGGGTTTACGGTTTGCTGTTTGTATGGAAAAGATATTACTTTCTAGGCAATAATGAAAGAGTTATTAAGTTTGTGCACCATTGTACTCCACCAAACTACATAATGGCACTATAAAGAAGAGGAAAATATGTACACATAACAGTGGAAAGGGGCATCTAGGAGAACAGTAAACAATGACTTTGTTCTCTAATCTGTTAGCCTGTCTGGAGACTAATGTACACACAGTTGAAAACAAGAGGATCTGAAATGAAGTCAAAACATCAAGCTTTACTTCAAATCTATTCGGTTATAACAGTTATCCAAAGTAGACTTCAGCTTTTGACACATCCAAAATATCAAAGAAAGAGTTGTTTTATTTTATTGTTGGACCATAAAGTAATTCACACACTAGGTAGCAGACTAGACTTTATTCAAACAAAATCTAACAGCCTAAACTCCCAGGAGCTTAGATTATGATCAAAATAAGAACTGAAATCAAAGATTAAAATAGGCTTAGCCTGTAAACAAACTGCTTAAATGTAACTCCCTTAAATCTTAATGCCTCATTAACTCCATGATCAAGATGGGCATGTTTACGCCATTACACTTTTTTAATCTGAAATGTGAGCTCTGCAAATGTGCAAAAAAGTGTTCTCTTAATTACAGTTCATTATGTTTTTTCTAGAGACATGGAAGAGAGGCACCTCAAGACAGCTGCCGATCTATTCATCCTTTTCTTTATTATGTAACTTAATAATAAAGTTCAGATGTGATAGATGAAGGTAGAGCAGCTACCGAATATAAACCTACCTGTCAGTCCATCTGCTCAGTGAGATTACAGTAAAGTTACTGTATGAGGTGTGCAAACTAATACAAGAGGTATTGTGTTTTGATTCCTATGATGTTTTAATGAAATGTTCCTGTTGTATAGAAATCTATCAAGCGATCATTGTAGTTAGAGAGTACATCTAATTTATAATCTGATGACATAATCCAAGGATTGCCATTACAACCAGTAAAAGGGGTTTGCAGACAGAGGCCCAGGCCAATTATAGCCCCTATACCACTGTGATCTTACTAGTGTGTCCATCTGCTCTGCGCTTCTCTGCAGGATTACACCAAATCCTATTGAGCTCAGTGACTGGCAGCCAAGATCAGGAGGCCCCAACTTATCAAGAAAAAAACCCTCCACTACAAGGGAGGTTTGTCTCTTTTAAACAAAGCACAAGAGGGATGATACGGAATGATCACAAAGTGATTAATATCGCTCATCTGAGGGGGTATAATTAGCAGAAGGCATGCTGAATATCTGATAATGCCATTATGTAAAAACTGGTGCAGCACAGTCCTGAAGCTTGTGGGAGTCTGGTGGCTTAAGATACCATCACATAACTGAGGGAACACAGTTGATTTCATAACGTTATTGATCCACAAAGGTGAAGTTCTCCTTCCACTCTCCTGACTCCAAAGGAAGTAGAGACACTGCAGTGCAGAAAAAAGTTACACAAGTGAGTAGAAACTCTTCTTCCTTTTACAGCGCTCATATTAGGGGTATGATTTTACTTGTTTTACAACATATCTCAGCAATTTAATATTGTCATGTGCTTTCCTTCGTGCTCTACAATACGAGTGCAAGAAAAGGTACAATAAATACTTAGATTTCTTTAGTCTGAGACAAAGTGCAAGGGATAAGTTAACCATATTCAGGACTATGTAACACAGTATGTTGGGTACCAACAAGGTCCTATAGAAAAAGTCCAGAAGCAGCCTTATGAGTCAGTTTAGAAGAAAACACTGGCAAGAAAAACAGTTTGTTGCCTTCTTTTAAGTTTTCTTTCTTTAAGATTTAAAAAAGAGATTTTTAATCTCAATGAGTTTTCTTTCCTGGTTAAATAAAGGTTAAATAAAAAAAGATTTAAAAAACAAATGAAAAATCTTCGATAAAGCCAAACTAGTCCAGTGTGTCTCAGCTAAGTTAAAGAAACATACAGTAACAAGAGAACGTTTTTTTGTTTAGTTCTTTAACATTGGGAATATAGCTTCCTGACATGTAACACGTGTAAGTGGGACTTTGGCCTGCCTGTTCAGAACCCAAAGGATATTTAAAAAAGAATACCTGTCCAAACCAAAAACATCTTGAGTATTGCTGCCACCTGGCAAGCAAAACAGAAGTACCAACCGCTACCAAACATGACATGCTCTAGATTGCACACTGTTCAGTACATCTGTGAAATTAACATGCAGCTTGAAATGCATCTTCAAATTTGAGACAAAACTTAGCTAGCTTTATACTGTAAGAGGTTAGCCATATGTGCAGATGATGGAAGCTAAGTTTATAGAAAATTATTGAAATACAGACCTTTAATATCGTTCACATTTTTGGTTTTGGTGCGTCTAAACATCTTACATGACTCTCCAAACTCTGAGGGAATTTATATGGAATACTGCTGCATGCAAGTTTCTTTAAATAGAGAACAAATACAATGCTTTAAAGACCTACTGTGCCTGGTTCCTAGGCTCTGATTGGCCAGTTACTAACTAAAACCCTCTGACAAAATGTCTTATGAGTGTCTATTGTACTTTTTCAATGATTGAATACCAGCTGGTTCCACGTCTTCTAAGAATCTGGGAGAAACAGAAATGTGAGGAGCACTGGTGTCGACACAAGTTTGACTATGTGTATTCTGTTTGATGACAGAAACAGCTCGAATTAATTCATCAGTTAAATCAAACAAAAATGTAAAAATTGAGAGCAACAGAAACAGTGATGCCATTACAAAGAGAGGAGGGACGCTATAGACAGAGAGACAGGCTCAGAAACACAAAAAGGAAAATCATGAAAGAGAAGATTATACATATTCTGTCTGCTATGGTTAATGTAATCCAGTGCTGGAGCTCTTCCTCGCTCATTGGTAGAGCAGATGTTAATAGCTTCACAGGGCTTGGCAGTAAGTGTTTAATTAGGTCCGAGAAAAATGATTTATTCAACACATCTGGGCTCATAAAAAAACACTCTCTGGGCTCTGTCCTTTATGGCTCTTGAGCTGGATTCCCTCCCAAAACCTGAAAATATAACTACCTGGTGTAGCTAGTGCTCCCAGAATCTCTTATAAACACTGTCTGTGTCCTGTATTGATGTCATTCTCCCTGAAGAGAGCAGAGAACAACTGCACCTTAGTGGGAGGAGAGGCACAGCAGGGGGTGTGTCGGTGACGATCAAGCAGTGTGGTGCAGTTTTAGTGTTGAGGATTACTGGGATTTGTGCATGTCGTCTGCCTCCTCAGACCACATCACAGCTACATGGTACTACGTGCAGCTCTGTTCTGTCTTTCCATGTATGATAGCTCGGTCTTACTTTTTAAGATTCATTTTTTGGCTTTTTATGCCTTAATTGTAGAGACAGGGCAGTGGATAGTCAGAAATCAGGGGCAAAGAGAGTGGGGAATGACATGTGGCAGCTAACTTGATGGCCATCTGTGCCAACTACTTTGCATCTTTTAATTATTTGTTTCTTGACTCAATAGTGCCAAAACATTTCTACCTGTCAGTTACCATGAACTGTGTGCTCACACCATTCACACTTTGGATTTGATTTGCATCATGTGACACTGATTAAACTATTCATCCAGGTGTCTTAATGTGAGTTCAATCATAGTTTGACAGCCGACTAAAACATTACCAGCCTTTGGCTAAATATTTGTGTTACACAGTTTTTACAACTTCTCTTAGAACCTTCAAGATACAATCTTATGTCTCTGATCGGTTTACTCAGTCTGAACTCTCTCTACTCAATTTGGTGAGTCATTTTCACTATGAATCATCCACAATAGAGATTGACAGCGCTGTTTATTGAAAGTTAGGAGATGAGGAATGGAATCAGTAAATAATTAATTACATCTCTCTTCCAATTTATATTTCCTTCCGGTAAAAACATTGTCATACCTGAAGGGAATGATGGGAAAATAACTAAAGAAGGCATCTTGCTTTAATTAATTCATGGGCTGCTATGTGATGATCCAGACTGACAACTTTATATATTTATCATAGGTTGTTTTCAGAGACAAAAGTATGGATCAGTGTAACAGTTCATTAAAAATGGTTAATAACCAATAAGGACAGTTCACATAATTGAGAGAACAGAGGAACATTTGCACAAAGTGATGACTTATAAATACAAACTGTGTTGTTACCCATACACTGGAGTGTCATATTCAAAAGAAATGAAAAACACAAATCGTCAACACTCTGAAGTGTCTATTAAATAAGATTCTTTACAGTGTTTGTCTTTTCTTAATTTCCCTGTTGACAACAATCTTCATGGCACTGCAAATAATTTGTTGGCTTTGTAAGCAGAGAGCATGTGGCTCTGCTAAATTCATGCAAAAAGAAAAAGAATGTATTTAAGTACAATGGGGGGGTATTCAAAATGAAAGGAATTACATACCACAGGCTGTATGATGATAAATGCAGAACAAAAGATGCATTGAGTGATAACTGTGAAACCAAAGTAGCTTTAATCTTTGCCATTGGCATGAAGTGAAACCAACAACAGCAAATCCTGATGATACTCCAGAGGGATTTTAAGTTTGTTCCACTTCAATTCAGAGAGGGTCAGCTTGGTCTCATCCCATATCAAACAAAAGACATTTTCTTTGATAAGCTAACTTTGGCTTTAGCTAAGAGGTCTCTTTATAGCATGAGACAGGCTAGCCCATATAATCTAGTTTAACAGTATAGAAGTCTACAACAACCCTTGTTTGGAACACCTCTCAAGCTGTATATCACAATGCTGTATCCATTTGGTTTTATTCAGTGTTTGAAGAGAAGCTTTAGTTAAGATGTTATTATAATTTTAAAACATGCACAGTTTGAGTAAAGCTTAGCCAATAGATTTACAGCAACTGCACTACAGTAGGTGTTAGCCTCTGCTAACTGTTGAGAATGACACATCAATCTTTACAACAGGTTTCAGCCTGCAGAGATTTAGATGCTGTCTTGATTTCAGTCTTCACTCTTGATTAATACAAGAAGTGGTGCGCGGTACCAATGGTTCCTGTTTTTAATCAGAAGATGAAACGTGAGCCCAGATTTTACAAACTAAACTGCACTAGTTTATAGCGTCAGACTAACGGTCAAAGTATCACAAATGCTATGTTAGCCTTCAAGGAACTTTCTACGCATACTGAAGGGCCAAATATATTGTATATTGTATGCCCAGGGATACATTCTACATGAGCAACATTAGAATAATAATATTTCATTGACAGATGTACTGTACTGTATATTTCCATTCATTGCAAACCTTGAAAATGTGTTGACATTCCTGCATCTTACTACAGTCTACAACGTATCAAATAGAGAAGCACATCTGAAATATAATCAAGAAGAGTGACATTCATGTATGGTAGCTAGTAACCAGTCCAAATCTGTGTCAAAGTACTTCTTTCAGCACTGTACAGTCAAAGCAGAAGTCCTGCTGAGAGCAGCTGCCAGTCTACAGGAGAGATATTCATTGATACCGGCTTCACTGCACAGTATGAAACATGGATTAAATGCTGTTTGAAAAGGAGTCATATTAGTACTAGGTTTCAAAAGAACCAGAGGTCTCCGACACTCACAGAGAATTACTTCACACAAGTATTATTTTCAAGATTTAATCCCAAGACGTCCCAATTCAGTTTCAAACTATTTCATTAGTATTGGTTTCCGCAGTCCTTTTTGTATCACATGATCAAAATGCTGATTCAGAAGCATTTCCATCCCATCAATTAAAGATTTCGCAGGAGGAAACACGGATACACGACTCTGCACCAAACACAGCCTGGAGGACAGCCAGCTAAATCAGCCTCAGGCCTGATTTATGGTCCACATTTCTTCTCTAACAAGACCAGATGGTAATAGCAGAGACCCAAAGCTGTTTACAATGTAAACTGGACATGTCACATCCATATTTGTTTTATTTGTGTGTGTGTGCATGTACTGCAGACCTCTGTAAATTGGGTTCTGATTGCATTACACTGATGCCAAATGCCAAACCCTCCTCCGCTTAAGTAAACATTATTTGGTTTGAATATATATTCATACACACAAAGACACGCACACACAAACAAACACACAAACAAAGCTTTTATATTTCAGATTAAGTAAAGGTGACCCTTAATGTTCTCTGGTCACCACACAATTAGAGCACCCAAAGCGCACACATAAACTAAGTATAGAGGTTCTGTTCTCTGATAAAGTAATAATAATAATCTTTATTTATAGAGCACTTTTCGAAAACAAGTTACTAAGTGCTTTACAAGGATATGAAAAAAAAAAGAAGAACTGTAAAAGACATATAATTCTTTTAAAGGAAATCTAAACAGTGAAATTCAGATAACAATTTAAGAAATCAACTAAAATCAGGAAAGGCTCGTTGGTAAAAGTGTGTTTTAAGAAGGGACTTAAAAGAGATGACTGATTCGGCTGACCTGATCTCCTCGGGCTGGTCGTTCCACAGTCTTGGAGCCCTCACGGCAAACGCTCTATCCCCTTTAGTTTTAAGTTTTTTATTAGGAACCACCAGGAGACCTCTGCCCGAGGATTTAAATGTGCGACTGGGTTCATATTGTACTAAAAGGTCAGATAAATAGTTTGGAGAAAGGCCATGGAGAGCTTTAAAAGTAATCAGTAAAATCTTAAAATCAATTCTAAAACACACAGGGAGCCAGTGTAGAGATGCTAAAACAGGAGTGATGTGGTCGTGCTTTCAGTCTGTTTCATTATCAGTCATTATCATCATTATCATTATCATCGCTTTTTGTGCTGGAAACCTCTAGTGCTTCTATAACGCTCATTGTTGCTAGGTTACAAAAGTTAACTCCTGCTTCCCTTGGTAATGTCCGTTAGTGTGTTTTAGATACCTCTGTGTGCTTAATATTTGTTTCAATTCAAGGAAGTGTCACCAAGAAAAAAAAAGTGTCCTTGCATCAGCAGCAGTGCTACACCTCGAAATTGTACTATCGAAAAGATGGGTCTGACTAGCGTCTCCTCCGCCATTGGTGTTAAAGAAGCTGATGTTGCAAGTCTCACCATGTCTTGATTCTGATTGGTTGGTGAGGGAGACGTCAGATTAACTAGCGCAGCGTTGTTCTAGAAGTTGAACTGATTTCAAATGAGATCGCTGTGAGTCCAAAGAGCACAAAAACCTCTGCTGCTCGGGGGGTTTTTGAGCACAGTGCACTGAACGCTTAAAACGCTAAACTACGAGCGCTGCCAGCGCTGTCTGTGGACACAGGCCCGTAATGTATGTACATAACTTAAATCAAATACAATATATATCTCCTCCCTTAACTTAACCAAGTAGTTTTGGTGCCTTGGCATAAACCAAACTGCAACTTCTTTTGAAGTGATGCAATGTCTGTTGAAGATCCAGGAGCCAAACAATGGGACATATTTATCGTTAAGTCACTTATTTCACATCTTAACTTTGCAAGTCTAGCCAACTTCAAAGTCTAGTCTTGTAATGAATCTTTATTTTTACGTAACTGATAATCGGACGGTGCCTAGAGTGTCATTATTTGAAGCTAGGAGTCAAGTTGCCATAATTAACGAGTTGGGAGTGAGAATGTGTTTTTATTTAATCAACACCACAGGGGGGAAAAAATCCAGCCAGCCAGAGGTGAGAGTACACTTATCTGGCAGCAGGCACTTTAGGACTTCAAATATATCACAATGGCCATGCAGCAATTTTGTAAAAACACAAGAATTAGATTTAAGTGAACACAGACGATTAATTTAAGAGTGGTAGTTTGAAAATCATGTCACCATTTGAATTAGTTAATGAACTGGTAACAGTCACTGGAGATTCTCAGTGGTGTTTTTGCCCTGGTTGGTGCAGGGACCCCAAATGTTTGCCAACACTCGCTCCTCTCGTGTAACAGCACTGAAATCCATCTTCTTCAACACAGGCAGGGCAGAAACCACATGCTGCCTAAACACACGCAAACACACCTGCACACACACGGCATGGACATTCAGTGAGCTTCCATATAATGAATCTATATTAGGCTTTGAATAAGTAGGACATGTTTCACTTAATGCAGAGAAGACCTTATCTGCACTTTCCTTTCATTAAACATAAATGATTGTATAAAAAGAGATAAAAATGAAATCCAGAAGCTTAATGCGAGGGAAATTAAACCGTTGAAGGGTGACCTTTATTTGTTCTGTGTATATATCTGTTGTTATGCAGATTGCAACAGGATCTGTATTATAAGAGATTGTAGCCCAATCTCTATTTAAGCACCAATTACCATTTCACCTTGTCATTTTCCAAGCATAAAGGGCTGTAGTTGTACTTCATTTCCCTTTAGGCTCCTCTTCTGCTACATTCCAAAGCAAAATTTGTACTTTTGACTTGCCTTTAATGACAGTGAAACCTTACAATAAAGAAGTGATTGTAGGGTGTTTTTTAGAGGTTCCACAAAAGAGACATTTGCCCTCTACAGCTCTCCATGATTTAGTTGAAATAACTTTTTCAGGCATAAAGATGAAAAAAACCTCTAATATTTCTTTATGAAGCAAAGATCCAAGAGAAGTGCAAGGAAATTAATACTAATTTTTGTAGCAGAGCCATGATTTTCCTTCTTTTCAATCCCATTAATCATCTCATAATCACCCAGGCTTAGCTTTTGACCGTTTTGAGGAGTAAAACTACGAATGTAAATTAGCTGAAAGTAGTTTCTTGTAGTAGTAGTAGTTGACTTCCTGGTTCTGTTCAATCAGATGTAGTTCTTTTACAACCCAGAAACAGCTGCTGCATGTCCCCACATGTTCTACCAGCCGAGCAAAAATGAGTGTGTGAGCCTAAACCAAAAGAAAACAAAGTCTCCACCTGTAGCCTTTGATGGAATTAATGGTATTTCCATGATGGTGTGCAGGAACTGCAACTCTCCAAGCTTGTCCACCTCTGACAGGCTCCAGATACATTTACTGTGAAGGTACAACACACGCAGCTCGCACAAAACCTGAAACACAAACACACACCCACACAAACACAATCACAATCACAGTGAAATAAGTTGCAAACATAAATCGTAAAAATGTAGCAGGTATGAGGATGTGAATTATTTGCAAAGGCAATCACAAATTAAAGTGTCACTATGAACATGAATTTTTAAATGAAATGCAGCCAATCGTTGTTACTGCAAACAAAACATTCTCCTCTCAGACTCGCTGTGATTGGCTAGTTACATGCCAACATACCCTAATTGGTTGTTTTTCATTTAGCCTGAATGTTTTTTGTTCACTCTAACACAAAGGAGAGAAGTAATTACAATGATCAATGCCATTTTAATTAGAATTCTAATCAAATAAAGTTGCGTACTGCAGCTTTAAAGCACCCAGTGACGATAAATTGCTAATGCTAGAAGATTTAGTTTAGTGTACAAGTGTTTGATTTAGTATACCTATGGATAAAATAAAACTATACTTTTTTTAAATCAGGGATACAGAGATATTTATGATCATATGTCAAAAAAGACAGAAAACAAAACGAAAAAAAAAGACTGGTATAAAACATGGGAAAAAAGATTAAGAATGATGTAAAAAATCTCACTGTGTCTATGTTTGTGATTTTGTTGAAGGACAGGTCCAGCCAGCCGAGCTTTGTTGGCTCAGCCAGGAAGTGGTTCAGCATACAGTGGAGGACAGAGAGGTTCTGGATTCTGTTGTAACTGAGACGCAGAGAGCTGCTCACGTACTTCATCTCTGAGTTGGTTCTTATGGGTCGTAGGCCATTTCGGGGGTTTTCGAACGTTGAGGCTAAAACAAAAAACAATTACAGTGAAAAGCTGGCAAGGTATTGTGAAATACTGTTGCTGTTAAATCTGTGTTGTCATGCGCAATGCAACGCGATTTCTAACGGTGTAAGTGTTGTAAGTGCTAAACGCAGAGTGTGTAAGAAACAGCTGATCACACATTGCACAATGTTTGCATAAACGATTTGCGTAGAGTCAAATGACATAATGACTTACAGTCATTATCTCCGATCCTGTCATGTGTAATCTGTGTAAACAAGCAAGCTGTTACCATGGTAATGACAGCTGCATGACACGGTTATACCAACTTAATGCCCTGGTTCATGTTAAATGTGTCAAGCTTGGTCGGAATGGAACTTAGAAAAAAGAATGGTTGGTGGGTTTAGGTCAGGCTCGGTTCCTACTGTCTCGACACAGGTCTGGTTTGGGCACGAGCCACTCTACCATCAACCTGAGCTTTGTGGATTCCAAGGAGCACATTAGGAGGCCATTCTCCTGTATATGACAACATTGTGTCTAGCTGATGACAACACGTAGACAATACAGTTTAACCAGGGCACTTGCAAAATCTAGAAAACCAACAGATTGTCCCGGTAGAGTACACTGCTAATGGTTTTTATTAACTAGAAAAGCAAAAGACAAAAATATCATCTTTACAGGGTAATGTAATTGTATAATAAATGTTAGCTGTTACAATAGCAAATCCAAGTCGCACACGCACAGACAACTGTCAGAGTATAATGGAGACTAAAGGAAAGACTATAAAATAAGAAATACCATAAACTACTGAGGCTAAAACAGATTTTAAAAAATATGATACCTGCAATATGGCTGAGGTTTTTAAACGACAGATCCACGGGAGGGCTGTTCATGCTCAGGTCTCAAGTCTCAAGTCATGCAAACACCAAAATCATGAATAAATAAAAAAAACTGAAAGTGGCACCTGAAATGTGGGTCAAAATAAACCGTTCCTAGCAACCATTTACTTTCCTCTGAAGCAACTGCTGATTTCAGTTTAAATTAGTCAAACATGGTTTTCTTTATATAAAGATAATAAAAATAATCATGTTTCTTTATTATAAACTTAATGAAATTAATTGTGAAATTAATAATTGTGGGATTTCATACCTGCCTGGTCCATTAACTAAGTACTGAATTCAATCTCCCCAACATATTGTAAACTATAAAACTACTACTCTGTCAAATCTTTCATAAAACCCAAGCAAGGAAACTGTAAAATGTCATCCCATCACTACCAAGCCATCCATACTGAATTAGTTTCCAAAGTAAAAATGCCCAAAGTCAAAAAGCGATTGATTTAAGGGAGGAAATAGTCATCAGGCTCAATGCCTGTGAAGTATAAACCAATTACATTTTGTATCTTCATAACGTCACCTGTCAGGAAAAACAAGTGGCCAGGAAGACTGTTAAATATCTGAAACATAAGCTAGAGTTACAAAAATAAACATGCATAATTACTGTTACATGCCTGCATAAAGAACACATGCAAAGACTTGTGCAGATTCATGCCGTAACACAGGTATTTCCTCTGTTGATTGATATGCAAATGAAGAGAGATAAATGTACATAACTTGAAGAGAAGGTGCAGTAAAGGCAAAAGAATATAAGTCTGGAAGGTCGAACAGAGGGCAAGTATAAGAAGAAGAGACCTGCAAGAGAGAGAAGAGGTGACGATGGAAAATTACATCCATCAGCCGGAGTTTCTCCTCACCTTGTCGTTCAATCAAGACGTCTCTCTGTATAAATGTGTGTGTGTGTGTGTGTGTGTGTGGCTCCAATAATAGTACAATTGCATCTCATTGAAGGAGACGGCAGTCCTTCAATAAGATGGAGCAGAAAACAGACTTGCAATGAGTTCAAGTCAAGGACACAGAGACACTGGCTGGAGGAGTCAGGCTGTTTGTGAGCACGTGTCGGACTTTGTGAAGAATATTTGTGATAAAGGTTCACTTCCTAATACCTGCTTTAAGTGTATGTTCTTTATCTTGTACATGTCAATGTGTATCACCATGGTGTAACTGGGAAAGTGTGTGTGTGTGTGTGTGTGTCTTTCTCATGGCGGCGCCTCAAAGATCAGGAAACGGGGTCATTTTTAGTTGAATAAATATCAATACAGAAGTCCCAATATCCCTCAAAATGCAGGCTGAGGTCCAGACCAGATGGAAAGATCTGGACTTAAATGAATGAGTAGAACTTTATCCTTCCTCCAACTGAGACTTGCAATCTACTCACCCTTGAGTGATGTGTTTAACCCTCATTTACTACAGTGAGTCTGTGCAGCAGCAAAGAGTATAGAAGTTATGTTACTGAGCAGCTCAAACGTGTGAATGTGCAGGTTATAACTTAGTGTTTAAAAAAGCTTTTAGTAGATTGCACTTTGTTTTACATGAACTCCCATCAGCGGTGATGATGTTGCATACAAAATTAAACTTTATCAAATGTATTTATGCTACAATAAAGACTTGTTACACACCTGTTGAGGTGCAATAATAAACTGGAGCATTGCAGTAAATAAGTAAGTACTTAACATATAAAAAAACACAGTTTAATGATAAGTATTTTATCCAAAAGCAAAATTATGGAGGAATTTGTTTTGGTGCCCATTGAAGGTCTGAGTGCAACTGCACTTTTGTAAAACACATCGTGTATTGACGTAGCCAGCCTGGCGTAGAACTTGCAGCCTGTTTCGTAAAACTCTCGCCAAGGTGTAATAGCCTGTCCATTAATCACCCTAGTCCAGGTTTTGTTCAGTCACTCTCTCTCTTTCTCTTCTCAGCTCTATCTGTCACCGAGCCTCTTCTGTCTCTTCACATCAAGGCTGGTGTTTGAACTAGTGCTGTAACACACGTTTAGCAAGAGAACCGCGGCCCCGCTGACAGAATGGCATAGGGCGAGAGAGCGGTTGGATTAGAACCCACGGTCGCTGGGACGAGGACTGTGGCCTTTGTACATGAGCCGCGCGACATAACCGCTAGGCTATCCGGTGTCCCAAGATTCTGTATCATTAAAGTGACTTTGAAACTTCTGTTTTCAGGTGGAAAAATTACACAATGTTGCTTTAAGGCACTGAGATCTGTACAATAATGAACAATATAAAATTTAATTTATACCGCATATTTTTTCTTTATTGGCATACTCTTTTGAGTTTTTGTATTTAAAATGTGATTTATGTATATAAGTGTTTTTTCCATGGCTGGACAGTTACCAAGAGAATTTCACTGATGTAGTATTGTGTTTGAGATGTGACTAATAACATTTGATTTTGAACTTGATGGTGAAAAGTTCAAAGCAATATGAGATGTTGTTTGAACAAGTGGAAATTCTTATAATAACGTCCATCACAGTGACTCTTACAGTAACTCTTTAACATGGTAAATAATTCATAGAATGTTCAATTTATACATTGCCAATAAAGGTTGCATTGAATTTGTGGTTCTGCATACATGCAGATAATCACTATGGGTGGAGTTAGGGTGGCCTTGGGTTTCTGCATTAATGATTCGTGTTAATAGATGATCTGAGCAAGCAGAGATGCAAAAGACACGGAAGCACTTTAGGCTGCTGCACGACACCTGCTCTGCATAACACATAAGCATGCTGTGTCACATGCTGCGTAGCATACACAAAGGCTTACACACAAAATTTGCAAGTGCTAAAATAGCATCATGGCTGGATTTGCATTTCTGCATATCAATCTACTTAATGAGAGAAACAGACAAAAAGTCACAGAAGTTTTCTTCCTCTTTTGATTTAGTTTTTCAAACAATTAGAGCCAAAGTTTATTTTCTAACCTTTAACTCTAACAATTGTGTGTCTGCCTGTGTTGCTCTCCCATTCACTCTGGTGCCAATGTTTAAACTCTTAAAACTTCAGTGCAGGTGTAGCAGGGGGTCACCACAAGGAGCTGCTGACCTCAGCCTGGTGTTGCTCTCTCTGTGTGCAGCTTAGATATTCTTATCATATCAATTTACTAAAGGAAAAAAAAGGATTCATGTCAAGTGGTGAATTGGAGCAATTTCAAAGACGTACTGTGTCAACAGTCTGCAAGGTTAAGTGCATTTCTTTTGTTTTGCATTGGAGGACTTTCCTTTTTTGTAAAGGGAAAAACATCTCTGTTAAAATCACTACTTCTGTTACGGCCTTGTCCGCAACCTCAGCTTCCCCCGTGTTTTCTTGTGTTTCCCCATCCCCCTTGTGTCTGTCTGTTCCTGTCAGTATGTGTTTCTCATTACCTGGTCAAGCCTCTCCAACGCCTCCTCTTTGCTGCACACCTGTTTCCCATCCACAATCAAGCCTGCAGTGTTCAAAAACCCTGGTCTTTCATCCACCCTTTGCCAGATTGTCTGCTCACCAACAGTCGTAGTTAAGGGTCTGCCCTTTTGGATAGAGAAGTTTGTTGCTATTTTCTTGAAGAGCTTTTTCTACAGTGGAACACTTTTTTTGCCCTAGTGTTTTTGCCTGCCTTCCTGTCCACTTTCCACAACCTCTCCTGCCGGATTACCGGCCATACTGCTTTTTATTTGGACAATAAACCTCCTTAAAACAAGCTCCTGTGTTTGTTGTGTTGCACTTGTAACAATTTCCTGCTTTGCACTGAACAGAGTTGAACCCAGACATGCACACAAACTTAGTGATAAGATTAGAAAAGGGAGTCACGTCCTTACTGGTCGCATTATGTATTGAAGTCATGTCGGTGGAGAAAACGACAGATCCAGTTCTATTCTGTGTGGATTTCTCTTCTTCCATGTGCCACTTGATAGAATACAGCACTTGTTCTTTGATTGACCTGACACTGAACCATGACATTAGCTGATACATTTTTACATGAATAAAACATCACCGGTTCTCTAGTTATGCTGTGAAAAGCTGTTGGACTGGTGCTTTAAGATTGGCATAATCATACCTTAAATCAGTACATGATGGACTGTGTACGATTGTGCATCACAGAGGTGCTTACCATTACATCCCTGTCTTTGTATTGGCAGTGAAAAAAGAACATATTCAGCTATAATGAAAATAAAAGAACTGCTGCACTGAAAAGCTGAGATTTTAACACAATGGTAAAGGAATAAGTTTTACATTTTTACCAGTGTAGTTTTCCTAATAATTCAGTAAACATTGGAGGATTGGATGAATCGGAGGTGCATGATTTATATCCAGTTCTAATTCCATCTTACTGTAAAGAATACAGTAAATTGGATGGATAGATAATCATATGCAGTTCTATCTTTGTAACCAGCACTGGGTTGTAATAGTTACGTATCTAACCTATATTGGAGTTCCTGTGTTGTTAATTTTAAGGATAGCATATGTTGAAATTCTCAAACGCAGGAAAAAGTTATGACTGAAATCTTACCTGGTAGATGCAAAGTTTGTGTTAACAGCTGTCAAGGTGCAATAACTTGACCAAACTATGCATTTTCTATGGACTGTTGGCAAGAAAGTATACTGAGTCGGATGATTTTCTTACGGAGTACTCATATTTTAAAACTGTTTTCTAGTTTCAGCACACTGTTGGTATTTTGAACACATTTTAGAAGAAAGGAGTTCACATTTTCATCATGCTTTGTCCATTTTTTTGCTCTTGCTGATTCACTTTTCATGTCAAGAGGTCAATGTGTTGTGCTGCAGCATCAATAGTGAATTTAGGGCACAGAAAAATAAAGTTCTTTCACCTAAAATTTCCCACCCAAAAAAACATGGGGAAAGTATAAGGCTTTCTATCACGTGTCAAATTTAGATTCAAAGGATATCTCTTTTAGTGTATTCCCAATGGTTATATGCTAAGACAATCTGAACTGATTGCTCTTCTTATCTCAGTCTAGGTTTCAGGCTATTTTAAGGCAAAAATGCCACGTCAGAGGTATCATTCTTACTGTAACAGCACATGAGATTTCAGAAGTCATCATCCTTACTTATGCCCTCTGGGAAACCGTTTTCTGCCCAAGGGGACAGTTATATAGACACCCAAGGACATACAGTAGATGAGATATTTTGCACTATAACTGTAAAAAGACACCGAGAAACACAACTAAAAAAAAACATTGCCCAAAGGTACATAGAGGGGATATTTATGTAATCTATCAGGAACACATACAAGTTCTCCACCACAGCTCTCAGTCTCATCCAGCCTCCATGGCTTTCTTCATTCTCTACTTTTCTAGAAGAGCTGATATTCTCCATCTTACTCATCTTCTGACTATTCACTCCGATCTGTCCCCTTTTTCTTCTAATATGGGTGTGTGGCCTTGTCTGTCAGGTTTTCTATATGACTGACTTCTCAGTCATTTTCTCTTTCTTTATCAAAACCTCACTTCTTTCGCTCCTGATATGTCTTTCTGACACCATTCTCCCTCTCCTCCCGCTTTCTCCTTCCCCCTTTATTATCACACAGGAGGTCATGCTATTAGCCTGCCCGGTCACTCAACCCCCTCACGGCTTGGACACACATGGCTGCTCAGCCCGTATTAAAGTGCTACTGAGTCAATCAGCTGCACTCACAGCCCGTCATTCCTTCAGATTCTGTGGTTGTTTAGTCGGTCAGACGTTCAACCAATCATACAAAGTATCAGTCATGTCAGTCTGTGTGACAGACCGTGTGAGTTCAGCAGTGTTTCAGTCCATTAGGATGAAAGTTAGACAGATGATACTGTACAGTGATGCTTGTATTTAGCTCCTCACTCATTTTAACAGTTACTCAACGTCTGGAGACACAATGAGACGATGTGAACGTAGGAAATGTTTCACTTTTGTTGTTTTTATGAAATATTTGAAATATGTCATTTAAAGCTACAGTACGGTGGGGGTTTTAGCTTCTAATGAAACAGGATGCAATTTATACTGATAATAAAAAAGCAAACAAGCCCATCAGGAATAAGATCCATCATTCCTATGTAGTTATACAGTATTTTATGCCTGTACTGGCTGACACCAGGTGTCAAAAAAAGAGATTTACAAAGACCAAATGTTTCTTTGTTCACAATTTTCCATGTAAAAGATTCACAGTGAGTGATATTTAAAGGTTTATTTCTGGGCTTTCAATGCCTTTATTCAGAGATAGGACAGTGGATAGAGTCAGAAATTGGAATGAGAGAGTGGGGAATGACATCGAGAAGGAGCCACAGGTTGTACAGCAGGGTTCCTCACAGTAACTTTTGTTTGAATTAATCAGTTTTGGTTGACAGAAATCATTGCTGACATATGGGGACCTTCACAAATTTCATTCAAAATTTCCAGCTTTTTCGTCGTTAGCCATGGTAGATGCAGTAGCAGGTTAAAAACAACTGAATGTAATGAAGACCTTCACTGGTTACTGATATTATCATATATATCAACCTTTTTTCCTACCTTTTTTTAGGATGATTTTAAATATCTTACCATCAAAATGAGGTGTTACAAAACATTTACACTATTCTGCAGATAGGGGTATTTGTGGCGGAATTACACGTCTGCCTGCTGAGCCCTCTAAATCATCAGGTGCTTGTGTTTCCATTCTTAAGAAAAAAAGGAACTGCAGTGCATCATAACAAACTAGTTTGAGAGAGAGAAGCAATCCTTTGCTACCTAAGAGGATGTTTGTCTAGAGCAGAGTTCAAATGTCTGATTCCCTGGATCTGACACTCCACAGCTCATCCATAAACTTTGCTCTGCTTTACATAGGAGCACTAGGATTAGGGGATCGACATACTTTTTTTTTTTTACTCTTGTCCTAGGTTATTAGGTTTGTATTTATATCCAATGTGTTTTCCCTCTACACTTCCACACGATATTCAGTTATTTATAGGAGTTCAACAGCACAACATCAGCAGCAAGCAGCTGTACATTTAGATTAGTAAAACGAAGCCGTGAGATGCTTTAGTTTTGATTGGAGCAAGGCACCTTAATCGGTGCATTTACAAGAAGGGTGTAGCCTACGGACAGTGGACCTTTTCTCTCGCTCTCTCTCTCTCTCTCCCTCTGAAGCTGACGTGAGTCTGCACTCTTGGACTTGCTGCGTCTAATCCTTCCGCAGGAGTCGAGGGGGGATTTTTTTTAAAACAGGAGTTTTGTTGTGTTGCACGGAGCCGTGAGGTCATTGTGCGCGCCTGCACTCTCTCGCTCTCTCTCTCTCTCTCTCTCCCGGTCTCTCTCTCGCTCTCTCCTGCACGCAGCAATTTTACAAATAAATAAAAGAAGGTCGGAAATATACTTGGCACAGCAAATAAAAATGCATAAGCACACCTTCTGCTGTGATCACATCCCTCCCCGCTCTCACACACACAGAGCATTTCTCACTGCGTACACATACTCGCACCAACAAGAAAGCATCACTTCTGATTTGCTTTACATCATTCATATCTCTGTTAGCCTTTAGGGAGGAATGTTTTGCTTCATTACCTACATGGATGTGTCATAAACATGATGTACACAGCACATCATGCACTATGTTCAAGCCTATATGTACCAGCTTCTGGGGGGGGGGGGGGAATAAGTTATTGATAAAAGTTAGACAGTCAATATTTAAATAATTGATGTTGTCCAATGTTGTTGATGCTTCCTGTTAGCTGGTCAAGCAGCACAGAGATGCCTTCAAAGACTTATCTAACAATTATATTGGAAATGCCTGTCTCTGCTTTCCTTTCTTCTATTTATGGCGACTTTGCAGCTTTAAAAAAACTCCATCTGTGTCTTTTCTATAGCAGTCAGAAGGGCTGAATGATATCGTACGTCAGCAATGTTTTAATGAACATTGTGAAAAATATGGCTCAGCTGCATTTCTGAGATTACTTCAATTTATAAGCAACTCACTCAAATCCATCTTAACGCTCCAACAAAATGCTCCGAATAATTCCTGCATGTCAAACATAATCAAGAGAATGCAGTTGTCAGTGTAGATTGATTAAAATGCTGCAAGAATGAGTCATTTACTTACAACTGTATGGCTGACTGTTTTCTAACCCCTTCCCTCGAACAGCTATTGTCCTATTATAGCTTACTGGGTACTGCTGGCCTGTCAATCTTTGTCTGACTTCACATGCCGAACGGGTAATTGTAGGGCTTTAGTAATGTCACGTTCACATGTCAGATTGTTTACACTACAATAATAAGCACCAGCATGGAGTAAAAACAACATGTCACTCTTCCCTGGGTTATCTAGAAAAGTTTCATTACAATAAGATGTTTTTTTATTCTGACACAACTGATTTAGGAAGTTTATAAGCATGATCCCATCTATATGTAGTCATTCATTTGTCACAGGTAGAATTATCATATAATGTAGTTCTGTCAATTACTTCAATGTATGCCACAGCAACAATGAGTGCAGCATCAGGATTTAAGGTGACTCATTTGTGTGAAGTTTAAGCCTTTGCAGGGCTTTACAGAGAACATGACATAGTCTCACTTGGTCAACAGGGCCATCCCACATCCCAGGATAGAACCAAGTTTCATAAAAAAACTTGTTTACCCACTTCGTTGAAACTCATGGTTGAAGGTAAGGCCATTACAACTCCAGACTTGCCACTGGAAGTGGTTGTGATGGGTGTGAAAGTCGATAAGGCAGTAACTCTTGCGTGCCCAATATTGCAGGAAAAGAAGATTCTGTAGAATATTTGAACTGTTGTCCTGGGAGAAGGTCCAGCAAAGCAGGCTCGAGAGAGACTGCAGCCAGGGTTAAGTCCAACAGGGTGACTAATCAGACATGCACAGGATTGGCATCTGAAGGTTGACATCGGGAGACAGCTAAGATTCTCGCAGTGACCACACTTCAAATACAACATGATGAGTGATCTTGCTCGAGCTGACTTTTCCCTGGGAAGACTAGATAAAGAAGCCCTTTTAGAAGAAGAGATTCAAGTTTGAGGGGCTGGTAGGCGACTGTCAAAGCAGGGAATGAGAGGGCTGGTGTGAACCAATGGAGGTCAGGTGCAGATGTTTTGCAGGACACTTATTCTGCAGGTTCCTCAAGTTCCTTGGGATAACAGGACTGCACAGCAGGAAAGCCATAGAATAAGAAGACCTCTGAAGGTGCAAAGAAGGCATTGAGATGGCTTTAGATTAAGTGGGGTGACCCACAGACTAGCTAAGCAGCTTGGACACAGGCTAGGGCCTGATCTTCCCCAACTGGGTCACCTGGAAAAGGTTGTCTGATGGTGAGGGACCTAAAACACCCAATGACCCCAGGAAACATCAATAAAATATGTCAAAGGTTGTTTGCAGGGCTGTTTCCAGACTACTTACTTCCTATTCAGTAAAGAAATATTTAAATTCAGACTAACCAACTAGTCTAAAGGTAAGAAATTACAATTTCATTAAAATCGTCTGCGGGTATTGTTTCTTGGTTGGCCAAGTGTGACTAACACTGATAGCCTTAGATCCTCCTTGTAGGTTAACATCCAAATTCCTTTTGCCAAATTTGATTACTAATCGCTTCAGTCAATATACCAGATCAATCTGACACAGCGTACACACAACTTTATCTCCATTTTCCTGATCAAACACATCTGTTTCATGTGTCAAGCCAGCCATGGAGAGGAGAAAAAGCAAGTGCCATATCTACTCAGGCTCTCACTAGCCAGTAACCTAGGAACAGTCTATGGAAGGCCCTTATTGGTCAAATGATTTGTCAATCAAAAGATCAGAGTAGATGAAGTAGTAGGCTACAGAGAATACAGTAGAAAAGTGATTGAATGTGTTTGGATTCAATCTTTTACTGGATTTGGAACGTGGGGACCATTGCCGATTTGGCAGGACTGTTTTGTTGGAATTTTAAGACCGGAAGAGTACAGTACACATTCAAGACGGTATGAAAAATGAATCAAAAAGACTTATTTGTATCTGGTCTGACAGATGAGGAGATTGTGGCTGTTGAGTTGGTTGGATCTTGAAATGGTTTGCATGGTTGGGAATCACTACATTTGTACCTTTGTAGCTAAGTACAGTATGAGGGATATATGTCTTAATCATTAACATAACTAACTGATAAACTAAATGTGTTAACTGATTAACTAACATTTTTTTTTTTTTTTTTTTACTTTGCCCACCTCTGCCTAGTTGCATCTACAGGTGTATTTTGAAACCTGGTTATGAAGATTGTCCCTTCCAGCTGTTTGTTGTCTAGATAAACCTTTGATAACCCTGACTGTAGCCAAGTTTGCAGTGGGAAAGGTAACAAGTCAGAATTGGTCATTACCAAGTCCTCATTAGTGACTTTTAGTAACATTTCATCATTGCCCAAAATTAAACACCAAGGCAACAATACAAATACAAATCTAACAGCTAGCATAGAGGTGACTGGAGAGTTCTGCACCTATTAAGACATCACTTGCATATTTAAGATGTCTTTTGACAAGTCATTGTATAAAATCACGGTAAAGAAATTAGCTTAAGATCATGTTTTCAACCAGGCAACCAACCAACCAACCAACCAACCAACCATTACCTTTATTGCCAGATATAGTTACAACTTACGAGCATCAGAAGCCTGCTTTGGACACCCTTTGTTTGAAATCAAGACCCAGTGAGCCACACATTTCACTTGTCAATAGACCCTCTATTAAAACTTTAAATTTAGAAAATACAATGCAAGATTTGTAACCTTGACGTTTAAGGTAAATGTTATCTAAACAATTGCAATGATCAGTAGGTCAAAACGGAAAGCTTTTTGTGAAATTGTTGCTGCATAGTCTGACTTTCACTTACAGCTAATCTCCACACCTCCCCCTCATACACACACACAGTTTGATCCAACAGCAGCTCAACCATCCTAGTTGAATATCCTGCCCTGGATGTTCAGAATTATGCAAAGACACTTTCCTAAAGACCTCGGCTGTTGATTTGTTTGTCTGTTGTTCTCTCGTTGAAATTCAAAGTCTGATATCTTATCCATGCGGTGATTATGTGATTACTAAATCTAACGAGCTCATTAATGGCTCTGAGGCATTTTAATGAAAGTTTTAATTGAAAAGCATCCAGAGCCGACGGAGGGAGGAGAACCTGGGGAAGTTGAGCACAGGACCATTCAATCAGAGAAATATTTCATTATTTAGCTCACATCAATTCATTAGTTTTCAATGATGGTGTTAGGTGAACAAACAAAAATAGAAATGACCAGAGGTGTAAAAAGATACTTTTTTAAAGTTTCCTTTTTGCTTAATTGTCGGGTTTATTTGGCAGCTATTTTCCTTCTGTGTTTATTCCCATGACTTTGCTGAATGTCATGGAAAAAGAATTGGCTTGAGAACTTCTAAATGAATCCCTGCATTCATTCAAGTATTTTATTTTCTCCTTATCTCCCCCTTCTCTTTGTTTCCAGGCTCATCACATTCACTCCCTCTTTCTCCCTTCTTCATAACACTACTTGACCTATCCATTCATAATCAAGATTATCATCCCCACACTGGTAACGACCTCAACAACAGATGAATGGTAAATCAATAAGCACTGACCTTGCAGCGTAGTTGGACTGAGCCCCCTCTCACTCACAGAACAATAACTTCATTACGGAGAGAGACAGGCAAAGTAATAGAGGTGTTATTTTACAAAATTATGCCCATAAAAAAAGATGTAGAGTTCTTTGTTGTGGTAGCGGTTTGGCCTCGTAAGGGAAAAAGATTGACTAGAAGGCAGAAGGTTCAAGCTCACTTAACAAGAATTATTTGTTACGCTGAAGTGATTCAAGCAATTCTTGGGTTCCAATTTGGTGTTTTGCTTGTCTTTAGAGCCGGCCCCCTCTCATACATTAATCATTTTCATGTTTTTTTGTCAATGTAAATAGTTGATCCCTTTAAGGCTTCGATCAACACTTAAAATGCCAGAGCTGGAGAGGGGTCATGGATGTTTTTTCTTCTATAAGTACCATTAAGATCCACTTGAGAATGCTTCCCAGCTGATCCGGCTGAGCTGCTTAATACCCTTTTTGATTAAATACTTAAGGTGCAGGAAAATACATGAGTACCCCGTAGTCAGTGGTGTCGTGCAGGGTATATGCAGGTATACAGAGTATACCATAGCGTATAACCACTTCTAAATAATAACTCGTTACTCAAACCAATGCATTATGTAACTTGTTCAGCAATCAGAGTTAGTACACTAGTTAATTGCTGTGTAACCCAACTTTATGTTTGGCGATTTTATAATGACTCTCCAAATTACTATTGATTTGTCACTAAAAGATAACATGGAATGACGTGATTTTGTAACAGATATGAGCAGATGTTAATATCTTACCTCGGACCGAAAACAAGTAGTGCTACTGTATGATGCTAAATGTTATTCAGACTTTGACAAAAAGAAAGATCAAACTCTTGCTTAATATACTTTTAAGTTTTAGCTGATAATGAGACTGGAAGAAGGACACATTTTTTGGTCAGAAAACACCACTACCAGGGGCAGCAGGGGCGCGGTGGCGGTGGTCCTCAGGGCAGGCAGCCCGGGTTCTAATCCAGTCTGTGGTTCCTTTCCTGCATGCCATTTTTCCACCCTCTCTCTCCCTGGTTTTAAACTCTATCCACTGTACTATCTATCCTATAGAGGCACAAAAAGACCCAAAATATCTTTAAAGAAAAAAGAAAACACTACTACTTATGTACGCAAAGGGATCAGCTAAACGATAAAGAGGTACCACTGCTCTCTAGCAGTATCAACATATATTGTGAGATACTTAATTGTAACTCTATTGTAATATGTTTCTTATCACAAGATGAATTGCCACTACAAGGGCTTTTGTTATTTGATTTCACCTTTCTTTAACCAGAAAGAACTTTAAAATAGAGAGCTTGTTTTTGAGGGAGACCTGACAAAGAATGAACTCTATAAAGTAAGTTACAGAGCTGACTGAAACAAGAATGTTTGAAAAAAACAACAGAAGAGGCATAGTTCAAAAAAATCAATAAATGAAAGGCAAACTCTGCTAGGGAAGATTATGATATGACTAAAGCTCTGAAAAAGCTAGTAATCTGACCTTGGTTTTCCAAACAGCAGTTTCAAAGGTTATGACAGACCTGATACTTACTTTTTCCTTTTCATGCCAATTAATCTGTCAGGGGAAAACAACACACTCAAACACGCACACACAAAATAGGGCAAGAGATGAATCCAACAGAGAGGCAGCGTTTTCCATTGATAGTTTAATGTCAACATTAGAGCATCTGAGCCCAAGATAATGAAGTGAACTAATAGAGATAATTGAATTTTGTATCACCCTCAGTAACAATTTCACCTCCACTAACTTCATTTGCCATCTACCTCCCAGCTAGGGTGTGAATTTAATGATTTGTCTGTCTTTCTCTGTTGCTTAATCTCTTTCACACCCTCCGGTATCTTCTCCTCCCTCCATTGTCCTTCTCTCCCTCTGCCTTGTAATCTCTCTTCCCACTTTTTGCTTTCTATCTTGTTGCCTTTTCTTCTCAGATTCTCAGATGCACTTAAACTCAGAGCTCTAGATACATACGTTTGAATGTACATGTCTTTAAAAAAAAGGGATCTTTCAGTAGAGATACACACGCAATAGCAATACATACAGGTTTGTAGGGAGTACGCATATTTCCACACACAAACACACTCGACTTGTAACTTTAAGGGATGGGACTCAGGGGGACTGTGGGTGTAGTCACTCAATGTCTGAATGGCTGATTTATCTTGTCATGAGATGAGGAGGAGGGGAGCTGTGTGGTTGTATAGGTTAGCCTGATGTAGTGGTGGTGGAGTGTGTTTGTGAGTGCTTTGTCTGACAGGTTGATAGGAGTGGGCGGGGTTGTAGTAAACACGTTAACAGGCCTGATTGGTTCCTAAAGTAGTAATTAAGAAGCCAGCTACACTGCAGGACTTGGGATGTAAATCATGTCCAATCCACTTCAATGCTACAACTTTTCTTGACGGATCAAAGCTAAACTTCCATGGTTCCCATGTTACTTATCTAGTCTGTTAGTCAAGTCTGTGATATTGCACCTACACACACACACACACACTCAGGCGAGCACACATACACAGTGCTGTTGTGCGTTGCCTGCTTCGATGTTACACATTTCCAGCTTGTTTCCCCGTTACGTCTCTGTTCCTACCTCTGATGACGGATCAGGGGAGGAACGACTTCACCCCACCATTCTGCATCTGCGTGTTACACATTGTAACAGTAACAGGGGCGTAAATATTCCTCCTTCATATGGCAATGTGTAAGCCACGAAATACAAATCTTGTTAGCATCCAAGACGCGTCCACGATGAAAATTACCCATACAGCACTGCACATATGTGAGAATAGTAAGGACTATTTCAAATGTGTCTATTTAGAGCTTATTTTCCAACTTCCAGTTTAACTTATTTTAGTTGTCTAATAATGCTTGAACCACTCAATCATCTATGTCCTGTTTGTATTATTACCGCCATTCCTGAACCTTCAGTCATTCTCATTGTGACCCTTCAGCACATCATGGTTGAAGGCTTATGGGTAAACATGTTTTATAAAGCCACTGAATACAAAATATTAATCAATCAATGATATAAGAATGTTTTTTAAAATAATAACTCTTTGAATAGCACTCAGTGAAACACAGAATTAAAGAGGCTCAAAGCTGGAACAGGAAGACGCTTAAAACGAATTAAAACTATGCAGCATGCTAACATTTCTGAGTCAGTGTTTGAACTTGGAAAATGCAACTGTACCTTCTCACATATTGAAAGTGAGAGAAAAAAAACGGGATAAAATAAAAGGTATGAAAGAAAGAGGCTAAGAAAGGAGTGGGTGAGATAAAAGTACAGGATGGCTGAGAGGAAGAACAGAAACAAGAAGAGGATGAAGAGAGGACCAGGATGTGAAAAGAGAACAGAGATGGAGTAGATTGACAGAGGCAAGGAGATAGAGGTGGTTGACAAGGGGGAAAAACAGATGATGAGGAAGGAAGGTGAGACAGAAGAGCTGTGGGAACTCTTTAGTTTTCGGAAGACAGACTTTAGTTCCTTACTAATCCATAAAAGTTGGTAAGAACTTTTTCTCAAGATCTCTTTGATGTTTAATGGGTGAAACATTATTTAAAAAAAAGACATTGTTGGGGCTTAGATGTGTATCCGACTCCTTTTTAACTTTCTTCAGTTTGGGCCAATTTTCCTGGAAAGCCTTATTAGTGAGTGTGTTAATGCAGGGTTTCCATCAGGACACTAAAGTGGACATGGGGTTAGAGTGGTGCCCAAGCACTCCTGACTCTCTTTTATAAAAAAGAAATAAATACAAAAAGTCCAGATCGTCTCCACTTAACTGTCCTTCAAATGATAATTTTAGCATATGCCCTTTGTTGTGTGAAGCCAACTGTGCCCTCGCTCCCCTGAAATGTTGTCTCTCAAGGTCTTTTTTTATTTCCTGCTAGTGCACAGTGGCTGAAAAGGGCAACAGACTTGCATTGAAAAGATTCCAATTCAGAAAAAAAGATAGCATAGAGAGAAACGCTGCAAATCCAGTCTGCAAATGAAGTGCTCAAGTCCTGTAGAGGAGCTTTGTGGAATAGTTTATTATTGAGGGAGAGAGTGGGAGATGAAGAGGTGAATTTATTGTTCAGATGGTAAAGTTACACAGTTTGACGACAGAGATTTATGTTAAAACTACAACTAGGACATTTGAAGTGACTCACACACCAGGAATAAGACAGCTGAGCTGGGTCTCTGTCGGGGCAGCCACAGGATGAGCAAATACTTGGCAACATTTGGCAACAGTGGCACAGAAAACTTTCTCTTGACACGCAGACACCTTAAGTAGAACCAGACTTGATATACCAACCGTCTTGCCATCTTGTGACCGGGAATCAACCCTACTGCACTGAAATTCAACAAAAGACAAAATAGATGTCCTACAGAAAATGATTGTTCTCGTACTCCAACACTATTATTTGTTACCATTGTAACAACACCACCATCTTATTTCACTGAGGTACAGACTTTTGTTCAGTGGTGTGATCCCCCCATGTAAACTGAACCATTATAAAAACTGTTTTGTTCCCACAGCAATCAAAATTCTGAATAATGTTTGTGAGGCTGTGTGGGTTGTGCATTAGCACGCCTTTGTTTTTATATTCTCTTACCTTTATTCTCTTATCTCTCATGCTGTGTTTTTGCAGATATTGTGCAATATGGGTAATGTGCAATATATGTTGTGTTGTCTTGCATTGGTATTTCTGTTTACATGTGGATGTCTTTTTCTATTGCTTTCATTTATTGATTCGAGTGGAAGCAGCTGAATGTTTGGCAGCACTGTGAGTCCAAGACAAATTTCCCCAAGGGGACAATCAAGTGTATCGTATCGTAACTATTCTACCTGGGGTCAACACAAAGAAATCAAGACAGAAAAAACACAAAAACAAGATCAATCAAATTCACAATATTAACAATATTCATTCATTATATTTATTTAGTGTGCAGTCACATCGTTGTTATCACCATTCGTGTATGCCAGTAAGGGACCACAGACTGGCTTGTGTTTGCACAGGCTGGGACATTGTAACGAGGCTTGAAGGCTTTTAATACACACTTGAGACCGAGGTCGTCTACTACCGCATAGCCTAAAAAAAAGTAAAAGCTTCGATAGTATTCGACCCTCTCTGTTTCCCATCCAGAGGCTTGTTAAAAACAACAGGGATGAATTGTTTTCTTTGGCTAAATTACGGTGTCCGGCTTCTCCGGATGAAGCCGTCTTATATTCATTCAAATATTCAACTTGTTCGATCGCACTGCAAACCGGAAGTGTCCCCACACAACTGTTTGACAGAAGTGTAGCTCTGCTGTGTCATGTTGCTACTTTATACTTGTCTTTTTCTTCATGTGATTTGTTGTGTCGACTTCTTCTTCTTCGTTTCTTGTTTAATAGCAGTTAGCATAAAAAATTACAGGCAGATTACTACCACCTGGCTTGGGGTTAGAAACTGCTTTGTGTGATTGCCTTTTATCTATACGACGTATTCGTCGTGTGACTGCATGCACCGAACCGTGACGCCTGAACCGTAATGGTCTGGAACGAATACAATGCCATTACAGGCCTACTCAAAATACATCCCACATTCAGTACTATTACCCTTTCTCCCACACACATACCCATGTACAGTCTCTCTGCCCTCCTCACAAAGTTATCTCCCCTCTGCTCTCCCTTTATCTCTGACCTCTGCTGTCACATTATCACAGAAATGAAGGAGAAATTGCATAGTGTGTGTGTCAAGTCGAAACAGTTCTTTGTCATTATATATATCTGAGAGGGCTCAGAGAGGAACTTTTCACCCCATTTTAGGCTGAGATTCAACTGAGAGTTTTTGACTTTTAGCCCAACACACAGGCTAATATTTACCCAGATCTTGTGGACACTCTTCTCAAATACAGAGATATTATTATTATTATCTTTTTTTATATCTTACAAAGGCACCATATTTAACAGAAAAAGTGTGATGTCTCCATAGTACAGTGAAAAGTTAAGTAGGTAAGTTGAGGACAAGGATGTCTGTTTTCTAGAGACCAGTTCATTTTCTAACAACATTCAGCAATACTTGCTAACCACTGAAGCAGCCCATCTCTGGGGATGACGAAGAAAGTCCAACAAATGAATGTCCAAAGGGGACATATTATGAAAAATCCACTTTGACAGTGTTTGTGAACATATATTTGGTTACCCTGAGTGTCTATCGACCCACAAAATGTGAAATAAATCCATCCAGTCCTTTGTTTGTGGTCTGCATAAGTCTTACAACACAGAGAAAAATGCTCCGTTTCACATTTTCTCTACTTGTGACATCACAAGTTGGATTCAGATAAAAACAATTCCCTCCCCTCCCCTGGTATCTCCACCCATGGACTCCACCCCCAGCTCAGAGCAAAACTTCTGCGCAGGTCTGCCATTTTTATTCTCGCTACAGAGGAGTGATGTCTACTGGGAAAACTCAGGGGGTCTCATTGCATTTAAAGAGACACACACACCAAAACAGAGCGTTCTGAGAGAGCTGGTTTATACAGGGTCACAAACCTCCTCTGGTGCTTGATTCATGTTATATTTTGACCAAAGCACAGCACAGATGTTTCATTTAGACCACAGGGGACTGTTTGAAAAGGTGAAAAAGGGGGATAATATGTCCTCTTTAATGGGCAAGAAAATGGCAAAGGATCTAATGTTCAAGATTGCTGCATTTAAGTGGCTAACGGGGCATACCCCAGATGGAGAATGCACTCTGCACGTCACAGGGAAAAAACAAATAGACTGATATAAAGGCATGACTAGGGCTGTAATTTGCAAATTTTCTATGTGAATCAGACCTCAGCACTGGCCCGGTCGCCAGCAATAGCCTTTTGCCTATAAAAAAGCGCAAGACAGAGTGTTTCTTTTAAGCCTGTACAGTACAGTACCTGTACCTCAACTTATCGTTTTGAGAGAGTGTCTGTGTGAGGGAAAGGGAGAGAGAACGAAAGAGAGAGAGCTGATACGCTGCACAGACATTGACAAAGTCCAGACGCTACGGGTTTGGAAACTGTGTGCACAGATTTCCGGAGTTACAGACGGCTATTTATGTCTTTCTTCCACGCAACACAACAGATTATTATTAGCTTTTCACTGTCCACATAACTTTTAGTTCTCTTTTTGTGTGGTATAGCTAGGATACAAAAAGTTGTACATTTAGTCACAGACAAAACCAGGTTAAGTTTGTTTTTACTTTAGCTAGTGTTACGGCCTACTTTTACCAGAGCCATTATTCTCTGCCAGCCTCACTTAAAGAGCCTTTCTGTTGGTAATGATGTCTGATGTGCTGTCTGGCTTAACCCAAGTTCAACCTGCCTCTGTACAGATAATGAGCGTCAACTCTGATCTTAAAGCAGCAATATGTAACTTCTCAGTTTTGGTGCGCTTTGGCGCCAACAGCAGGTCTCTGACCGAACTGCACTGTCGTAAAACGGTTACGTCTCCCCATCTGACACAACGTGCATTTGTTGACAAGCGGGTGAGGAAGCCGGCAAAGACGCTGTGAGAAGTTGAAGAACCATGTCGACTGAAAAGGTATAGTAACATTACCAGATTTTGATCAAACCTAAACGCCTGCAGCCCGTTGTTTATTATGTGTATGTATATTCAACTGTTACCATGATATCTGTAGCCGTGGCTAAATGGCTACATGTAAACATGCTAGTTGTAGATCGGTTTGTAAGGTTACAAACTTTTATGAGACAACGTAAGATGGATATATTTATTTATTTGTTTGCAAACCGGAGACATAACTTGTGATGACTTTCTGCTCCCGGTAAAGCTGCTAAATAATGATGCAGCCTAACGTTACGTCTCAATCTGTTATAAATAATATCTGCAGGGATGTTTATTCTGCCATTGAATAGCTTTCCCGTTAGCAGTGAAACAGATCATGATACTGACTTGTTGGGCAATATTATAACTACTTTGCAACCATGTATATGTCATAAGTTGCGTTATAATGGTCTGTTTATGCGTTGCTAACTGTGTCCGAGGTTTATGTTTTTCAATATCAGTTTTCCTTTTATTCCAGGATTCAACCTCAACTTCATTTCTCCATCCATGATGAGCAGGAGCCGGGGGGGAGCATCGTCATGAATCAAAGCTGCTGCGTCTGGAAGATCAGAGAAGCTTTCTCAAGAGGACAGTACCCTTGCTTCAGGGTGCGCTGCCTTGTGTCAAAATGTCTTATAGACGTAAATACCTGTTTTGGCGTAGCTTTCCGTATTTTTGTGCAATTTCAAGTTGAGTTTGTTGAGTTCACTAAAGTTATTTGTTTTTGACCATTGTTTGCAAAATAAAACAGACATCTTTTCCTTACTCTCTTGTTATGATTGCATTTAGAAACTGTAATTGTTCTGAGCTGGTTATAACAATTAGAATTAAAAATCAGTGGGCAATGCACACAACTACTGTCTCCTTATTTATATTTACATAATAACAAAAACTTTATCCAGGTTTCAAGATTCAAGAGATTGACATTGGGCAGAACGATCTGAGCGTTGTCATGCAGAAAAAACAAAAGGTAATAAGAAAACAGGAGAATATAATATGAAGGAGAAGCTACAGAGATCAAGATCAAATAGTTATTTATTAGAAAAACACTGATTTCCATATAAATACAATCAAAAGCACTTTTTGGCACTCATTTACACATTCAGCTGCTTGGGGGGGGGGGGGGTTCTACACCATCCTGGAGCTTTGTTATGAAGGACCTGATCTCTGATGATGCACAGCTGTAGATACAGGCAGGTAGGACGTTTAGGAGCAGCTTGTTCTTGTGAAATGTGAGTGAAGTTTAGCTCTGGGTGGTGTCTGTGCATCATCAGCACCAGACTCTGTCTTCTAGGAAGATTCTCTCTTTTTATCACTGGTCGTAGTCTTGTCTTTTTCAAGGCGTTCACACTCCAGCTCTTTGATTTTTATTGCAGCAACTTCAGAACCTTGGACAATAATATCATTTAGTATTAGAGTTGTTTTATATTTTCAAAACTGTATATATATTATTAGCTAACGTTACTCCCTGAAAACACACCTGTCGTGGTCTGACTCTGGACTCTGGCAGGGATGGAGGTTGCATTTGTCCTTTGCTGGAGATGATGCTGAGCTCCTCTTTAGAAAGCTGGAATAAAGTTTGAAGTCAGTATGTTAGTTTATACAGCTGTGCAGAGTATAGTAACGTTAGTTTCTATAGCAACATGAGGGCGAAACTTTTGACCAGCGAGAAAGTTTGCACTTAGCGCTGCTCAGATAAGAAGCAACCGGAGCTAACGTAACAATATACTGTTTGTATTATCATGCTACGGGCTAAACTTCTGCTGACATGGACCGACTTGGCATACGAACAACCGCTAACGGGTCGACATCTTTTCTCGCCATGCATCAGTCAAAAACTGCCCAAATAACTCCGACACATAGGTTAGCATGCTAGAGTAGCTAAATCAGACGACCCTAACGTTATTCTGCTATTCTGGTCGTTATATGATAACTTCATCTACCTGTCGACATAGACTGAATGTTTTTTGGTGAAACGACTCTATAACTATGATGCAAAGAAACAAGACACAAAGTTTGAAACGAGTTACTCACCAGTTACAAGCCCAGCGTCGGACTTGCAGCCCACTGTTTCTTGAAGCTCTCTCCAACCTGTAAAAGCCTGTCCAATATTTCCTCTGGTCCGGTCACGCTCACTTTTTCTCTTCATATCTTCATCAGTCACTGTACTTTTGGTCCTAGCCTCAGCCATTGTTTCAAACAGCACAGACACAGGCTAACTAACTGGCCGCTTCATTGCGTACTCTGTTGACTGCAGTAGTGCCGTAACGCGGTGCGTACCTCTCGCGAGATAACCGCGGGACGCGGTTAAAAAGTTACATACCCCAGTTTTGAGCGAGAGGACCACTGTGCGGACCTTAGATAGTCAACATTCTCTCCGCTGAGAGCTGTTGAGCTCTTAGATCGATTTTGAAACGACATATACTATAGGTGGAAAAGTTACATATTGTTGCTTTAAAGTTAAAATGATCCAAATACAACTGTTGCAATACCTAATATTGGTGTTCTCATAATTTATCACCTAATGTAATTAGCTATGAATATCCCTAATCCCCTGAGGATGAATCCAATTACATCAGGTCATGCACTCGTGTTTTCAATGGCACCGATATGAGATTGACATTTTTTTTCAGGGAGAAACCTCTTGACTTTAGATTGTCATTTAATAAGCTGCTCATCTTTAAGGTTCCTAGAGGATAGACTTAAATTAATTTAGCGATGCCCTGACTTTTGCAGCTGTGCCTGAAGTCCACATTTCTCATTCATTCACTCATTTATTCGTTCATTCATCCTAACCATTCATCAATGGCCTTTTTTTTAGATATAATAATGTGCCAATACTTTTGTTTGTTACCAAATACTTTTTAATTAATGAAGCATTCCCATCAGTTTGAGTATTATTTGAAGTTCAGCACAAGTTAGAAAATGACGTGCTATGACAAATAATTATAGTGAAGATTCAAGGTCAAGGTCAAGGTTTCTTTATTAGTACCCAGAGGTATATTTATTGTGCAGACAGGATTTCAGCGTTCCAGAGATAGATCTGCTCGCCCACTTGACAATTTGATTGCGAGCATTTTGGTTTTTGAGAGTCAGGTTACCAAACAATGAACAAGAGGTTTTGTCAACATGAAATCGGGAGTTTCCTCAGACAAAACAAACGTTGATGCCCCATTTTGCAGACTGACACACAATTGTTCTCGAAGGTAAGTTTTGCATCAATTATTATCCCGAGATATTTGTAGGTTTCCCCCAGTTCAACTTCCTAGTTTTTGATAATTGTAGGCTGAGGTTTTAGAGTATGGTGCTCTGAAGTCTTTGATCATCTCCTTTGTCTTGGAGATGTTGAGCTCTAAGAAAGACTCATCACACCAAGAGACAAACTCATTAACAACCAGGCCATGGCTGGACTCATCCTCATGTTGTAAACTCACGATGACTGAATCGTCAGCAAATTTCAAAATGGTCCTGCTCTCCTGTTTACTTCAGCACATGTTTGTGTACAAAATATAAAGCAGGGGTGAGAGAACACAGCCCTGAGGGGAGCCAGTGGAAGAACAACATGAATCTGATAGAATGCTATTAACTCTCACCAGCTGTGTTTTACTTGTTAGAAAATCCATTACTGTAAATAAACATATCACTGTGAGAATTATAAAGTGCTGATATTAAGCTCAAAGGAAGCCTACATGTAACCTCAGTTACAGTCTCATAGGTCTAGCTTGGCTACCAAGCCTTGTGTGACTATGAATATGATCTGTCTGTAACTGTAGTCAGAGAACTCGTTTTTTAGTTTCCGACACTGTAGGGGATGTAGAAGAGAATAAACTGTACCACATGTAAAGTCTTTGATCCTAACATGGTGTGCTTTTTGATGCCCAGATAAACCATAGTAACTTCTTTATACATTTAGACTTGTTGACCTTGTGTGCATGTTTGTGTGTAAAATTCATGCTGTGTTATTGAACTGGGAATACAGTGCCTGAGGCCAAGGATTCAACTTTCCAGGCTCCGTGCTTAATGAAGGCTTGTGAATAAAGAACTTTTAAAACTGACTGTAGGCATCAGTACTGATTGACTGAACAGTACTGTTACTAGTAGTAGTCCTAAAAAGAACAAACATTGTATTTCACTACTATTATGATGAAATCATTGTTTTATGGCATATTGGTGTCTCAACAAAATTCATTTTGTCATTTGCTTTTCTGCTAAGAAGATTTGGACATTGGACCTAAATAGTAGGGTTAAATCCTGGTTAATGATCTGGGCCTATTGGTCAACTGTACTTGTTTCATCATATCTTTCTCACTTAAGCTTATCATTATTGACCTATAAAAATAATCCCCTATTCCAAATTAACAAATTATCTTAATTACCCAACTTGTTTCAGCATTCACCAGCCAAACAAAGCTTAAGTCTGTGTCTTTGGAGTGCAGAGGAGAGAGGAATTTACCATCCAGAGGAACATACCGTCCAAAATGTCATTCCTCTGATTACTCGCTCCCCGTTGGCAGTGCTTGGTTACAAACAGACTGATCCTGGAACTGGTCCCACACTTTGACACACTGGGAAAAGACTCTCCCCTGGCTCATTCCTGCCTTCAGTCCAATCTGCTCCAATAATTTCCGTTTCCAGTCAGACAGCATTGGCTTTACGGAGGTAGTTTAGTCTCTTCTCCAACTGGAATGGCAGCTGCTTCTGGTCATAACTTTGCCACGTATAGTACCTTAATCTGCACAGACGCACAGTCCAGACTGTTTGAAGTCAGTCTAGTCACTGTGTAAGCTGTCAGTGATGTGAGTCTTCCAAGGAACACCTGTCAGTTTGGAAGGCAATATAAAATCCAGAACACCAAATGGCTCCATAAAATGTCATAAAACACAGAAAATTGTGCATCTTAATATCTGGATGCCTTCTGTGAAGATGTCTTTTTTGTTCTGACCAACAGTCCTCATGATCAAGGAAGAAGAAACTTCAACTTAGCATTAAGCTCTGCACAGCTCCAAAAAACCCGCTCGTATGCAACACCAGACTGATGAATCTCACCTGTTGAGCTGGCAAAGCAAACCCTGTGCTAGGACAAACACTTTCTCCAGCTGCAACTCGCCAAAGTCACGTCGTTTATAGCCCGATCTCTGGCTAAGGTTTACAACCTAAGGGTGTTGTTGGGAGTGACGGCTTGCATAACATTTTTAATACCTTGAGTCTAGGTACTATAAGACAAAAAGTGAGACACCTGAGCATGGGTGTGTGAATTAGCCTTAATATAATAATACTCATATGGACAGAATATTTGTTTGTAAAGAAGTGCTATTCTCTCATCTCTTGGAAAGATAATAAGCACAAGAACATGTTATTTAAAATCTTTATCAGTTCCATAAAGTAAAAACAGTTACTTTGGATTCAAATATCAATTTTTATCGAATCGAATCGTCCTGTATTTTGATGGGATCGGATCGTAGCTTTAGAAAATCAAATTGGATCTAATCTAATCGTCTTGTAAAGGAGAGATTCACACCCCTACAGAACCCGTACATGCACACAAATAAATACAGACTATGTCTTAGATTAAATATACAACACACAATCCATGTCACAAACTCCACAGCACGACCCCAAGTTTGCTTATTCACATGCTCATGCATCATTTTCTTCATGCATTATCCCCTTTTTTTCTCACTATAACACTCTCTCCCTCCATCTCTATTTCTATTTCTCTGACACACACACACACACACACACACACACACACACAAACACACACACTCATTTTAGCTGCCATGGTGACTAATGAGAATATGTGATAGCGCTGACGGTAAGTGAGACAGAGAGGAAGAGGAATCGAAGGACACCTGAATTTGTCATTGAGGAAATGAAGGGCTAAAGGGTACAGCTCTACCACTTCCTGCTACCTGACCAATGGCTGATGTGTATTTAAAATAGAAATACCAACAGAGGATACAAGTCAGAAAAGCGGAATTTTTCTGTTAATGTGACCACTGTACTTTTTATTTCAATTCATCTTTGTCTAGTTTTCTTTACAGCACATTTCTCTCTTTTCTTCTAATTTCAATCGCTTGCTCTGTCACTTCAATCACTCCCCGTCTATCCCTCCCTCCTCCGTATTCAATAACTCTTCACTATCACTCATACTTTGTCTCACTGTCTCCTCCTCTGCTCCCTTATCATCCTTTTCCCTCATTCTTCCATTTCCCCTTCTCATCCCCTTTTCTTTTTACCCACTCCCTCATATTTCTCTGTCTATCCATTTCTTTCGTCTCTTTCGTTCTCAGGTGGCGGAGTAGATTAGCGGTTAGTGAGACCATCCCATTACTGTGAGGTTACAGATTCAATCTTGGAGGCAGACAGTGTGCACATCAACAGCCGTCCGTCCCGTCAAAATGTCCTTGAGCAAGATGCTGAATACACATCTGTAGAGTCATTGAAAGTCACCCTGGATAAAAGCTGACTGCCAACAAAAAGTAGAAATTTGCTTTTTAGCCATATAATCAAGTGGTACTGTCCTTGAAGTTATCCTCAATTCTGCATTTTTCTGACTTTGACCTTCATTGGTTGTAAGTGCAGTTATAACACTAATCCAGTGTTTCCTAAAGAGAGAATGGTTGGTGGGTAGGACTTGACCAAAAACCTGTTTTGGTCTAACCTTCCTTATATATTCCTTATTTTTGACACAAGCAGTAGCTTATACAACAGTATAAATACCAGCGAGGGAAGTGCCACATCTTTGGAAGGCAATGCCAAGTAAATTGAAACATGGATCCCATATTTACTTTGGTTTTGAAAGTATCCCTTAGCTCACTGGCGTTGAAAAACAAGGTGAATGAACATCAGACACACTTTAAATACCTATTTTAAATGGGCTGCGTCCTATATACCATTATTAAATTTCAAGAAATGCAAGTCATGATCGCAAGGGCAACCACCATCGTAAACTGCACGAGACCTGATGTGATATTAAAGGTCCCATATTATGCTTTTTCTGGTTTTATATGCTCTTTAGTGTGTTTTCCAGGTGTCTTGTGCATGTTTAGGCACATCTATGTGCAAAAATTCAAAGTCCGCAGAAACGCGGCTTCTCCTACCTCCTCCTGTTAGCAGTAGGAGTAGCTGCATGTAACGCTCGGTTCTAGCCCCCCTCGTTGAAAAGTGCCGTGTGATATCACACTGCGATGATGTCACTGATCCAAGCCCATTGGCTCGTTGTGGCAAGCACAAACTCATGCTGCACATTAGCTGAATTCCAAATATGGTAAAAGGGGCGTAACATTTCCGAGAATTGTCCGAACGACTGACCAATTACAACAGAGCAGATCGGCCAACCAATCAGGTCAGACTTGGCACACGTGGGGACCCTGCTCGGGGGGATTCAGAGCGTTGCAAACACAGGCAAATGAGACGGGCTGCATCGATCGGCAGTACATGAAAACAGACACTTTTTTCGAACATTAGCGATTGTGAACGTACTTTAGTAGGCACATAAATTAGATATATGAACCCCAAAAAGGGCATAATATGGGATCTTTAAAACAATATAATATTTGCCACTGCTTATTGTGTACTGCTGCTACAGTGTAAAATCATTGCTGGAGTACATAAAAACACAGACCCGGCTGGCTGCACAACTTTTTTTTTTTTTAAGATGTATTTTTCTGGGTTTTTTGTGCCTTTATTGGAGATACAGGACAGTGGATAGAGTTGGAAATTTGGGAAAAACAGAGTGGAGAATAAAATGCGGGAAAGGAACCAAAGGTTATTCGAACCCAGGTCACCTGCTTTGAGGACACCAGCCTCTGTACATGGGGCGTGCAAACTAACCTACTTGGCCACCGGCACCTCTGGCTGCAAACATTTTTAAGAGCTTCCTCCCTCTTGACCTAACACTGTTCGGTAAAGACATCTTATGGAGTGCTGTTTTCCTCAGTTAAAGACAAAAAGTGACCAGTGGAGGTGGACTCTTGGTGGTAAATTGGCTGTGGGTCTGTACTTTACAACCATCAACATTGCTGTAGGCTGAGAGCTAAACAACAGTTAGCTAGTGGGACTGCAAACTCCTCGAGGTGAAAACAGATGGTACTAAAAATGTTCTTACTGGAAGACAGTTTAAACCTTTGTCCCTCTGGGAGACTCTCAAAAACAGACTGTGCCTTATATACCAGTGTGACTTATATTCCAGATTTACCAGTAGTAGTAGAAACAGGGTTGTAAGTAAGTTACATGCCACATATTTGAGTATAGGCCCAGCCTTTAAAGCCCTCTGGCACTTGATGTTGCTCAATACATCCACAGTTATCACCTGGCCCAGTTTATCACTGTTCCACTAAAGGTAGTTGGGGAGTTTTTTAAGAAGAGTTTGCTTACTAACAAACAAACAGAACAATAAATGTGACAGCAGCGTAGACCATTTTGGTAGCACTGGGATGTGATTCTCTCTCATAGGGTGACTCTTTTGTTGGGGAGGAAAATACTTTTATCATCTTATTATATCACTCAAATGAACAAATAATCTTGTAAACCCAGAACGCAGTGAGGTTTTGTTTCCCTTCTGCTTAGTGTCCTGGAAGACCATTTGTCATATCCTCCTTATCGCGCTTTCAAACATTTATCATTTGGAGAGAAAATATATAGTTGGAAGAAGCACTGAAAAAAGGCTTTCAATGTATGAGGCCTCTAGGAAGTGGCTGTCAAACACTTGAAGAAGTGGATTTAAGGAAGTATTTTTATTCTCTAAACATTTTTCAATGGTCCTTTGTCATTTGTTGCAGATTCCCTTAAACTCCATTTTACCTGATCTGAGACGTATTTACCAAGAGGCAACTTCTGTAAATAGCTAAATGAAGCCAATGAATAAGTAGCGACTCAGCGTCTCTTTCAGAGCGACTCAGCGTCTTTTTCAGAGCGTTCACAGCGTCTGTTTAGTGTCAAGGTGCCGATGTCGCTGCTCCAGGCAGCCAATCAACTAGTTGGGGCGGGACTCGTTGTACAAGTAACAAAGGAAACAGATGCTGTCAGATGATGATCACAAAAACGAAAAGTGTACTAACAGATGGTTTGGAGGTTTCAGCTGAGGTTTTAATAGATAATAATAAAAAACACTGACTAACTTCATTCATAATATCATATTATGTAAAAATTGAATTTCCCTGAGCAACATTAATAAAGTATATCTTCTTCTTCTATTCTCTTTCCTGTTGTATGATTTCACGTACTTTTTGCTTTAAAAAAAAAAGAAAATCGATAGTATCGAATCACAATATTTTGGAATTGCAATATAAATCGAATCAGTAAGAGTTGTGTTAAAATCGACATTTTACAATTGAAAATATGAATAATATGTTTAACTGATTGTTTGGTCAACTAAACGTTCACATCCCAAAATGTAGCCAGTTAAACATCTTCCCAAAGTGTTTGGAATCGGTAGTTTAAACAAATATAGGAACATCCCCATTGTCTATAATCTGTTTTTTTTCTATCTTGCAAGAGAGCAGTTATTTTGGAGTGTCGTTGGCTCGAGTTTAATGTTGATCGGTTCCCTCTGTCTCTTTGAGCACATGTTTGGCGACAGGACAGAAATGGGAAAAAAATCTAATTATACAGGCCTCTTGTACAGCTGGACAGACTGCTGCGAACGACATGGAGCCAAGGTAAGAAATATTTCTTAAGCAGTTACATAGGCTGTGATGACCTTCTTTGGCTGAGTACTGTCAGACCAGGTGTTAATAAGGGCAATGGTTGTGGTTCTTTATGAATTTCTGGAGCTTGCAGACTGCGTTGGAGTGGGTGTCTGGGAATCAGGGTAACAGGTGTTCATGAGTGCAGCTGTTCGGCTGTGTTCAATGACACTCATGGCGTCTAAGAGCATGCAGTCGACGTCGATGTTTGTTCTTAACGGCAGTTTTTCTCAGACAGAGTTAAACATCTCTGAACTTAACAGAAAGGTGCTGGTGTTGTCTTTATCACTCCTGAGATACACCAGCCTCCCTCACTGGAAGGACTGTGTAATCTTCTCCATAAAATATTCACTGTACAAACAATGGCTTTGGTGCCAAACCAATATAAAGAAAATGTTATATTGATGTAACACATTTGTTTGGGCTTTCTTCTCTATATATTTGTCTGATGTAAACCTAGCTTGAAGTGTAGTCTAACGTGTCTAACTACTTTTTTACCCTTTTCAATTAGCAGCTGAAGGAAATGTTCAGTCTGCATTAGCAGTGCGCCTGCTCTGGCTCTGTGCAAAGATAATGAACAGCTAACATTGGAGCTGATATCAACAGAGATGAGAAAACACTCTATAAGATTCAAGCATTGATGAAACAGTCAGGGTTTGGTTTCTCAAAACGGTCATTTTAAAATGTAATTTAGTTCTGAAAATTAAATTTAACACTAAAGTCATTATTTCAAAAAGTAGGAAGCTTTCACAAAGATTACAATCAGGCATTACATTTGAGAAATAATAATACAAAGTTTGACCCATGAGAAAGCAACTCGTCTTCCAAAAGTTTGATGGATGGTCACTTAAAAATCTGTACGCACACATGACAATTTAGTGATTTCCACCAACGACTCCCCCTGAATGTTGCTTAACATCCCCCTCCCTTGTTGCCTTATTTCCTATTCCTTGTTTTTCTTTCTCTCCAACCCGCTAGGAGCTGAGATACATTGTCGGGTTGTCAACATGACTTCTTATTATGGGGCTAAGTAAGTGTAAAATTGACTTTTGGCCACAATGTGACAACTCACTGAAACCAATTGTGGTTAAGTCTGTCGGGCTGCGTCTTATTGTGTGTGTGAGAGCATGTCCTTGCATATTTTGTTGCGCTTCAGCATGTCTGCTTTTGTGCATGGCATAAAGAAGAAGTATGAAGATCAGTGAATGTGTCTGATCTAGTCAGAGATCTAAAGGGCAGAGCAGAATACCATTTTACCTTTTGGTTTTGTCTTAAAGAAATAAGTAGGAACCCTTATACTACCACAACAAATGGTTTTCAATAGAGTTGTTACAAAAGCAACATCATTATCGGTCTCAGACACTGCCAAGAATGCAGTATGGGGACTAATTGTATAACAACTATCTCACCAAATATGAACTTGTTACAGGTTATTAGTGTGGGACATTCACACATAAACATTGTTGTATTGGCAGAATAGTCACAGGTCGCAGAAATTCAACAATCGTGGGTTTTCCACTAATACTTTGTATAATTGTGTGCCGCAGCAGTATTGGAGGGGCACTTTGTATCAGCCAATACTCAAGTCTAGTCTGAACTGAATCAATAACAGAGAGGCAAACGGCATGGTTTAAACACAAACAATAATGTTTATGGATTTTTGCTCTTGCTAGTCAACATGCTTATTTACAGCTCAATGTTTAAGCTTTAAAAAATGAGTATGTTGTGTAATTTCTCACATGCAGAGAGGTTAGGGCTTTCCAGACCATCCTGATGTGACCTCCGATTCCTTTATTTTAAGCATTAATGTAACATACAATATATCTTTTTAAACAAACAACAAGCAGATAAGAGAGATACGTTGAGCTTTAAAAATCCCAAAGGAAATGCTGGTGCCTGTAGTTGCTCCAACATTGCAATACAAAAAGGGTAACACAAAAAGAGCATCAAATATAGGTGAAATACACAAAACCTAAAGTATGGAGCAAAGTATTAAGTGGATAAGGGTTGAATTCAAAAGAAGATTCAAAAGCAGAGGACGTTATGAGTGATGTGTTTTTCCATGGTTTATCAATTTTTTAGATGTCCCATTTGTCAGACATCTCCTGCCCAAAGCTACGTCGACCAGGACCGCCTACACGCCGAACAATAAATCCCTCTAGATCGGTCAAGCCCTTGTATTCTTGTATGGGGAGCCTTAATGCTCCGTTAGCCCGAGTGCTAGTGGCCATGAAGTGCCCCACTCAGGTGTGGGAGGCACTCAATACAAAGTTCAATCAATTTGACCTTTGACCTGGCCTTTTAAAGGGCAGCCTACATGAGCAGGCATAACAGGAAAGTGGAGGTGGAGGAGATGTATAATACTTAAAGAAAAGCCATCTCCATTGTGTGAACTCCAATGGCAATTGTGGAGCCAAGAGTGGTTCACAGTGAAGAGTCTGTATATTAAAGCATTGCTCTGTTTGTAATGGAATAAAGGCATGAAGTTTATGTTCATCTGTTTGAGAGTTTAAAATCAGTGCTGTGTCAACTTGGTATTGAACGTTAGAATGAAAGATTTTTATGTCCAATTGATAATTGAGTTTAGATTATCAAACTGTCAATTTAACTCAGAATCATGCCCACCAAAGATACAATCATGACAAATAGTGTTATGATTATCTAATTGGTAAGAAGTCAGGTCGGGCAACGGATTAGCTGATGTACAGAGGGCCCAGCACTTGACAAAGTGGCCCAGGTTCAGCTTTGACCTTTCGCTGCACGCCATCCCCATTCTGGCTTCCCATATTTTTCATCATGTACTGTATTTACAACTCTACTCGCTGTCCTAACCAAGAAACTCTAACAGGCCAAAATCATTACTTAAGAAAAAAAGTATTGGGGTTGCATTAGGAATATTTTGATTGATTGGTGTCTGCTTAAACAAAACCAATCAAAACCTTTTATCCCGCCTCTCTATTCGTCATCTGCAAAGAGTGGTATACATATTCAGGAGGCTTCCCCCCATCCCTTGGGATTGGGGCTTAGGTTAGGTAATGACTTTATGTCGCAGAGAGAACAGTTTGAGGTTGTCTGCTTCACAACATTGGTCTGTACTCTGGCAATAATCTCCTGTAGAGAAACACGTTTTCTACGCAGCTGATCCCTCATTCCCTGATTCCACATTCTTCCCTTTAAACTTTCATTCCTATCATTTAAATATTTAACCTTATCAGCTTCATAGCTGTGAATCAGAGCCTTCAGTTGTTGGATCAAGTGGCTTGTAACACAGTGAGTCAGATTTAGCACAGCTACAGCTGTCTCGTATCTTCTTTAACATTGACGTAAATACTTATCAGCTCTGATTCGGGTTCGGGATCGGAGCGAACACTTCTTGTCTGAGTCATCCCTCATAAAAACTGAATTGTTACTCTTTAATATGTCTGCAGCATGCTGTGTTCAAGACTGAAAAACAAGGGGCATAAGTCCTATTTGAGTTACTGTTTCTTTTACATATAAGGCTAAAGGATTTGTATAGCAGCCTACAGCAAATGTGTCCCTTTTCCTCTGCCATTTAACTGCATCACAAGGGTATAACTCAAATATTTTTCCTAACACTCTTTTCCTGGTGAGCTCTGATTTAACTGATGTGTCTATGCATTGCATTACCTCACAATAAATCCACAGCCTTCATTTTCAATAAAAGACTTACTTTCTGGAGCTTTTAAATCACAGATTCTCATTCACTGTTGCCTCCAATTAGTACCTAAAGACACAGTTTATCAATGTATACAAAGAGTTTAACATTTCATATACATTCAGTTTTATTCTGGGAAAATAGATTGCTTAATTAAGTACAGAGTTAAGCAATATCCTCGTAATATTTGTGTTTTTTTGCAATGTATCCATTTTAGTTTCATCAATCGACCGATATAAACTAACAAGTGTTACTTTAAATTAAGTGGAAGGAAAAACAAGACATTCCCAATAAGCACCAAGCTTCATGGTCATGTTTCAACAGGTGTGTGTCGTTTTAAATCCCGCTTTATCTTTTTGCTGTTGTTGTAGGAATCTGCCATTCTCCATCCTCTTTTTTTTTTCTGTCATGATCAGCCAGCTGATAAAAACAGCAGTGGATGTTATACGTGCTTTTCTGAAAAAGGTCAGCTGTTTTCAACTTTGGAAAGCGCTCTGCTCAGCCAAAAAAAAAAAGCAGCTTGGTATGAAGCTTTTTAAAGGGCAGACGCATCCCGAGCATCTCATTGTTTTCTGTGTATGGGAAACGCAAGCGAGATGGATGTCTGTATTAAACCAGAGAGAGAGAAATGGAGAGAGAGGAAAAATATACGGAGAGAGAATAACAAAGAGGAAGTGTGAGGAGGGAGATAAGTGCAGAGATAGAGAAGTGAGAGATTTAGAGTTGTAGATAGGGACCCGAGGAGAAAGTGTGTCAGGGAATTAATGTCGGAGATGGGAGGACGAGAAAGAGCTTTCTGAGTCCTGAATTAACCGAGTGAGTGAGAGCGAGACAGACAGAGAGGAGGAGCGATTGCACATGTCATGTTGACGGATGGGCTGACATTTCTCCCATCCTCTCTCAAGCTGTCTCACTGCTACTGTACACACACATACACACGCTCTTTACGTTTGTATCACTGTTGAATCTTTCTCATGTTTACTTTCTTGCTCTGTTACATGCTTCTATGTCACTCTCACATGCATGTACTGCCTTCACATAAGCAGAGGTGTTATACAAGTTGGACAGATGAGGATCAAATTGTCTTTGTGCTTTTCTTTTTGAGACAGTGATGTCTCTTATTGCCTGCCAAATATCCTTGAGATGTGATGAAAGAGCAATATGTGCTAACTGATCTTAAGTGGTACTCGAAAAGTAGACCTGCATCGCAATTTTGAAAAGCAACACAAGACTGTGTACTCCTTTCTTATTTGCAGGTAATAAAATGATGGAAGAAATCTGAATTATATTCTGATGTGCACTTAAAATGTCTCGTCTCTGAATAGAAGTGTATTGCTTTTTACTGCACTGTGAAAAATATATATATTGCAGTTTTAGCCTTCTTTCTTGCAGTAAATGTAGTAAACCTCTGATCTTGTTATGGAAATAAAATGGCACAACACAAAGTTAGTGTCAAAGAATTTAAGACAGAGAAATGAAGTTAGAATAGGGGACATTTGGTAAAAATAGTAAAAAGATGATCTGTCAAAGTAATTAGAAGTGGGGTATTATGGAATGCCATTTTATTCAATATTAAATAAATACATAAATTAATTAATATGCCTATGAAATAAATAAAACGCAGGGAAAGGACAAACTTATATTCAAAATAAGAGTTAATCCTACATTTGCAAAATCAGGGGTGAGTTGAGTTGACTTACAGGTGGGTTGTGTGTTGAAGCTGTTTGTCAGGGGGGCTTAAGGCCCGCCTCAGCTTGTTGGGTTGTGTCGAATGTTAAATGCTGGGGCAGCCATTCTGTTTCTTTTTAATTAACAGGCAAAGATGTGAATGATGCTTCGTTGTCATGGAAACCGAATGTTGGAAGAAAATAAACCAATCAAAGGAATTCCAGAACTCTGACGCATCAAAGGCAGTTAGAATCTTCATATATGACATCACTTAATGGGTAATAAGCCACAGACTCTTTACAGTCCACGAATTCACTCAGAGAGTACAGCAGTTCACAGATCTGATCTGAGATATTGTCATAAGAGAACAAACTCAAACAATTGAACATCCAATACATTGATTTAACTCTAGCAATGGAACAATCCCAGAGCTGGGGAGATATCATGGAGAAGGAGATTGGAGCTGAGGAGGTTGGAGCTGAGGAGTTTAAATACCCCATGCAAGGAGCCAACCACAGGAACCGCCGCCAAAACCACAATTGGCAGCGTCCTACTCAGCTAGAAGGTCAGACTTTCCACCGAAGGAGGGAGGAAGCCTATGGACAACACCGCTGGCAGAACCAAGATGTACCCAATCGTGCACTGCCTCAGAGACGCCCACCCCAATGGCAGGTAGTTGCAGATCTCAGAAATGAGCTGGAGGGAGTGAAGGTTCTTCTGAAACAGGAGAAAGAGCTGAGCAAGGCAGGGCGTGAGAGATACGCCATCAGCGAGACAAAGATCCAGGAGATGGAAGAAAAGTGGAGGGTGGAGCGAGAAGAGAGACTCCAATGCGATCAGGAGATCAGGATGCTCAAAGAACAACTGAAGCACCTGAATCCATCCTACGTCATGAAAGCTGAAAATGACGCGCTGCTAGAAAAGATTAAGGTCATGCAGAAAGACACCTTCAGCAGGGACATCAAGACCGCCAAGCAGACAATCGCCTTAGAGAACAAGCTGGAGGAAGTAACACAAAGCCGACAACACCTTGCCTCCAAACTGGATGCACAGGAGGAGGTCAATGTTGGGCTGCAGAAGGAGTTGAGAGACTCCAAAAAGAAAAGGCAGCACCATAAAATGATGAAAGACAACCTCCAGAGAGAAATGGAGCAAGTCAGGCATCAGCATCTGGAGTCAGCCAAAAAGGACCTGATGCTGGTAGAGAAACTGACAGAGGAGAAAGAGTCCCTGGAGCAGGAGGTGAAGGTCCTCAAAGAAGAGGTATTCAGCAGCAACATGCTTTATTCAGAGCAGCTGGATATCTTGCAAAGACAGCTCCAAGAAAAGACCAGCAGCAGCATCAAGCTTGTCTCCAAACTGAAAAGACAGAAGAAGATCAATTATGCTCTGCAGAAGGAGATGGAGGGGCTCCAAAAGGACAAAGAGCCCCAAACGTTGAGGGCTGACTGCCCTCAGGAAGAGCTGGAAGAAGACAGTCAACCGTGTGTCACCAGTGAGGAGATCACTAGGTTGAGGAAGTTCTGGGCTTCAGAAAGCCGCCTCCGGTACAAGCGGCAGAAGAGGCAGAGCCTGGACCCAAAGTGACGGCCCCAGCCCCTTCTCCCACCCCTTACCACCACCAAACTCTCCCAACACACACAGGCTGTAACAGGCCAGGCAGCACAGGGGAACACATAAAGACCTGACAGAAAGGAATCCACTGGTACCTGTCTGTCAGGACTCTTCATGTTCCAACTGTGTCTGTGTGGGTTTTTTCTCCGGGCGCTCTTGTTCATCCCACACAAAAACTTGGGAAACTAATAAATTCTCTATAAATCAATATTTAAAAAAATAAAAATAAATTATTTCTAAATATGGAGTCTGTTTTAAAATCTGATTTGACTCATTTTGATGTCTTGTTTTTATGTGTTTGAATGAAGATCTGTGATATAACCACGCCCCCTCATTTGCATATAAGAAATGGAAACAAAAACAGAGGGATATAAATAAATGTGGCATTATGAAATAAAAGACCTAGAAACAAACAAAAGTATTTATTATTATTTTATAGGCAAATTAATTAATTAATGTTTATTTATTTATTTCATAGGCATCTTTATTTATTTATGCATTTATTGATTTAATATTGAATAAAATGGCATTCCATAGGGTATGGCTAACTTTATCAAAGTGTAAAAGTGGGATCAATTAATTGAAAGCTCAGGACGGCAAGTTTTTCCTCTAAATGTGTGAGAACATAAATTTGCTTTGAATATCTAAAGAAAGTTTGTTCTACCTTTAAGCAGCACTGAAATTCACTTGAGATGTCAATAGTGTATGTGTGACATTTTACAGCCATTGGTATTGCTCACAGCAAAATGAAAAGAGTTACATTTTTGGTGTTGGTGAAATTTCAGCAAGTGTAGAGTTAATTCTACTCTTGATGGAGTCAAATCCCTGAAACTTTACTCTCAGTTGAAAAGACGAGTGTAAAAATGAGTTGTCAATTAATCAAATCTGTAAGTGTCACTGCAGCATCTTTAACTCTGAACTCTGAACCTGGATGTGACACTTAAAGTGTTATTTATCCCGCCCCCACAATCGAACACGCACCGACAGAAGCCAAAGTCATGAAGACTACAGACTGTGCTGACTTGTGGATTTAGCCTGACGTTGACCGGTAAGAAAATAAAGTATTTTCAGTAAACGTTATGTTTTCATTTAGATATTGATACTGCTCTTCTTATGTATGGTCTTCTTTCAAACATTAGCCACTGTACCAATGTTAGCTTAGGTTATGCTTCAATACTCTAACTAGCCACACTATTGTCCTAACTAGCTTACTTACTCAATTATTTATTCTTGCTTAAACTTGAATTTGATGGCAAGGAACATAGCTATGATAAATGTTTCAGAGATGGTGTCCCAATGAACTGTTGATTAAGCTAAGTAGGCTTAGTTTGCTGTGTGAGTGGTGGTATGTCTCTTGTTAGTCAGACTAAAACTAGCATTATTTATATTAAACAGCAAAAACATGCAAGACAATGAACGGTTTATGTTTGCTGCGCTGTCTTGCTCGTTCACAACTTGTCCGACAGCATGTTGCCACGCTATGTTTATGCAGTTCTGCTGTACGATTATTAACCTAATGTTTTGCTGTGTTTTTGGTGTCTTTGTGTGTCTGCGTGTGCATGCATGAGAAGGAACGCGTCTGTATCCTGAGGCCAATACAGGTTGTCCTGCTTGGAGACTCAAGACACCAACACAACACCTATGATGTCTTATGTCGGCTTCCAGGCCTCAATTCAGGACTGATAAGTGACATTGTAATGAAAATAAGAGAGCATACATTGTTCCATATTGCTGTATGTTTTAGAAAGTGTGATTATGTGGCGCACATGTTTTAAAATAAATGTGTTTAAACCAAATATGTTCATTTTGTGTGAGTATTTTTTTGTATTTCATTAGAGCAATGTTTACACCTCCCCACTTTATGCACCTCAGCACTTTTACCTGTGTACCGTGCATTTGCACTTTGTGTGTTTATGTATTGTCTGTGTTGTATTAAGTGTCTCTCCCTGCAACCAAATCTACCTACGGGTACAAATAAAGTAACCTGAACCTGAACCTGAGTGTTGATATGGGGGTAACACTTTTCATAGTTAAAAAAGATCCTCTGAAAGAGTGAATTTTTAACACTACATTGCAGTGTTGAGCAAAAGTGACACTGGTTAGTGTTAGCTGGTGTTAAATTTTAATTCCACAAAGAGTCAATAGTAACACTTAGTTAGTGTTAAGGTACCAACTCTCCAAAAAATTAAAAGTTAAATTAACACTTTGTGGTGTTGATATTAACTCTTACAGAGTTAATCTGAGTATGCTGATTTTGCTGTGCTCGGTTTATATTCTTCAAGCACATCAGTTAAGTTGTTTTTTTTCCAGTGATTATAAAGCCAACAAAAACAGCATCATCATTCTCCACATACTGAAAATATTGAATTTCTTAGGAAGTCAAGACAAAAGCTCTTTAGCTATAAAAACATCTCCCTTGTTAGTCGTGCCTGGAAACCTACTGGCTCTATAATAATTAAGTTGGTGAATCTCCAGCACCACTGTTATCATGTTCTCGCAGCAGTTTTCCCCCAGGGAGCATTAAAGGTGAAACAATAGGGTCCCTCAAATTGTACAAAGGAGGATTCCACAGGTTTTGGTGATGTTTGCGCCTAAGTGCTTTAACAAACAGGTTAGTAACTCTTAATCTGAAGCTGGTTTTCCACACTTTTCTACATCATACCCTCAACAAAAGCTGCAGTAACTGGATGCTTTCTGCATAGAGATGGGTATCATTCCAGATAATTAAACCTATATATATACACATATATATAGATTTCACTACAATAAGAGGAGTCATAGTGTGTTCATGTTTCATTCTTCCTTTATTTGATTATTTTGCTAATATTTATTGAACATGCTTCCTCTTAGCTGAGCCTCCCTATCCCACACAGAATCATACATCCATCAAAAGCTTGTAAAAAGGATTTGAAACAGAAGCATATGCTTCCTAAATGTACAGTACAGCGAGCCACAATGTGTTAATCCAATCTATTTTATTAGACTCAACAAGAACAAAAAAGTAGGCTGTAGTAGTGCGACTATTGCCTGTTTGCTTATGGAAAGCCCTATATTAAAATAAGATGGACTGTTAACGTAGATACCCATAGGAGCACCGTCGATCCATGAGCTGAACGGTACTTTCGAATCTCATCCCTGCAGAAAAAATACCGGTGACTGATACGCATTTCTTAGCTCACTAACTAATATCAGTGAGCACTAACCAGATAAGCATTCAACAAAAAGTAAGGACATTTGTGTATGGTAGAATATTTCTTTGTTCTAGAATCAGAATCAGAATCAGAATCAGAACAATCTCTAACAATGCTTCTTGGCAATTAATCTTATACCGTTGGAAAGCCTGTTTATTTCCCTTTTAAATGGTGCCACATTTGTAAGGAGCATGCATTTGTGAAATAAGCAGCAGAGCTGAGTATGTGGGTTGCGCCCATGAAAAACTTGCCAAATCTTCTCTGCAAATGCCAAACAGCTTATTCTGCTGCTGCTATTGACTCTTGTTTTGAGCTTCTGATACCCCAGGTGCTGACAATCAGGTGCCTGATTGTCAGCACCTGTGAGCATAGGCCCTGCTACAGTGGTCAGTTGGTGTCTGCTCCAAGCATGCCACGTTTGACTGATCAGGATAGGCCTGGCCATAGGGCTACTTCAAGCTGGTGTTCCGCACAACCAAGTTGCAGCATTATTTGGAGTGAGCCCTGGTACCGTCTCCACACTGAAGGTCAAGTTCTATATAACGGGGGATGTCAGCGACAGGCCGCGAAGTGTGCATCCCAAGAAGACGACACCCCAAGAAGTAAGTTTCCTAACCCTGTCAGCACTTAGGAACCATAGACAGTCTTCTATAGATTTGCAGGACGATATGGCCGACGGCTCTCTACCCAGAAAATCCGGAACAGACTGCACGCAGCCATTCTCCGGTCTCATAGGGCTGCCAGGAGGCCTGCCATGACTGCCCTTCACCGTCAGGCCTGTTTGCACTGGTGTCGGCAACACGTGCACTGGAACCTGAACATGTGGAGGAATTGTATTTTCAGAGACGAGTCCAGATTCTGCCTACGGCAGTTGAATCATAGGGTCAAAGTGTGGAGAAGATGTGGAGAACGCAATGCTGATTGCTCCACCGATAGGGTGACAGCTTTTGGAGGATTATTAGACTAAAATGTAATTTTCTGTTCAATTAAGTTTTCAGTCAAAGAAGCTGCTTTTTTTGTGTTTTGGGTGAATGAAAGGCATTTTTACCAATCATAATGGCAAATACACAACAAGTCAAAACAGAAAGGTTGCATTGCATAGTTAACCTTTGTCATTTAGAGCAAAGAAATTGGATTTAAGAGTCTGCGCTTTAAATTACTACAACCAGCATGTTTGGCCTTTCTACTGTCATTACTCTTTGTGAGTGTTTATTTTTCTGGCTTTGGCACCAGAATATGATGCTCTGTCTGGCTTGGCTGTTATTAGTCATTTGACATTTTTAGATCACTGAGAAAAAAAATGTGAGCAGCAATTTAGAGTTCTTGAAACTGGCTATCAAACAGAGGTTTAATAACCGAGTGCCAAGAGTTCACAGCTATTAGCAGATCATTTGCTACCCTTAAACCCAAAACATACGCTCTGTCTTTGCTCTTAGAGGTGGAATTCAGGTAAGGTTTGTCTACTTTTCCTGAAAAAAAAAAAAAAGGGTTCCATTAAATGTTAAATTAACTTCTCTTTGTGTGTCTTTGAAGTTGTATAGGCTACGATCAAAGAGAGGGCTGCAAGCCAAATACTGTTATCATGTGGGATCCTTCACGTATCAAACACATTCTACATTATAAAAGAACGCACAGTTGTCAATAAAAAAAGCAGTTATGTTCACCTTAAGAGTCGAAAGTTTACATACAGTTACAATGATCATGCAGTTGTTTTAAATTGTGCCACGAAATAAAATATAAAATATGCTTCTGGGTTTAAATCCCCATGGCTGAAAATATATTCCAAACCCTATGTTTTAATCTGAAAACCGAACCGTGTTTGACTGTTTTATTTTGTTTGAGAGTTAGGGGAGCAGCTGAGGTAGAATTAATCCCCTGGGTGATGTCTTTGGAGGATGCTAAATCCTCATTGTCTTAATTAAAGCTCAGTGAATAAAAAAGGCGGAAATTGGTCCGCCCCAGAGCCTCTGAGCACAACACCACCGGGAGAACAAAGTTTTCAGGCTAATGATTATGTTGATTGTGCTTAGAAGTCTGGACAAGACTTTGTGGGAATACAAAGCAAAACAAACCATCACCACCACTGTCAAGAAAAAAATAAAACTCTGTGGAGCTAACAAATGAGTTCTCAAATCTCTGAGAAAATTGATGTTAAAACTGATTCCTTCATTCAGTCCTGGGCTGTGGATAGATGCAACCAGATATTTGCTATCATGCGCTAGCTTATTACCATTGGCTTTCATGAATTGAACAATGACTAAAGAAAATCTTGTGAAATGTTAAAGGCAATTACATTTTCTTCTGCATCCATATACTTAATTGACTCAATTCAAAGTTTAGATCACAAGCAGCACAAGGCAGCCCTTTTTATAGATCTGTCCAAGGCCTTTGATACTGTGGACCATACAGTACTCAGTACACACAGACTGACTAAAGCAGGACTGTCCAATCACACAGGTAACTGGTTCACAAACTACCTCACAAACAGAACTAAGTGTGTGCAGGCAGAGGGCTACACTTCTAGTTCACTCCCTGTAACCACAGGTGTACCTCAGGGGTCAGTCCTAGGGCCGCTCCTATTCATTCTTTATATGAATAACATTGACTCAAATGTTCTCAATGTTTATTTTCACTTTTACGCTGACGACACAGTGATGTACTGCTCAGCATCCACTCCAGACCAAGCTCTCTCACAGTTACAACTTGCTTTTAACACTGTTCAACAAAATTTGTATGATTTAAAACTTGTTTTAAACACAGACAAAACCAAAATCATGATGTTTTTTAATGCAAAATCTAAACCATCTAACCTTCTTTCGATTTCCACCTCTCAAGATACACAAATCGAGTCTGTTTCGAGCTACAGATATCTTGGTATTTTAATTGATGAGTCTCTTTCTTTTACTCCTCACATTCAGCAGCTGGTAAAAAGGTTAAAGCTGTAACTGGGATTCTACTTTAGCCTCTCATTTGAGGCTACAAAGAGGCTGGTTGCTGCCACTTTTATGTCTGTGCTGGATAACGGTGATGTTTTATACATGCACGCCTCCTCACAAAGCTTACATGCTCTGGACACTGTGTGTCATGGAGCTCTGAGGTTCATCACCAACATTAAATCCCTTACTCATCACATGAACGTGTTGGATGGACTTCTTTGACCCTACGCAGACTTAAACACTGGCGTATTCTTATCTTCAAGTCTATGTTAGGTCTGCTTCCTTCATACCGTCTGACCTTCATCAGTCAGAAGAGTACAGGGACTTATAATCTTCGATCCCAGGACCTCTTCTTATTGTCTGTTCCAAAAGTCAGAACGGAACTAGGAAAAAAGGCGTTTAAATTTGCTGCTCTGTTTACTTGGAACAAATTACAAAATGAACTGAAACTTAGCAAACTTCTCTCATTGGACGCTTTTAAGAGGAAGTTAAATGACTTGGAGGCAGACACATCTGGCTGTAGATTTTCTCCCTGATATGTTTGTGGATGACCCTGACAAACATTTGCTGTTCAGATTTGTTATTTGTGTCTTTTAATGCCTAAGGATGTATTTTTGAAGTATGTTTGGCTGCTCGTTGTCTGTCTGAAACGCTGTTATTTGTGCTGCTGCCTGTCTTGTCCAGGACACTCTTGAAAAAGAGATTTATAATCTCAATGAGTTTTTCTTTCTTGGTTAAATAAAGGTTTAAAAAAAAAAAAAAAAGAGTTCTTATCTCAAAGGTAGAATAAAGTATTTATTTCAAATGATGGGGTTGTAAGTAGAGGAAAAAAGTGTTTATTAGAATTTCTTAAACTGTTTAACTCTTTTGAAGTTTTGTCTTTCAAAAGCCTAAAACAGTATTTACAGTATTTCTTCTGTACTGTAAACCAGCCAAACACAGTTGGTCCAAAATGCTGCAGAGGCTCCTGATGAGATCTTAAAGGACACGGTATATTACTCCCATTTTTAGCACAGCTTCAGGGGCTGCCACTTGCAGTTAAGGATTGATTTTTAAATGTTATCGATCACATTTAGCACACCGTTTGGACAAGTGCCCAGCCAAAGATCCCCAGGCAGAGCTCCTGGGATCACCTCAAGTTTGAGGCTGAAGACTAATGTTGACCTTACTGAAGATATTTGAAGCAATTTCAGAGTTTGGGATTACTTAGCAAACTCAGGAGAAATGTCTTTGGTTTCCTGTCATAAATATATACACTACCAGTCAAAAGTTTGGACACACATCATTAACAACCTATTATCAATAATATATGATTATAATGTAGCTACTGTAAGCTGTATCCAGGGCACAGCTACTAACAGAAGTGTTTTTCTTTATTTTCAATATTTTCCACATTTAAGAATAATTGTATATTAAAACAACAAAAATAAAACATTTATTTCATTTTTGTTTTGGACAGAAATGCACACATTCGTAGGCATAAACTTCCCTATTTCTGTTTCTATGAGAAACACATGGCAAACATTGAAGCATAGGCCTTTAGATCAAAATGTCTTCAAGGTAGTAACATGCATTTCAATCAGGTGTGTCCCAACATTTGACTGGTAGTGTATATAACAAAAAAAAGTCAGAGTTGTCCTTTAGTGAGGAAATTGATTCAGCAGCTGAAATTAATCATGGGATCAAAGCAATCCTCAGGTGTTCCCCTAATCAGTCTGCTTTCTTGAAAATGAAAAAAAACTTGTACATGAACACAATAGAGCTCGTTAAACTCTTTACTCAAAACAGCAGTTACTCTAAAGGCGCATTCACACATACTCCGTGTGCGCCGCGGTCCGTCTGCGCCACGGTTCTGTTCCGTCGGACGGAGCGCGCCCATTCACACTGGATCCGTTTCTGGAACGTCAGCGCAGCGAAGTGGCAGAGTGGCGGCTAACTATGACGTAGTGCGCGGCGCAGACGGACCGCGGCGCGCACAGAGTATATGTGAATGCGCCTTCACACATTCAAAAGATACAGATATTCATGCAGTAATATTCTTAAGGTGTCTTCCATCAACTAGTTGACATGTGTCACCAAAAATGCCAATCTGCTAGTGGTGATGAAAAAACTGGATCACCAGTTTGTGATATTTATCCTCTTAGGAACATGAGTATATTTACCAAATCTCACAGCAATCCATTAAGTGTTTTAGATATTTCCAAACTGGTTGATCCATCAATGTTATTCTTCTTAGAGGAGGTGGAGGTGATGTAAAATACTGAAAGGGACAAGGGTCCGTTGGAACAGTTGTTCTGGATAACAATTATAGTCAAAATGAGATCTGAACAGACAAGTGAGGATTTATTGACAAAAAATACAACTAAGTTTCTTTCAAGTACATTTGCATGTTTGTTTTTATGTCAATGAATTGTGGTTTGTAATGTCTTTCAAAATTAATCAGGCTTTAAAAAAAAACATTAAGCTTCAGTGATCCAGAAAACCCTATTAACAAAGTCTTGGAAGCCCTCTTGAGCTTCCCACATGCACTTTGGAGACAGTCCCTAAGTTCAGCAGGTTATTTAACCATCTACAGTCATTGATGGTTTAGTTTTTAATTCAGCACTATGTGAATGGGCCAGTTATGTTCTCTTATCTGAACCCACTTGTCTTCCCCCACCCCCCTATACATCAGCACACATATCAGTCACTGACACACAAATGTACACAGAATGAACATATATATACACACTAACAGGTTAAAAACACATTATACATGTATTGAAGTTACTTAGAAGGAAAATGTGTAGCTTTAATCCACACATGGTAAAACACACATGTTTCTTTCTCTTTCATTTACATAGTCTGTAATGGGTGTGTTAAGTATTGTGTTTCAGTCTATTGGCTTTTGTGTGACAGCTAATTAAACCCTTCAGTAACATCCACTGCTGCTGCACCACAGACATACATTAGTCACTCTTATCTTCTTACAAATGCTGAGTTCACACATGCATACACACAATCATATACACACAGAGAATCTGCTGCACACACAAACACAGTTTTCATGTGGTGTAGAATAGCTACAGTCTGTCCTCAGAATACATTTAACCTAATTCTAGCCGGGAGTCAAACACCCCCCTACATGTACACACTCTTTCATCAATTCTTTTTCCGTGCTTCTTGACACACTCACACACACGTGCACACTCCTATTCCATCAGTCTTTCAAACTCAGAGGCTTCGGTCTGTGTGTTAAAGATAATAATGAATTATGTTTTTTATTTCTTTACTATCTATGGGGTTAAAGCACACATTTAAATGCCTTTACTATGATTGTGTGTGTGTGCGTGCGTGTGTGTAATCTGCTGATGTCAAGTGTTCAATGGACAGCCCTTAAAGATAGATATCATCCCATTACCTTCTTTATAACATGACCTTTACAAAGTCAATCAAATTTTAAATATATTTCCTTTTTAATGGGTATGGATGTCTTCTCATTTGAAGTGCTTGCTTTGTATATTTGATCCTGTAATTATATCTTAAGTATTTATATCAAGGCAACTAATCACATTCTCAATGTGACGGGGCTTGTCGCCCAGGTGACAAAGAAAAAAGGTGCTAGTCAGATGATCATCACAGAGAAAGTTTTTATAGCAATAATTTAGAATTTTTGAACTGGCAGCCAAAAGTTGTGATGAAAACGAATAAAAACAAATAAATGATCATCTTAAAGCAGGCCTAAAGCTTTGAATATTGAGTAGATCAGCCTTTAGAGCTTACATTCCCTGCATATGGCAGGAACATCTTCACATTGCAAAATTATATCTTATGTCCTTATATAATCCCTTTTTAAATAATGAATTCCGGAGATTTAATCCTTAGTCCTCCTTTGCAATATACATGCCAGATTTTTGTCTGATATCAAAACTGCCTGACATGAGAAAGAAAGCCCCGTCAGCTTCTACTTCTAGAAATAAAAAAGGAAAATTGTACCATGGAGGACGGGGTTACTGAAGGACGACATGTTTCCTGTGAACTTTAAAGAGAGGCTCCACATGTTTGCTCCTCTGTATTTCTGCAGAGCAGAATTTTGTGTGCAGTGACCAAACTAGAGTACTAATGTGCCGAGAACAGGATTATTTTAGTTAAGCATCTGAGCCGTAGGGACTTGGGTTGGGAACCGGAGGGTCGCCAGCTCAAGTCCCCATGCAGACCATAATATGGAAGTTGATCTGGTTGCTGGAGAGGTGCCAGAGCTTTTCCTGAGCAAGGCACCGAACCCCCAACCTTTCTGGTGCGTTCCCTGCATAGCACTGTGTAGCAGCCCCACTCTGACATCTCTCCACTAATGCATGTCCACAGGTCCTGTTTGTGCATGTGTGTGATTCGGGCCTACGTGTGTGAGAAGCGTGTCTCTCAATAGCTGAGTGTAAACCAGGTTCAAAACACCAAGTAGAGCTGAGGCTCATGGAGGAGAATATGTTTACTGACGAGTTGATCAAATGTATCAAAGTACAGCAACTGTACGGCAGCTATCGGTAGCAGTTCCCGCTTCCTTATGTAGCAGCCTTTGAATTAACATCCAGTGTTTCCATGGCAACGATAAACATGGCGTGTCTGTCATGGCGGCCGCCGCAACAAGACAAGTCCTGTTACATCTATCACATTAAGGATTTCTCTGGCTTTGATAACTGTTGAAAACAAAAAAAAGATATATACCATATGTTTAGTACATTTTTAATTCATCCCCCAATTCCTAGACCAACCCTTAATTTGAATTAAAATAACTTAACAATATGAAATAATCAATATAGTAGAATTTTTTTATGTGATGTGGATGACCTCGCAAGGCCCACTCGCAGTACGACTGTGGCCCACTCTTGAGGAGGCACTGCCTTAAGACGTCAAGGGACTGAACTCAACAAAACCTTCCAGTAAATGCCAAGAGAAAGCATTGAAACTAACACTGCATGAAACACTAGACATAAGATGTAGCCCTGTTACGAATCAAACTATAGTTTTGTAGAGTGAGTACAGCTTAGCATACAATCTGTCGACAGTCTTCATTCATGTCATTCATATCTCAGTGGAACTTCTCTCTCTGACTCTGCACTATCAGAGACCCATATGGCTCTGTGCATTACACATCCACATATGGGAAGTGTTTGAGCGTACAAGTGTCAAGCAGAGTTTGTTGTGGTTGTCATTGACAAACGTCTGCTCTGCTGACTCGAGCTGTCAGTTGGGGGTGCGCGAGGTAAGCCTCTCCCATCTGTCGCTTCTCTAGCAGGTGGCCTGGATAATGATGTGGCGTAGCGTGGCAGTCGACAGTGACAGGCATTGGGGCAGCGTCAGATATTCTTTTGTCAGTACGCAAAAAAAGTCAGAAGACAACAGGTGCATTTAAATGCTTCTAATTGCATGGTTTTCACCTTGCCCTTGGTTCCACATAGATAGGCCACACAGAGGCCTTGGTCATTGTGTTGAACACATTTCTTAGCAGAAGGTGTCCTAGCTGCATCTGTCTCTATAGTTGTTTGTGTTTAGAAAAAAAATAGCATTTATATCTTCGCCTTGTTTTCAAAGCAGGAAATTGTAGTTTTATTCATAAAACTTGCTTCAGACTAGCTTAAAAAGCTATCTACGTTTTCAAGCTACTTATCCCACTCTCTACCTGCTCTGTGACTGACCTTGACCTCGTGTGTGTCTGTGAAGGTCTGTAAGAGCATTAAGTAGACTGCTGTGCAGTTAATATAACATCCAATACTGAATATTCCATAATGGAAAGTACATACCTCAACCCCTACTGTCTGTTTCAAGCACAACTCTAACAAAGGCAGTGTAAAGAAATATGAACGAACATTTTGTGAAGTACTTTTAACAACTGCTTGCAATTGGAGCAGTAATGTCCATTACTGCCACGACATAAACAAACATATCAACATATATGGACATTTATGTATTGTTTATTTAAATAACTACTAATACTGTAGTTTCTGTCAAAGCTGTCTAGCATTGTGATTACCATTTAAACATTGTCTTCTGTGGTTCCAATAAAATGTTTACTTACTGATAATAATTCAGATACATGAACTTACCTAGTACCTAGAGCTCTGATACCAGAGCACATGGGTTTAACTTTTCTATGTAATATAGAAGCTTGTCGATTTAAAGTATGAAAAATAGCGCAATCAGAAACCGTCTTTACACAAATATCTCCAGTCAGATGGATTCAGCACCTTGGACAGTGACGCAGACTCCAAACATGTCTACAGAGGTGTGTTTAGCAGTGTAGTTCATTAATAACAAACTCTACTCGTACCTCAAGTAAATGAAGACTTCTCATACAAGACACATTCCCTCATGCAGTGAGGAGGTAAAAACAGACACAAAGAGACACACACACATACAAGCACCTTGTCTAGTCCTTGCCTCTTGATGCTCTTAGAGGATCTCCTCTGAGGATTGAGCTGAAGACTGTCTCAGACCCTCTGTTCCCCCTCCTCGACAGTGGCTACGTGCGCCTGTGTGCGCACACACACACACACACACACACAGTTTAGCCCATAAGGATTATGACATGGAAAGTCATAGGCATGACACACACACACACACACACACACACACACACACACACACACACACACACACACACACACACACACACACACACACACACACACACACACACACACACACACACACACACACACACACACACACACACACACACACACACACACACACACACACACACACACACACACACACACACACACACACACACACACAGTTCAGCCCATGAGGATTATGACATGGAAAGTCATAGGCATGACAGAGGCACCACACAGACACACACACACACACACAGCACAGGGATTAGGATATTGACAACCTCAGACTTGACATTATGTGACTCTGTGACTGTTGCATGACCATGACGGCAACACTGTCTTTCTGGTTAACACGCAAGCGCACACACACACACACACAGAAACACAGACACACGCAGACTCACACGCAGACTCACACACAGAAACAAGCAGACACACGCACACATACACACACTAACAGTGAAACTGGCCCCTCTCTGTCAAATCCTATTAAAGAAGAAATGGTTGTAGGTTCTAATCCCCCCCTGCTCAAACCTGAGCTTCACAGCATGACAGACCAGCAGATAAACCGACAGGCAGTGAGAGACACAGAGACAGATAAACGTGAAGAGCACACTTGCTTGTGTTGCTTTTGAGCAAAATGTTTTTTAGGAAAAACTTAAGCATCCCTTCCAAGAGGAAACTATACAGTTCCTGCTGACAGCATCAATTTCAACTCTCCTTACTCCTGAACTTGCTCCTAGTTATCAAAGCTATCGCCTCAGAGGAAAAAGGAAGCAATTTCTAGAAACAAAAGTAATGCTGCCTTCTTGCCAGTGATAAATGATGGTTACCTACTGACAAAAGTGTCTGTAACAGATGAGAATTTGAGGAAAGGTAGGTTGTTTGACTTGTTTTAACTGCTTTAGCTTTTATTTGGTAGTTGTTACTCAAAGACGCCACATTTATTCTATAAATAAACCATGTTCTGTGTAGTTATGATTCATAAATACAATCAATGTTTGTTTTTTTCATTCATAAGAGGTCTATGCAAATTATTAAAAAATAAAAAAAATATATAGTTTTTATGGTCCTATTAAGAGAGAAGATATTAGACCATGAAAGATTACTAATTAATGTGTGATTTCCTGTCTTACACTCCCAACTTGACTTAAATGGGTTAATTGGGGATTTTTCCCATCAGAATCTTGATTTGACCAAATTAAAGGCAATTAGAAGGACTTAAACAGATTTTGAAGATAAAGGAAGATAATCTTTCATTAAAGCTCCCCCCCCCCCCTTTCTTCTCCTAAAAAGCACTGTAGCAGAAGTTAAGGGGGTTCATGGAGACATTTTTTCCGTGAAGGGTCCTGACAACCATCCAAACCAGTAAAACATCCTGTTCAGTATGTTGTATGCTTTTAAATCTGTAATTGTTTGAAAATAGATTAAGGTTGGTTGATGATTTTTTTTAAATAATTGTAGTTGGGGGCGGCTGTGGCTCAGTTGGTAGAGTAGGTTGGGGGTTTGATCCCCAGCCCCTGCAGCAAACATGTGCGATGTGTCGTTGGGCAAGACACTTAAGGCCGAATTGTTCCCGCTGCTTCGTCAGCGGCGTATGAATGTGTATGAATGGGATTAGTTACTTCTGATGGTCACTTTACATAGCAACCTCTGCCATCAGTGTGTGAATGTGTAGGTGTGACCTGTGGTGTAAAAGCGCTTTGAGTCATCAGAAGACTAGAAAAGCGCTATACAGTACAAGCTCAAGTCCATTTACCATTTACCAATTTCATACGTAAAAAGATACTAAATAAAGGCTGTAGTGAGTCCTAGCAGTTGTGTTGTATTAATTTATATTATTACCATAGTCTTTGACTATATTACCAGTACAGTAGTCACCTGATACAGATGATAAAATCTGTTCAAATTGTTTGTCTTAAACAATGACTGATGCTATAATGTTCACATGAAAGACAAAATGTTAAAGAAAATCAAATATGTTGACATTTTAATTTGCATACAAGTACTGTTGTCACAATGCGAGATAAGACTGAAACTTTTAGCTGCCCGCTTCCTACATCAATGGATCTCTTTTCCTTTGATTGAAAAAAACAGAACTAATGCTTGACAGATTGCTGTAGTGAAGGAGTTGCCATGTACAAGATATCAATCATTGATGTGGGACTGGTATGTTCACAGAGGTGCAGTGGGTGATGATTTGACCCCTGCACCACTTAAAATCATTCATCTGACAGAGCGGAGAGAGACAAAGAGGAAAGGAAAATAACAACAGGACAGGAACGAAGGTTAAGAAGAAAATGTAGGAAGAGTCAGAGACAAAGAAAAGGCAGGGGCTGTTCTATAACAGCCGGAGCAGTCACTTTATATAATCAAACATAGGGAAAAAGCTCCTAGGAGAATCGCAGTTTACACTCCGGTTGTCATTATGTGATATGTGGACCATAAAGTGGACCTGATCAATGGAAATTACTTTAATTGATTGATTGCTGGAGTAAATGGGTCAGTCAGGCAGATCAGTTGTTAGTGAGAGGCCAGTTTCTCATCATTTGAAGACGATGTGACCCGTCTAAATGCTCATTATTCATCCGTCAGAGAGATTGTCAGAGGTCTTATAAGATGAAGATCAGCCGAACAAGCAGACATAGATTTCAAAACTGATTTTCCAATAATGCACCCAAACTGGCAAAAATCCCCTTCAGTACAAATCAATAGTCATGGCCCTACATCTACCAGCGTGTCTTTATTATCGAGCAAATGGTCCCCTGGGCGGATGAGGCAGAAAAAGAGGAGCAAGGATGGTGTGTTACAGTGCGTCCAGTGGAGGGGTGTTGTAGCAAGTTCCTTGAAAGGCTCCTGAGGAAAGTAGGAGTCAGAGGGCTGGCCAATAGGAAGGAAAACAAAGTACTACCCAACATTTCAGAAAGGAGCAGTCACTTGCTGTTGCAGAAAGAAGGGACGCCCGTCTGGGCTGGAAACACCCAAAGTCAACAAGGTACACAACTGAAGACGTGTAATAATGGTGGCAGCATCGCCGTATGGTCATCCCCAAGACCAAACGCAAGTTGATCATGGGGTCGCTCTTGTAGACTTGTCCCAGATTCCTCTCTCAGGTTCCATAACAAGGATTGACTCCAGACTCGTGATGAGCAAGTACGGCACATTTTCTGTCTTCTAAGCAGGTGGGCGATCATGTACAGTAAGTCACCTTTTTGAATCTAAGAACAATCATCTGCCAGTAAATTACAATGCAGAAACCTCAGAGATTGTCAAAACCAGTCCTACTAATAATCCATGTAAGATTGAACTATTTTAACTCCCCAAATCACAAAATAATAGATGGGGAAAGAAAAATGATTGAAGATACAAGAAGGCCGACAGAAAAAAAGGCAACACAAGGTTGTTGATAAATAAAAGAGACAGACAAAGTGACTTCCCCCTTATACTATATTTCCACAATTTCTTTTCTCCCTCTCCCTGTGTGCAGCTGAGGGCTATGATTATAGTGTGTCATGGGGTTCAAGAGGGCTTTGTCTTGTGCAGTCCGTATGATATGCTTCTTAGGAGATATTACTATTAAATAATTCATACTTTCAAGTCGCCCAAACAGGCACACAAAGCAATTTTAGGTATTAGCATGCACATACCATACGGTACTTATACACACACACTAAAGCACTGTATTTATTCAAACACATTTAACTGATGGCACACACAAAGTAGTTTAACACTTAAAGGGATAATTCAGCCATTTTTCAGATCAATTATGCATGCATCAGCCTACGGGCAAAACTGCAATCTAAGCTTTAGATTTTGTGTTTGTAGCCTTTTTACCGTAACATGGCGTTTTGCATTTTACGGCGTCATGACTTAATGTGGAGAAAAAGTGCGGGAACCTGTAAAATAAAGCAAAGCGGTGTTCATCTTGGCTAATGTGCAGACTGAAAAAGAAGGTCCATTTGCATACTATAGTCCTGCACGATTACAAATATTTCAAAATGGATAGCAGGAAGAGGAAACACTTACACAAAAGACCACTGAGTTTGTGTACAGAGTCTCTCGGACTCACTTTTGTGTTACTATTCCAAATGATTTCTATTCCTTTAGAATATAATAAAGGGAAACCTTTGATTCACACTGTGTATGGATGTGTGGCCTAAAAAACATTAACTGGAATCTTCCACAATAATTTACGGAAAGTACAATTAATTGAAATTCAGAGGAAGAAACCATTCCCTTCCACTCCAGCAGGTGGTCACCTGAGCATAGGTGGCATTTTAGAAGACAAGGCACATTACTGTCTTTCCCACTGTTGAACTAAGAGAGGACACAGATTGTTCATGGTATTTCATTTAATCATCTTAATTCATGTTTTTGGGGCATCAAAAATGGTTTGAGTTGTAACGCTGATAAATAATGTTATCAGTAACATTGTTAATGCAGTGCTTCATCACAGGCGTACACAAAAATCCTAATAACAGGTCTAGTCTTATTATGACAAGTGCATGCACAAAGCAAGCTATTGTTGATCGTGAGCTTACCATGTGCGAGTTTGGCACATGTCAATGTTGGATCGATGGATTTCAGCATATATTTAACTCTATGTACTCCCTCTGTGGTATTTAAAGTTTTTTTTAAAAGCTCTCTATGCAACAAAAAGGCTTTAATGAGTGAACTGTAGGATATTGCTCCAATATTTGCACTCTGAAATTGAGTGTCATTAAAGTATAAAGTAGAATGAAAATACTAAGTATAAGTAAGCATACATGTACTAAGTAACGCTCCACAACACGATATCTATTTATATGAACGCAGTAACAGTTGGACTTATTGTCATAATTATTTATGTCTTGGTGAGAATGTCAAAGGATATAAATCAATCAGTGGACTCTGAGCTGATGATTCATGATGACAGTTGCCATAAATGTCCGGTCTTTGAGCTTCCTGTCACTTTGTATGATGTCATGCTAACAGATGATGGTTCATTTAGGAATATAGTGTGAAGATGCAGCGGACCAGAAGTAAAGGACACAATGCATCTTTCTTTTCTTAGTCTGAAGCAAGTTTGTGTGTCTGAAAGTACCTTCAAGTAAAACTTGAAATGTGAACAATTAGTAGAGAAACACAGCAGGAACTGTTCACTGTTCAACACAGTTAAAAGAAAGCAGCATCCTCTTGGTGTTCATATCTATGTCCCTCTTTGCAGTCTTTCTGAATGCTACTTTACATTAATGCACTGTCCTCCAGGGGACAGAGTAACATTCATTGCTTTACCAAGCCCTGGGGACATTTTAAAGTATTAACCGCAGACTCAGACACACACACATTTATCTGGACAGCCACACATACACTTACACAGTCGCACATTAAAAAAGAGAGAATGAGGCAGAGAAAGTGAGAAACTTTGCATACAAGTGACATTATTGGAAAGGTAAAGTGCCTTTTGATTAGTTTTTTTTCACGTAAAATATTTGAAAAGGAATATATACTAAATATGGTATGACAGATGGACGGAAAATGACATATACCTGCTGGTCTTACTAGCTTAAAGTACATTTAAGAGTTTTGTTATTTAAGAAAACATCATTTTAATAGCATTTAATTGCTTAAAAGCAGATGTGTAAAAGTTTCTAAAGAATTTAAAGCTCCAGTGAGAATTTTTCAGCTGGTTATGAAGCAGACTGGAATTAATTCTAATGTCTCTGTATGAGCTACAAAAGCAAACAAGACCATCAGAATCAGGTATGATTACTTGATTTACTTTTGATGTCTGTGAATGGTGTCGCAGGGTAGGTGTCAGACAAATGTATTATTGCTCCCTACTGAAACAGGCATTTTTTAATGACAAAGGGTAATGATTGTTGTTGAGTGATATTTTTGGCCCTTATAAGAGGCAGGAAGAGTTTTCTCTTCAAAATAAAAAATTACTTTTGCATCAACATGACAAAAACAACAAATATATTAAAGTTACCTCTTTGTCTACAGGGCTCGTCAAAATGGACACACATCGAAGGTTTCTGACAGGAGCTTTAAATAACAACTTTTTGGGCCAAAAATGTAACTAGAAAAATCCTTGAAATACTTAGTAATATAGGCCATACAGGCGTTATTTTCTGAGCACCAGCGTCTTTTTTCAATTGTTTCAAACGCTTCATGCAAGCGCTCCTGAGCGCACAGCCAGCGCTTTTCTGCCCGGAAAAAACGCTAGGTGGACAAAGGGCCATAGTTGGGTTATGTGCCACATCGATCATCTCTAAATAATTTGAATAAAATGTTTAAAAATGAATCAAGCAGCTAAATAGAGTGATGCGAGTCCTGCAGGCCACATTTTGTTCACAGCACCATCTGCATGCACTCAGGGAGGTCAGCCAAACCAAAACAAACACACCCTGCAGCAACAATTAAATAGTCTCTTTCTGAGGGAAAACTTTAATATAGACCAACAGACCTGAGAACCTAACTAATCTTTTTCTCATTCAGCCTCACTAAAATACATACACACACCAGCATGCACACACACTAGAACTGGATGCCAAATGTGTCCCATGAGGTGTAAACAAACACAGAGTGAGTAATATACGATAAACTGTATAAATCACTCACTACATCCTGAGATCTCTGGCATGCAGTGTACTAGGAGTAAGAACATTAATTGAAACATGACACAAATCAGACTTTTTCCCGTGTACACGTTCTATTCATTAAGAAGTCTAAATGCTGAAACTGTTCATTTTGTACACTTCATATGACTTAGAGTCATTTTCTCTCTTTTTTTCAAGATTTATCTCGGGGATCTTTATGCCTTTATATCAGAGATAAGACAGTGGATAAGAGTCGGAATTTGGGGAGAGAGATACTCGGGAATGACATGCGACAATGGAACCATAGGCGGATTTAAACCTGGGCCGTCTGCTTTGAGGGCTATACAGCCTCTGTACATGGAGCGTGCAAACTAACCACTAGGCCTCCTGTGCCCTCTGAGTCATCTTGACTATTAAATCAATAAAATATTCCCTTGTTATCCTTCTGGCTGCTTTGCCGAACACTTTGTGATATGTAAAATGTTCCAGATGGACAGGTCATTTACTTGTTTTAGCTAGTAGTAAATACTAATTAGTTATCTCAGTTTATGGCTGGACTGTGAGCTCCTGGCACCGGGTTTACACAGTGGTGGTACTGCAGCTGTACCCACCAAGTTTGGACCTTTGTCTGTTCAGCATAATAACATTTAGGATATGTACTTTTTAATCTGTTTGTATTATGCACTGATGTAGCTTCTTTTGTTAGCGTTAAATCAAACTAATGTGATGCCTTGGAGACAAGAACATTA